>JAIEZT010001373.1:19932444-20247444 GCA_019594935.1 Periophthalmus modestus
AACGCCAAGGTCGCGGGTTCGATCCCCGTACGGGCCATAATGTATTTTTCAACTCCTGCGGTTATTTCTTGCTCCACATCAGGGCTGTCGAAACTATGGCCCGAAGACCCAATGCAGCCTTCAGACCCGTCTGTGATGACTCTCAGACTGGTGTTTGCACCATGGAAGTAAGAAGATCTTTGGATTAATAACTTCATTAAGTTCTTATTATAGATCCATGGTTTGCACAACCGTAACTGCAACAACGTCACATCGTATTGTGATACGGACCTAAATTTAGTGTCCAGGCTATTTTAGTGGCGTGCCTATATGCCTCTATCTGAAAGACTCGTTGTATTGACCACCTGTCTATGGCCTGATACCACTGCTTTACATAGATATAACCCGGGGTGAAAGTAAGCCGGTACGAGCTCATTCTCTCCGTGCGTCTTTACGCACAGCGGCGCCACCGTGAACAGCGCGGGACAGAGATACTTCTCTCCTCTGCGTTCAGCACAAGAGACTGAAGGAGGAAAATATGAGCAAAATGCCAGAACATATTTATAGTTTATAGTTTAACACCAGTTCAAAACTGTTTTCGCTTTTACTGATATGCAAATTACCCACGGGCGGCACTGGCTCTGTGCTCTGTGGCTCTGTGTTTCTCAAAGGGAAAGTCGATCAAACGTGATCACTTGTAACAGGTCTACAGTGAAAATAACTAGCCGAGTAGGTCTGCAGAGGCTGACCACTGCAAACACGAGGATTTCCAAAGTAAATTTCAAGCACTGATGAACAAGTCTTTCTGAACCTGGGCTCCTTCAAACGATACATAACCACCCCAGAAATGCGTTGTGCTTATGGTAAATTCACAAAAAAAAACAACAAATACATGCTTTCAACCCTCCCCATTCACTGCACGTGGTGCGCGCGTAGATACAAGTAAATAATAACCTATATTTTTACACTTGACGGGAGCGCAGGGCGCGTTTTTCCATAAAAAAAACACTAACAACAACAAGCAAACACTAACAATTGTAGCCTTCAGCTCAACGAACTACTGGGACAATTATCTATCGTGTGAAGGAGCCCTGGTTCAGAAAAACATTTAATTTGATCTTCCGGATTTACTTTAAAGAACCTCGTGTTTGCCATGGTCAGCCTGAACAGACGGTAAATATCTGTTGCAGAGGAAGTGTTAGTGTAAGATGCAGAACCAGCAAATCAGCCTTGGATATAACAGAAATTATGCAAGCAGCAGCTTCAATGTTCAAAGTTTTATATAATTTTAAGGGTACTGGCATGGGAAGTTCATAATGTAATACAGTAAAAGATAGATGTTATCGGTGTTCTTTACATACCTATTGAGAAATTGCACGTTCGGTTATTGAGTGGTTCCATGGTGTAATGGTTAGCACTCTGGACTCTGAATCCAGCGATCCGAGTTCAAATCTCGGTGGAACCTAACATTTTCCCAAGTTGAAAAGAGAAATGCTCAATTTGTTCGCTTGATGATATATAAATAACATGACATAAAAAGCACACATAATTAACTGCTGAATTCGACATCGATCTCACTTTTGATTAGATAATTTCAAAATCAATTTTTTATTTCTGTTCATATGAGTTTAGTTACCCAGTATAGCGATTTATTTTCAAGAGACACGCTAAATAATAATAATCATAATAATGGACCTTTACAGACTTCTACAAAATATACACGTTTTATTCATGTTTTTTTCTTAGACGATGCCGCCCCCTTCTGGTGAGAGCTTGACCTGAAGGAGAAACCCAAAAAAAAAGGAACATGTAGTGTGCATTTATAAATCAATTAACATT
Organism: Periophthalmus modestus; assembly: GCA_019594935.1. Lineage (NCBI taxonomy): Eukaryota > Metazoa > Chordata > Actinopteri > Gobiiformes > Gobiidae > Periophthalmus > Periophthalmus modestus. The sequence continues at coordinate 19,934,263 of JAIEZT010001373.1, forward strand.
TAAATAACAAAAAAACTTTACTTTTTGAGGGGTTTCTCTGGGTGGAGTATTACAACTTCCTCCTCTTCACTGTCAGAAATCTCAACAATGTCTCCTGAAAAAAATATATTTAGTAGGATTTCTCACCACACTGCATTTTATACTGAGAATCTTTATCTGTTCATTACAGTTCTGGACAGTTCCCACTATTATATTTAGTTAATATCTTACTTGTAACACTCACCTTGGTCTAATTTATTTTTGGGTTGACCCTCTACCACCATCTCCTCTTCACTGTCTTCATTGACTTCCTCCTCGCTCTCTCCATCCTCTTCCTCCAGCCCCCAGGAGTTCTGCGGCCCTTGTCCCACCTGACCCACCCCTGGAGCAGGCACAAATGGAGAAGGCACCCTGAAGAAATTGTTAAGATTCAAGCCAAGAATAGTGCAATATGCCTTGTGTCTCTTTACTAGTCTGTGACAGTTTGCAAAATGTTTACCAAGCCTGCTACGATTGATATGACAATCGAAAGTATAATTTCCTTTTGGGCTGTGCAAGTTTTTTGTTTTTTTTTAAATTAAATTCAGATCAAATTGTTTTAAATAGTCAATGATAGCTCCCCAAGTGTTTTTATTCAACATGGTTACCGGTGATCATCCATTGCTGTTAGTAGTAATTTTTGGAGCAATATATTACACAGTTTCTATTGAATGGTAGTGAAAAAAAAATCATATTTATTTGGTTTAATAAGAAAGAAATTGTATTATTTTTTTCCCTATATTACAAGTCTGGGTGTCTTGAAAAGGGTTATGTTACGCGTGTTACGCAGCCCTACTTTATATATGAGATAACATGGCAATAACAGTAATAAAGGATACGTCTGTTGTGGGGCTTCAGATTTCTTGACTATGTCTTCAGCTTTTTCCGTCACGTTTTTCATCTCTACTGGAGTCTCGTCCATTTTCAGAGCTGTGATCCGCTCCTGAGGCATAGATTCTGCAAAACCACACCTCTCACCTGCTTTCCTGAATAGAAAAATCACAAAAGATACAATGCCTTATTTGTTGGTGTGCTTTGTAGGGCTCCAGATGTTGGTAGTCACCTGGCCTTCTTGTCATTTTCAAGAGCTTTGCTGATGAGTTCTGTTATCTCAGACACTTTGACACTGGCGATTTTACTGCATCTCAAAACCTGCAACAACAAAACACATGCATATATACACTACTGTTCAAAAGTTTGGGGTCACTTAGAAATCTCTTTATTTTTGAAAGAAAAGCACATTTTTTTCAATAAATACAACAAAACTAATCAGAAATACACTCCATACATTGTTAATGTGGTGAATGACTATTCTAGCTGTAAATGTCTGTTTTTTGGTGCAATATCTACATAGGTGTATAGAGGCCCATTTCCAGCAACTATCACTCCAGTGTTCTAATGGTACAATATGTTTGCTTATTGTGTCAGAGGCTAATGCGTGATTAGAAAACCCTTGTGCATCATGTTAGCACAGTTTAGCTGGTTATAGAAGCTATAAAAGTAGCATCAGTAGTATCTGGAGCATCACATTTGTAGGGTTGATTAAAAGCTCAAAATGGTCAGAAAAAGAGAGCTTTCATGTGAAACTCGACAGTCTGTTCTTGTTCTTACAAATGAAGGCTATTCCATATGAGAAACTGCCAAGAAACTGAACATGTCCTACAATGGTGTGTACTACTCCCTTCAGAGAACAGCACAAACAGGCTGTAACCAGAGTAGAAAGAGAAGTGGGAGGCCCCCTGCACAACTGAGTAAGAAGATAAGTACATTAGAGTCTCTAGTTTGAGAAATAGACCCAGTTTAATTAAATAGTACTCTGCAAAACGCCATTGTCAACATCTACAGTGAAGAGGCGACTCAGGGATGCTGGACTTCATCCTACAACAGGACAATGACCCAAAGCACACCTCCAAATTGTGCAAGAACTCACTAGAGAAGAAGCAGGAGGCTGGTATTCCATCTGTAATGGAGTGTCCAGCGCAGTCACCAGATCTAAACCCCATTGAGCTGCGGTGGGAGCAGCTTGACCATATGGTACGCAAGAAGTGCCCATCCAGCCTATCCATCTTGTGGGACAGGCTTCAAGAAGTGTGGGGTGAAATTTCTCCACATTGCCTCAACAAATTAACAGCCAGAATGCCAAAGGTCTGCAATGCTGTAATTGCTGCAAATGGAGGATTCTTTAACTAAAGCAAAGTTTGAAGGAAAAATTATTATTTCAAATAAATATAATTATTTCTAACCTTCTATTCATTTTACAACTCATGTGGTAAATAAAAGTGTGACTTTTCATGGAAAACACAAAATTGTCTGGGTGACTCCAAACTTTTGAACGGTAGTGGTATATACCGTATTTTCCGGACTACAGAGCGCACCTGATTAAAAACCGCATGCTTTAATTTTAGAAAGAAAAACTTGTACAAGCCGCACCGGATTTTAAGCCGCAGGTATCCCACACAGTAATATGAAAAATTTGCTCAAAAAAACGTTAATTTGCGAGGGACCACTAGTACAGTTTTGCATGCTTTTTTTAACAGTGCATCGAGGCTCGTTCTGTGTCCTGATTGGCTAAAGGAGGTGCCATGTCTCCTGTACAGGACAGAATGCGTTCAGCCAAGTTTACCAAAATATTCGATGCTGCAGCGTGACTCTGAAACAGTCGCGTTGGACACCTTTGCATTTGAGGACAAACGCCTCCGACACGCGTTGTGGACGCTCCGGACGTGCGTCCAGATTGTCCGTTACGGTCTGCGAGTGCCTTTGGATGTTTAGTTTTCCCTGTGTCTTTGTGAACGCTGCAGACCAGGTTGAGAGAGTGACTTTAGTGTATTTATTACATAAAACTCATAAACGGAGGTTATCGGCTCTGCTGTTGAAACTGTAAACTGTCTCACATCACATGGCCCTGACCTGTAGAGTGCCCTAGGGGTCGATCCTGGAATCCCTTTTCTTCAATCTCTACATGCTGCCGTTAGGTCAGTTAATACGCAGCAATAATTTGTCCTATCACAACTTAGGCAGATGACTCTCCGATCTATGTCTCACTGGTAGCAGGTGAATATGGAACGGTGGATTCACTCTGCCACTGCAGCCAACAGATCAGTGTGTGGATGCAAAACAACTTTCAGTCTTGTGTGAGAGCTACAGAAAGTTCTTTTCTTGGGCCCACAGAAACAAAGAGAAGATGTCAGCAGTCAGACTAAACGTGGGGAATTAGCCTTTCAGTTTTATGCAGCTAAAATCTACTTCAGTGTTCTTGAAGATGTAGACAGGCCTCTACTCTGACAATGTTTAAATTCAGGCTCAAAATGGCTCTGCATATGCTGTTTGGATTTGTTTGTGTTGTGATTTTAATGTCTTTCTTCTGTACAGCACTTATTTTATATAAAAACTGTGCCATTTACATAAACTTGCCTTGCCTCTTTCTGGTAGTAAAAAGGGGCAAGAGATGGTTTTAGAGGTCCTCTCAACTAATTTTCTTAGATTGCCATGTACTTAACAAAAAAACCCAACAAAAAAACAGCCTTCATACTGTGATGCCTCTCCACAGATCTGACCCATCGCTAAGCCATTTTGATTTTAGTCAAAATAGCACTTTTGAAGTTTAGCAACTTTCTGGTGAATAAAGATATTCCAGATTGTAAAGTGATATTTGTCACCTGTTCCTTGAGCAGCATGATGCCTCCACTGGACTGAATGGAGCAGATCTCTCTGTGTTTGTTCATGGCAATCATGAGGAGCCCGTCCATCACCCGCTCCTCTCTCTCACATGGGTCCACTAGCAAAAATGTCCTGCCACAAAGAGACAGGCCTGTCACAATTACACAATTTGAAGTGCAGTATACCAGTGAAATAAATACAAGACAATATAATATAGATAAACGATAATATTGAAACCAAACCATAACCATAGAGCAGAATTATCCCCCAAAACGTATTCTCAATGCATCAAATGGTTAAAAAATATGAGTTGTAATAAATAAATGGCTGAATGCAACACATAAATAGTTAGTTTGTATCTATAATGAGTCATAGAAGTTCATAATTCAACCTTTTATCTTAAATGTCATCGTAGTACAAAAAAAGTACTACTGGGAAAAATATTTTCCCAGTAGTGCAATGAAAAAATACCCACAGTAAATATTGATCCCAAAAAATTATTGTTGAATAATTATCATTGAATGATAAGTCGATATACTAATTATCGTGACAGGTGTACATAGAGACAAACAGCTGTCCACAATAGATCTCAAAATAATCAATAATACGAATGTCACAAAAAATGGGTTAGGTTTATGGAAAGATATGCGTTCTAGTGGTATGTAGCTCGCCTCTTCCCAAATCAGACCTGGAACTTGGCTCAATCATGTAAAAAAAAAATAAAATAAAATGCTGATAAATTTTACCCTTGTTGAAAGAAGGAGAAGCTGACACTTATGGGCATGTGGTAGATACTGAGTGGAATAGGATCTCTCTCCTCTGGAGTGTACTGAGAGAAAACAAGTGAGAGTTAATCAAAACGGTATAATTTGTTATATTACAATTACACATGTTACCTGGTTACAGTTTTTGTAATTATTTGACCTATCCACATTATCCAAAAACTGGCACATGTTCAGGTCTTCTCTGGCAGTATGAATTTACTTAATTTCACTTTAGGATCATCTTGTGGAACAATAAAGTTTATCTATTTTTTTCCAACGTTATAATCCATGGATTCAGTGAGATCACTACTTGGTGATTTGAAGGACTGTCCATTAAAAGTATAATGGTTTGATTTGAAATTGCTGTGACAACTGCCCACAACTGCCCCCCCCTCCTCAAAAAAAAATTACTGAATTAAGTATTGAGCAGTAACAGTGTGTTACTACAATAACACACTGTTATTGTAGTAACACACTGTTATTGTGGGCACTCACAACAGTGATCTCCTCTCCCTGGATGGACACATCGGGGCGTCTGAAGTGGCACAGGGCGGTAATGGCAGCAATACTCGCTGCGTCCATCAGGTTCCCATCATGATTCAACGTGTGCACATCCACTCGGATCTGCCACACCTAAACATACAAATTAACATGTTAGTGACTAAAATATCACTTACTGGATATACAATGACTATTTTGAAATGGACAAGCATAATTTAGCCCTAAATTATTTCAGAAATATAAAAAAAAAAAACATTGAAGTTACATGCACACATACATTACTACAATACAATCAGCTATGACCAATTCTGGCTAATAATAATTATTTTTTTGATTTTTGTGTGTGTCTACATTCTGAGCAGACTGTGCTTAACTGATGTGCTGTCCACTAGGAGGAGCCAGGCAAAGATGATACAGTCAGCAGTTAAACATGGCAGGTATTGGTTTAATAAAGGGCTGAATTAACAACAGACATGTTTTGCACTATGTGGGCACTGGAAATACATGCCTGAAATACTTTTTTCATTAATTGAAATAGGTAGAGTTAATAAAATATTTGGGTGTTGATCTAATTTATAGCCTATATAATTTCTGCAAAATAAAATTATTTTAGAATAGTTAATTATTTTTAAAATGTGTAAATTGGGATCAATTTATAGACAACTGCTTCCACTTGCTATTCATGCCCCTTCATGTTTTCACTGCTGTGCGTAACATTGGTCCACCGCGGCCTCCGAGCTCCAGATTTACATCATTGGAGCCTTCTACGTGCACTGAATTCATGCACTCACGGTAGCATGGACCTGGTGCCATTCAGTGGACCACTGTGTATCAACCAGCAAGAAATGTGCACATGGAGTTTGGCAGATCATTCATGTACACAAAGGATCTTTGTGCCATAGCATATTTGACTTCGCCACTATTCTGATTATTCTGCTTTGGGTCATCTACAGGACATAGATGATCTGTGTGAGGACATTAGTGCCTTGACCATTGAATAACATAATGAAGCATATAATTGCACAGCAGCTGTAATTAAACAGGGAGCTTACAGTAGGCCCAATTTATCTTGAATTTTTTTCTTCATATCTAAACTATATACGATTTTAGTCTATCGCATATTTTCAATATGCGCTGAATGCATGCACTGTATGCGTGCGCCTGCTGCGCTGGTGCTGCGTTTTATCTACAGCTGCTCGCAAAATATGGGCCTCGGTGTCCTTTAAATGTGCACTGTGACCTGGATCAGGATTTTAAAAATACTTTCAAAATTTAATTGCAATAAGATATTTGCCCAAATTTGTTCTGCCCTACTCTATTCTACTAAGACAAAGTAAAATCCATAATTATACTGCACACTCTCTTTGTTATTGAAACATTCTCACCTTTTCCCCAGAAACCACACACAAGGACTCTGTGTCGATGCACTTAGAGTTCCTGAAGCATCTCTCCAGTTGTCGGTTGAGCTTCACTGACAGCTCCGACTGTCTGCCCACAAACACAGAAGGTTAACAACACATATTAAGTGTCTAAATATTACTATTAGAACTAAATGCACAGCTAACATACGTGTGGGATTGTATTTCAAAACAGCCTCTTTTAAGACCATGGTGCCAATGATCCCTGATTAAATCCTTTTCTTCAGAGCCAAGAGCCATTCTTTTCATATTGTTATATGACCACTCTAAATGTTTTATGGAAAGGTAAAAGTTGTTTTTTTTTTCCATTTATGTGACCTTTTTCAGCAGTGATACCTGTTTGATACAACTCTGCAAAGGGATGTACGCATTCCAATGAAGGACAAAGAATTAACTTAATTGAATAACACAATGGATTATATGTAAAAGCTGCAAAGGTATCAACCCTTACTTTAAAGCAGGTATCATACATAGCCTATATATGGACAAACTACCCATTATGAACACACCCAGTAAATCTATAGCCTAAACAAAAAAATATGATATTTAATATGATTAAAGTAGTGTGCTCACCTGCCCGGTTCAAACGCAGGTGAGGCCATTGGAGACAACTCTATGTTAAAGAACAATATTCCCTCATTTGGACGCGTTTCTTTTGGAGCCACCAGCTCACAAGACACCTGCGCCATCACCCTGTGCAAACAATGTAGTAGAAAGCTTGAGTTTAGCATAAAATCTATGATGGCAAGTATGAATAAACACACAACAACGGTTAAATGAAATGTATTAAATGTAATCAGTCACATCTTCATATTAAGCACTTGTCATGGAATAATTAATCAATAAAATGTACCTGGTTTTCCCCAAATCCACAAAGCAGCATCCATAATCTGTCCCAAATGTGATCTTTATATTTCTGTAATCATAAGTCTGTCTTCCGTCCAGTCGCTGTAATATACACAATTATAGTAACACACAATTATTGTAGACAATGGTACAGACATTAGTAACGATGACAGTAAAAACAAGACTTACCTTTTTCTCCTCGATGGCTTTAAGCAAAAAATCCCGCTCACAGTTTGACAACGGTGTGTCTTTCATTGTGACCTTTGTTCAATATAGCATAAATAGAACAATTAGGGGTAAATTCGGGCCTCTCGCCATTAACTTTTTATTTCACAAAAACATGTGAGCGCCATCAATGCTTTGTGAACTCTCACCCGGAAATCCATCAAATCTGGAGCGATAGAAGAAAATCGTTTCTTTTCTTTTAAGACAACTTTCATATTTTTTTTTTTTTTTTTTTTGCCTGTAGTATCTGTAGGCATATATATATATTTTTTTTAAAATCACTACTGTTGTATAAAGTATTATGGACTAAATGTTTTGGGCCTATGCTTTTATTTTGGCATTACGCTGCATTAAAGTACTTTTGGGAATGCGGGGCTGTAGTGTTTAGTCTGAAAAGAATAATGGATGGAATGGACAGAATAAGCCACTTTAACCATTTAGATCTAAATATATTTGGGGGAAAAAATCAAAAATACCTTTAATAGGCATAATGTTTTTGTTAGTCTAAAGAAACAATTATGTCTTGTCTATGCCTAATTGTATCGTTCTATCGAAACCTTGATGCTAATACGTTATGGTGTATGTAGTTTAAATAGCTATGCTGTTATTAAACTGCTTTTAGGGTATTAAACATGGCATTATAGTTGATTAGAGCGCTAGTTGATTCAATATTGTTTTCCTCTTACTGCATTTAAACGCCCCTTCGCCCAACCGCAGCTTCTCTGACCGCGCAGGCGCAGTGTAGCTCTCCTCTCCGCGCGCTCCGTTATCAGGCCGAGGGTCCGTTAGAGGGTCGGAGCTGTCATCTGCGGGTACTGCTACCTCTGTGCGCTCTCTCCTCCGCGCCTCCTCCTCATCTCTCCGGCTGCACCGCTCAGCCTCATTGCACATTTTAATTCAGACCTCTGTTGTTTACACTGCGGAGAAGCGGTGGAATTAGAAGCTTTTATCAGCAAATAAGAAGACGCAAGGTTTGTATGCACTCATTCATTCTCTCCATCTCTGTGCGACATAACGGCTAATACGAAGCTAATAATTTTTTGTGTATATTTGCGCGATGCGATGTTTTATATACTTCTTTTACCACTCGTTTGTGTTTGATTCATTTATTATCTTTTTAAATTATTGCAAGTTTTGCTCTCTGTTATTCTTTTGTTCAAAAGTCTACTCTAAAATAGTATTTATGCTTCGTGTCCAGCTAACTAGCATTAGCCGCGGAGCAGGTGCTGCAGTCGGAGCGTCTCATGATAAACCGGGGGATGCAGTGCTGTGAGGCAGGCGGCCGAGGCACTTATTTCACGGTTATATTATGTGAATAACACTGGCTGTACGACTTCTACGTGGTTGTCACGTTTTGGTTTTTTTTGTAAAAACTGTAATCGGACACATTTCATTTAGGGACTCAGAAGAAACCCGCTCTCCAGGAGGAAGATACAACAGCTCGTCTAGTATCTAAGCTTGTTATGTAAATCATATGCATGCTGCGTTTATACCTTGAAACTTTTACGTTGATGAGTTAGCTTGTTTATGTCTATGAATGTATCCAATTCCATAACAATAATGCTAATGAGTTCAACCTCAGCTGCACCAAAATGGATCCATACAAATTTTTATGGTGATTGTTTTTAGTTTTATTTTTTTGCAGTAGTGATAATCATTCTCTAAGCAAATATTTCAATCTAATATTTCTGCATGTTATTTTTATATCCATTTGTGTTTGTTTCATCCCTGTACTGCTTACTAAGCCGTATCAGCATTTTCACTTGCCTACCTTGTATCTATCTTCAGACAATCTTCTTTGCTGTGTTTTCAAATTATCCTTACACCCCAAAAGACCTAAGAAGATTATGTGGACTCATTAAGGAAAGCTAGTTGCTGCCATGCTTTTAATCATGTGCCTATACAGAGTGTGAGCAGGTGTGTGATCAATAGAGGCTCATTGAAGTCAAGCTATTGTTTATGGTAATAGATAGGCCTACATGTAGTCTTCACCTCCGACTGTAGGAGGAGGGGCTCAGAGTCTGGAGGAACTGTTGGTCATGAGAACAGATGTTGCCTCGGGGGCTACATTCATCTGCGGGGCTGTTTACTGGTATTTACCATCAGGAATTTACAGTGCCATTCATTACAATAAGATGAGATTGGATTCGGCACTATCTTTCACAATGCAGCAGAACACATTCTGCTTTAAGTGTCCATAGAGTGATTGGTTTAGAAGCTGAGATGACAATGTTAAGATTTAACAGTGGGTTGTAAGCAGCAATTTGGTATTAACACAAGTGAAATGCTGATAGACTTCTTTGTTGGCTTGTACCACCTTTTAAGTCTAAACTTTTATTGAATATTAGATCGGATTTCATTAGTGTACTGTATAGTGATTTATGATAATCAAAGAGTGAACATTTAAAGAAATAAACAGTGAAGTAGAACTTTTTTTACAGTCATTTTTGTTTGAAATCAAAGCATTATAGTACGTGGATTCACTCAAATTTCTTTTACTTCAACTTTTCCATTTAGGTTGATATATTGATGGCTGTATGTCACAGTATCAATGTAATCCTTATCCTATATCCTAATTCTTTTATTTCTACCAGAGATACGTAGGCCTGTCATGTAAACAAATTTAGTGCTGAAGAAAAGAAATTATTGTGATAAATGATAATGTTTAAACCACTTAATTCCACTGAAACAATAACGCTAAAGCAGGAGAATATCATTGAAAACTTTCTAAATGTACAATATAATTATAACATGATTGCCATAAATAAATAACAAAATTAAGTTACTTGAAGAGGGAGTATTAAGTAAAGTAGATTTTTCTATCTTCTTCTACCATGTTGTAATGTTGTTCCCTCATCAAAAACATGCCTGAAGAGTTGGAGTATTTTAGCAGTCACTCCCTCGCCGTATTTAAACCCTATTTGGGTAGCTGTAAGATTCTGTCCAATGCTCAGCCCACAAGCCTACGTCACTCATGCTCCCACAGGACAATTCTCCATAAATATATGAAAGCATGATACAAAGCTGTACAGAACAACTTCACAAACATGATGCGGAAAAAAAGTGTACTAATCTTGCAAAGAATATGTACACACGATACATATTGAGCCCAAGATATTGTTCCGTCTTTCATTTATTGAACATTAAGTAGATATAGTAATCATTGTGACAGGGCTATTCATGGGTTTCAGACAAATAATTCCTTCCAGATTTGGAGGACTTTATGAGGACTTTTCCCCATTCAAATGGTGTAATAGTATGATTTGAATTGCTTAATTGCTATGACCACAGAGGACGGTTGCCATAGCTACATATAAACTTCAGCTTTAAACAATGCCTTTATCATTTCAGCCCCATGTTCACATTTCTGCTGTCTATTTATAAACAATAACCCCCACATCTAAACCTCACACTCATTTGTCTCTAAAAATAAACTCTATCTCAGTCACACCTGCTCCGTCCTTTCCTACCCTGCTGTGCCACGCCTGCACTGCCAACCCCGAGTATGCTACTACTCCCAACGCCACTGAAAAAGTGTACAATATTATAAGAAGATTTTGAAAAATGACTATCAAAAAAATAAATACAATTAAAATACAAAAAAGGACTGTACAAATGAGACGGAAGGTGCTTTGTTGTTGGTAGGGATGAGGTGACAATAAAAAAAATATATTGCTAATTGTGATTTTTTTTTAAAAACAATTGCAACAATTGCTTGGGGTGCATTTTTGTGAGTTTGTTATAATTACCAACAAAGATAATCATTATTATAATGCCAGATTGTGCACAGAACTACTTTTCATTCTTGTTTTTACTTATAAAATGCAAAATATTCACTTATCAAAAGTCTAAAAATAGTTGTTTGACCACAAAATGTCATTACTCTCCCATGTTTATCAATCACATCTTTTATTCATATTGTGCTGTCCACCTTTCACCTCATCCTAAATACACTTTCTCCCTAGGATGAGGCTGGAGAGGGGGTGGCTGTGCACTGCTCTGCTCCTGTTCCTGGTGCTGGCTTTGGGATGGGCCCATGAAGATTCAGAGGCCGACGTGGAGGTGGAGGACAGTTTGGGTTTGGATGAAGAAGAAATGAGGGTCCTAATGTCTGAGGATGAAGCGATAGCCAAAAGAACGAGCATGGCTAACAAAAAGGCAGCCACCGCTACTGCAGACGCCAATATCTCCTTCCAGGTCAGCACAAAGGTCACACAGGAAATCACAGGAAACAGAATTGTGTATCCATCTTTTGCTGGCTATTTTATCCAGCCAGTTTGATTTAGGTGATATTAGAGGTGGGCAAAATAATTTGCCTGGCAAATCCAGAATGATATCTCTATATTTTTATACAGGTTGATATCAGCCTGGTCCCCACGTCCTCCATCCTTGTCTTGAGCATGGTCAAACGTGCCCATGCAATCAGATTAGGTTTTTTTTGGGTGTTGCATGTGAAATGAAGTAGCTCATTGGTCACCTATGATCTACAAATAAAATCAAATTGATCTCACTTTAGATCAATAGAGTTAAGTGGTTTTCTCATAGATTTTGCAGAAATATGCAGTGTTTACACAGTTTTTCATCCCCCTGTGATTTTTTTTTCCTTAATTTTTTCTGACACGAACGACCATGCTTGTCCCTGATTGGCTAATCCACCTGACAATCATGCCATTTGAAAATGGGCAGATTCACCGTTGACCAGACTCACATAAAGTCAAGTAAAGTATTGTGAGTCTAAGTGTAAGTGTAAGTGTGTCTTCTGGTTCCCAGGCAACAAAATTATAAGATTATCTATAATAGATTTAAAAACAAGTTTACCTCTTTTCTGTTGTACTGCCAAAATATCTTACAATTATATTTATTAAACATTTTAAAGATATACATTTTTGTCAATATTGCCCACTCCTAGGTAATATACAAGACTCCTGTGCCCACCGGTGAGGTCTACTTTGCAGAGACATTTGATGATGGGTCCCTGGATGGGTAATGACAACATTATCATTATTGATGTTCTGACATATCATATTCCTGACCTGAAGTTATTTCAAAGTAGTTGCCATGGTCATGAATAATCCAGCTGCATTGTAACAGAGGAAATGTGCAATAGTGAAACTGTATTCAAATTTAAATAAATGCAGGAAATATGTTCAGGAGTGATTCATATTTGTATGCTTTTCTCCGAATAACACTAATGCAGCTGTGCTGATGTTGACACAGGTGGCAGCTGTCAAAGACGGTGAAAGGGGACGCAGATGATGAGATAGCAAAATATGATGGTTTGTATCCTAACTACTAATCTAGTAGTCAAAACTCCAGTGCACAAATCTGATCCGTAATTTGGCCTTTTGGCATCATCTGCTTGTCTCTATGGAGATAGATGAATTTAAAGTCATACTGTGGAACATTCCAGGCAAAATAATAACATCTCCATAGAGACAAGCTTTGCTATTTCTCCATTTGAAAAGTTACACAGTGTCTGTTTAAGTATTGCATACTCCAACAATGTTATTATTAGGGTTTGTTATTGTTTGTAATTGTGAAAACATATTAAAATTCAGGGTTGTAATATATTTTGTGAATGTGTTTTTGCTGTAGGGAAGTGGTCCGTGGAGGTCCTTAAGGAGAATAAGGTTCCCGGAGACAAAGGTCTGGTCTTGAAGTCCAGAGCGAAACATCACGCCATCGCTGCTCTTCTCAACAAACCCTTTGTGTTCAAGGATGAGCCTCTGGTGGTCCAGTAAGTACAAGAAGAATAGACATACTTAACAATACACAAACATGCATGTAGGTTTTAGTAAGTCTGTCACAATCATTAATATATCAACTTAGTAAAAGCCAAACTTAAATCTGTCAACTTGACACTGAAACTGGAAGCAGTTGCTCCTTCCTTCGGATAGATATAAGGCAGTGTCCACCAGCAATCTGACCAGAGCTGAGGAAGCGGCTTGGATGAGCAGCAAAATGTCTTCACTTCTACAATCTACATACTCTCTTTGTTATTGCTGGCAGGGCTCAATATTTATCATCTGTACCTTTTATTTGCACTTTGGGAGCATTATTACATAAAGGTGCAGTATGTAGCTTTCTGGTGTAGGGTTTGCCATTTGCTGCTGAAATGTTATTGCTTTACCTGGAATGTCCGACAGCATAATATTAAACTAACTATATTAAAGTGTCCTCCAAAGAAACAAGATGATGATGCCACCCGACATTTTTTAAATTTTTTATATTTTTAAAAACAGCACATAGACTAAATACCATATTGATAGCCGCATGAACAAATGGCAGACCTCCACCAGAAAGTTACATAATGCGGCTTTAATGTTTGTAGTATATGAACATTACAATTGTATTAGGTTGAATAATGAACATATCTGACTCATTATAGGTAATTACTAACTACTGTCATAACTGTTTTATTTACATTAGTGGCATGAATAAGTCTTTTCAGTATTGTTAATAGTTTAGGAATTAACAAATATTGACACATATTATTTTACATTTTCTATTATTATTTTTTATATATATATTAATGTTACATTTAGATATGAAGTCAATTTCCAAGATGGCATTGACTGTGGCGGTGCATACATCAAACTACTGTCAGATGAAGGAGATCTAAATTTGGTTAGTATTCAGTCTATTTTGAACCGTCTTACATATTAAAGATAAAATGTAGACATATAATTGTGCCTTCCCTCTGCCTCTTAGGAGCAGTTTCACGACCGCACCCCTTACACCATCATGTTTGGGCCGGACAAATGTGGAGAGGATTACAAACTTCACTTTATCTTCAGACACGAAAACCCTCTGAACAAAGATATCGAGGAGAAACACGCCAAGAGAGCTGATGTCGACCTCAAGAAGTTTTACACTGACAAGAAGACACATCTGTACACACTGGGTAAAATCATCAATCTAACTCACAGTTAAACAGGGTTAACTACAGCTATACAACTATAGTACTTTTGAGATATTGTGATACTAATTGTGGTAATAAAGTGCCAGTGCACTGAATTAGTAATGTATTGCAGTGTAGTTGATTCTTAAAAAACAGTGCAGAACATGGTGTGCTATATATCAGTTATCACATTCATGGCAAAATCAGGAAATTATTATATCATGAGTCGTGTATCCTAATGAATCATGAGGGACCCTGTGATTCTGACTATTAATATTAAGTCATACTTCAAAGACACATTTGGTGTTTAGACTTGAACTTTCCCCACTAAAATGCACTTTTTTGCTTTTCTCCTGGTTTCTTAATGACATAGATCATGTATGAGCCCAGGTTTGGGCATCACTACATGGTCTGACAGAGGTCAACTGTCTCCACATGCTTGATACATATATTTTTCTTATATTTATATTTTCTTTCTTGTTCTACTTAGTAACTTGTATTTTTATCGTGCCTTGGTTCATTTCTGTCTGTCTTTTTGCCAGTCCTAAACCCAGACAACAGCTATGAGATGTTCATTGACCAGTCCAGTGTGAGCCGTGGGAACCTGCTTCACGATGTGGTTCCTCCGGTGAACCCTCCGCGTGAGATCGATGACCCGACAGACTCCAAACCTGAGGACTGGGACGAGAGGGCCAAGATCCCTGACCCAGAGGCAGTCAAGCCAGAAGACTGGTAAGAGCAATCCACTGTAACAAAGTGGAGACAAAATACAGCCAGAGTACCACTAACAAAAGTAAATGGTTATCCCTCGAAGGGTAGTAGGGGCTCGGATCAAGTTCTGTCATTGTGTCCTTAGGCAAGACATTTCATCCACATTACTTCACCCTAGTATGAAAGTGGTGTGTGCGTGAATGATTGGTGGTGGTCGGAGGGGCCAATGGCTCAGATTGGCAGCCTCACTTCCGTCAGTCTGCCCCAGGGCAGCTGTGGCTACAACAGTAGTTTACCATCACCAAGTGTGGAAATGAATGAATAATGACTATAGTGTAGCACAAGCCTGTAAAGCGCATTAAGGCATTATTATTATAGTTAGTCTGGATATGCATGGTTTAAGAATGATGAGAAATTAGGACATTGGCCAAAGCATTTAATAATTTAAAATTAAATATGATATATTTTAAATTGGATAAAATGTTGCATAACAGGAAGGTGAAAAGTTTTGTTCATTTTTGTCAATTTTATATTAATGTGTGTTGCTTGTTGCAGGGATGAGGAAGCACCTGCGAAGATTGAAGACCCCGATGCCCTGAAACCAGAGGGCTGGCTTGACGATGAACCTGAATTTGTCCCTGACCCCAGTGCTGAGAAACCAGAGGACTGGTGAAGGCTCTTTTCCATACCTTTTTATTCAGTACAGAACACCAATGTATAGTAACATTCAATGACTTACTACATCTTTAGGGATGAGGAGATGGATGGTGAATGGGAGGCCCCTCAGATCCCAAACCCGCTCTGTGAGACTGCCATCGGCTGTGGGAAGTGGAAACGGCCCATGATCAACAACCCCAATTACAAGGGCAAGTGGAAGGCTCCTCTAGTGGACAACCCCAACTATCAGGTAACCACCAGGAGCCTTTACTACAAGCTCTTTCAGGCTTACTTTTAATGATGTCCATCAATATAGTCCATATAATACTCAAGAGCTATTTATTGAAAGATGCACTAAGTAACTTTTCTGATGGCAGTGTCTACCATCTACTTGTCCCATGGAGATGCCACTGCTTTGCCTGTTCCACAGTATGGCATTAAAGTCATCTATCTTAGCAATTATTCATTTACAAGAGTTTTTATAGTTCAGAGTTCCTTTAAATTTGCAATCCTACTGTGAGTGGGTAGTCTCTCCATAGATCTGACCTGTAACTTGGCCTGGTGGCGTCACCTGCTTGTCTCCATAGATAAGCTTAAAGCCTTACTGTAAAATATTCCTAGCAAAGCAATAACATCTCCACAGAGATAAGCAAGCAGCCAACCCACCAACTGAAAAGTTACATAGTGCAGCTTTAACCTATTAATGCTTTTACTGTCATACTCCAAAACATTGAGATTTATCCAATATTTGGTTCCCTCAGCTTTTACGGTGCTGCTGCAACAAAACTATGCATTGCAATTTGATAGACTGCATCAGCTTTTGATATTGGGGTTCTCTTCTGCCTGTAGGGAGTGTGGAAGCCGCGTAAAATTCAGAACCCAGAGTTTTTCGAGGACCTGCACCCCTTCAGGATGCACCCGTTCAGAGCTATCGGCCTGGAGCTGTGGTCCATGACGTCGGACATTTACTTTGACAACTTCATCATCACATCTCACAAAGAGGTGGCTGACCGCTGGGCCTCCGACAGCTGGGGCCTCAAGAAACTCGTGGCTAGTGCGAATGAGGTGAGATGAGAGGAGGGAATCTTTATCAAAATTGGTTGTCATAACCCATTTATAGTCATGGTTATTTTGATTTTGTTGTTTTAGTAAAGAGTGAGTCACGTTACTTTTTAATTTGATTCTTGGGAATGTACACAGACTTGTTCCTTAGATGTTGAGTTTGTACATGGTCAGATTTGGGGCTTTATACTTTTTTGTCCCACACAGGCCTATTTCAGATTTGTGTTAAGACTTCAATTTGAACCAGATTTTACAAGTAAAAAATGTAACTGAACATGATCCATACATTTCCTCATTGTTACTCCATCATGTTTTTTTCAATATCTATATGCCCTTTTTTAAAAATTGTAACTAGTATTTTTTGTTGTAGCCTGGAATCGTGGCTCAGCTGATGATTGCTGCAGAGGAACGTCCCTGGCTCTGGGTCATCTATATTCTCACTGTGGGGCTCCCTGTGGGGCTGGTTGTGCTCTTCTGTTGGCCAAAGGTACTATATTTTGACACACACACACATACGCAGTGGTCTCTCGCAGATTTTTACATAAATGTTTGATCGTGTTTCTGTTTAAAAGTGTTTCTCTGCACAGAGAAGCCAACTCTGCTGGAGCAGAGGGGCGTGAACAACACATTTAAAGTGATCATCGAGGAAGGGGGATATAATATACAAAAGTTTGAAATTTGAGAGCGTTTAAACAAGAGAGAAATGTGCGAAAATGTTAATGCCTGTCTGAGAAAAGAGTGTGGTGAGGGGTTTTATGGCCTTAAAACATTTTTTTATTTTTTTATTTTTTTTTTTATTATTTGTCCCAGAAAACAGAAGATGAGTACATCTATAAGAAGGTAGATGTTCCTAACGAGGATGTAGAGGAGGAGGAGGAGGAAGAGGAAGATGAAGCAGTGCTTGGTGAAGAACAAGGACCAGAAAATGGGGACGCGACACAGGCTGAAGGTAAAAGCCTAAAAAATCAATAACTCAACATATTATTAGACCTTATATCTGATTTACCATTAAGGGTAATGAAATGTATAATGTCCTATGAAAACAGTGGAAAGTAATTACACATAATACATCATGGCATAATCATAATTGTAATATCATTGCCAAAAATAAGTTGTGTAATGATTTGGCATTATAGCCATCTCTTTCCTATGACACAAAAGCAAGATTAGTTTCTACATTCTTCACTCTTCCCTTATTGATTTTTGAATCCTGCTTTATCACCACCAGTCGTAGAAGAAGAAGAGGAAGAGGAGGAAGTTAACGGTCTTTCAGGAGATGATGAAGAGGAAGAGGAGGGAGAGGAGGAAACCAAAGCTCCAGAGAGAACAACAGATAATCAGGTCAGTGCAAATGCCTTTACACATTACATAAATTCTGTCAAAGCTGTTTCATAGACAAGCCAGTGAGCCATACGTTTACTTGTGAAGTTAAATGATCAAACTTTGAGCCAAATGTTGACCTTTATGAAATTCTAAAATGTCTGTGTAATTCCTCAGTCATCCAGGCCTGATCCATAGTAAAAGCCACAAGTAAAATCTGTCAATTGGACAAAAAGTTCTAGGAGTGAAGGTGTTTCGCTGCTCATCCAAGCCACTTCTTCAGTTCTAGTCAGATTTTTAGTGGACACTGCCTTACATCTATCTGAATGGAGGAGCTAACTACACTGAAACTGGAAACAGCTATTGTTTACAGTTTCTGTTTGTAGGCTAGGTCTATTGAGCTACACTAAGTGTGCACTGTGCCTGAGTAATAGTTAGCATATTCATTCAGCTCTTAATGGGTGCCTCCACACCTATTGGCATCCTGGCTAGCTCTATTTGTTTCTCTTTGTGTAACTATTCCCTACACAGCTGGTGTCTGAAACGCTTAAGATAATTTTTTAAATATAGCAAACAAACTACAAACTTTGTACCTGTGATAATTGTAAATTACTGTAACCTACGTTTGATCTTAGTTTGTTAGCCTGTACTACTTTTTACCCTGTGATTAGCTATTCTTACAGGAAGTATACTGCATAAAAACTGCTCATTGAATGCATTTTTGACTATTTCATTAAAAAAGAGCTTTCTGGCTCCCTTTTCACACTTGTATCCTAATTTTCTAGTCTAAAGGTGACAGCGGTGCTGCGGAAGAGGGTCAGAAACAGTCTGTGAGAAAGAGGAGGGTTCGTAAAGACTGAGGTGAACCCGGGGATCACTACTACCCCCTAATGTCCCATCCGAGGAGAAGCATCACTGCTGTTGCACTTCCACTCTGTCTGTGAGCAGAGCAGTACGAACCTCCTCCACAACACCTGGAAGCCTGCCCCATTGTCTCTCTCTCCTGTGTCCTGCAGTATAAAGCAAGCTCATCCAATTCATATTCTTACTTCTAGGTCCATTAAACCACAATTCTCAAAATATTTATACCAGCGGACCATTCATGATGCATTTTCCATCTATACCCAACCCACACCAAGAATAAACCAGGACTAACCCAGGTCTAAACTTGGACTACATCAAGACTTGAAATGGAATGTTGACTTTAAATATATGTGTATGTTTTGCCATCTTTTTGCCATCTTAATATTTTTATGTTTGTTGAAAATAAACTTTCCAAGTACCTACAATTCCAAAAATTGCCTTGGATCAACATGAAAGAATAGGAGAAAGATTACATAATACATCCATTTAAAGTCAACATTTTTGTGTGCATTTAAGGTAAGAAGACAATTTGAGAATAGTCTTTCTGTCAAGTGAGATTGTATTATTATTTATTTTTTATTTAATTGCTCATAGTTCTCCCCCACCCCATTCTCCTCTTACTTTTCTCCATTTACGATTCATCCCATCTAAAGCTGATAAACTTCTAGGCATTAAGAGTCCAATAGTGCTCAGTTATGGACTCTAGGATTCATTATAAAATCATATTATAGGAGCTACTACCATGTTATGAATGATATTGTCGTGTCCTGCCACTTTTATCAAGTTAAGGATGACATTCAATTTTCTTCTAGTTCCTATGTTTTTAAATAGTTTGCAAGAGGTTGCCAGGTTGTGAGGGAAAAAGTTTTGTTTTGCAGATTTTTGGGGCATTTGTGCTGAAAAGGAGCTTCAGCTTATAGGTTTTAAGAATTACCTCTTTTAACATGGATGTTTTTTGTTTAGATGTTAGCTTAGTTTGTAAGAAGAGGCACTATTTTGTCTGAGTTTAAGTTATAGCTGAATTGGCACTGATGATCATATTTATCATTTAGTTTGATGCCTGTAGTATAAAAACACATTGTTGTGAATGATTTGAGGCAAACTTCACCAACTGTAGGCGTACTTGAAGGTGGGGATGTATTTTATAGAAAAGGTGACTGATTTGGCGTATATGAAATAGAGTTGCCTCTACCTAGTTTGAAGATATGTCTGTTTGTCAATACACACCAATGCACTCCCAGTCCTCTTCCGTAGCTGAACTTCTGATCCAAGATTGTTGACTGGGAAAATGTTGAAGCTATTCGTTTTTTTTATTATTGTTGCTTTTATAGTTGATATTTTGGCCAGGAGTTGGCGAATGTTCCTGTTTACATTTGTTTGCAAAATTGTACATTGCTCTGAAAAATAAAATTATTTAATACAAAATACTGTATGTTTGTACTGCCTAAATATTAAGATTAAACTGCATATGGGTTTCAGCTTCTTCTTTATATATACCATTCTGAGTACTTTTCACCACTCAAAATTTGCTTTGAATTGTTAATTGTTAACGGCAACTCATTTATATCACCTTGAAACCCATGGATTGAAATGGACTGAATGAGATTTTAGAAAAAGAGCAAAGTAAAAAAACAAAAGCAAAATAAACATGGTCTACCACTTTATACTGTCAAAATAACAAAAAGAACAAATATGACAGATTGGACAAACTAATTACAAATATGGTTCCACGGTTGAAAAAGGTACAATAAAAACAAATGGAGTTATTGGGCTTTTATTAAAATAAAGGTGCAGAGTCTACACACTATAACAGCATGTGTAGGTTTGGGCATATTCTGCATGCCATTAACAAATCAATGGGTTACTGCTGTACAACTGTTAAAAATATCAAAACAAAAATAAATTACACAATATACAGTAAGGTTTAATTCATTCCACCTTTCTGAGCACCGTATTCTCCTTAGCACATAGCATTAATATCACCTCAAATATATTTTTTTTAGATTCATGATTTTCTTCCTCTCTCAGTCAGATGGAGAAGAGGCTACACCCATCAGACAGTGAAGCATCAGCACATTTTACATTTAGAGCCATCCACTATTGGGACATCCTGAGTGGATCAATAGCACTCAAGGCCTTCTAACAGCCTCTGTTCACTGGTCTTTTTCTGTTTCCTTGTTTCAACCCTGCTTGTCATTTGGTCTCTAAAATGTCCTCTGTTTAAAATATAGCCAATAGACATGCGTTTTAGGCATTAGTATCTGATGACAGTGATTAAAGATCTTAGAAGTGATCCGAAATACCATATAGAACTTGAAAATGTACTTGAATGTAAAGGTGTACTATGCAACTTTTGTGGTAGAAGGCAAAAAAATGCATGTGATGTTATTTCTTTACCTAGATTTCACAGTATGGCATTAACTATTACAAGTGTTTTTATAACTCGATGCCTTGAAATACATGCATTCCAACTGGGAGTGGCGTCACAGATCTGACCTGTAACTTGGTCTGATGGAAGCAATTGCTCGTCTCCATGGAAAATGACATGTTTAATGCCATACTGTGGAACATGCAAAGCAATTACATCTCTATGGAGACAAGCGAACCAACCCTCCACTGGAAAAGCTACGTATACATCTTTAATTTAGGCAATGTGTACATTTTTTGGATCCAACAGTATGAAATTTAAATCATATGGCGTTTTGACCGTTAAACATTACATAACTTACATTTCAACGTTTCAATGCAGTCAAAAAATAATAATATGTGCTTTTGTCTGAATGTTCAATTTTGATACTTCAGTTCATATTTGATTACATAGAGACTAAAAGAACACAATTATCACTTAAACAGATTACAAGCTATTGGACATTTGCATCAATCCCAAGCAAATGTAGAAGGATGTTAGGAAGGGCATCTGATGTTAAATCTATGCCGCATTAATTAGGAAATCACTGCTCTTTTGAAGGCAGATGATTTACAGTGATTGGACAGGCTAAACTGTAGCAGTTCATTTGTAATCTCATTCAAAAAAAACAAGAAAAAGTACATGCACTAATCTCGCATCTTTCTCAGTAATACTGACTTGTGTGTCAAAGGGGTTGCATACACGTGCTATCATCATATATACACTGTTTGTAGAGATGACAGAACAATACTATACAGAAATAATAAATAACAAAAGTAGAGTTCAGACATTTGTTTTAGCTCACGTCTATGTCCAAAGAGGCAAATGTACTTGTAAAACCACATTAAAATTTAACTGTCACAAAGTTTGTTAAAGACCCAGTAATAAAACATTGAGATTGAATAAAGTAATAGGGAGAACCTATGCAACACATGTTAAGGTCAGATCTGATTCAGTTCAAAAGGGTTACACAGGACAAGTACAAAGTTAGGAGGCTGCTTCTTAACAGGCCACGTACAAAACGGTCAGGAGCCTGTAGTTCTGTATAGATTATGTGCTGTATTATGCTGTAGTTTAGACCTCTAACAACATGTTCCAAAATGCGATTAAAGTTAATGCTTGTAATAGTTTATAATAGCATTTCATATTTCAATATTCTTTCAGATGTTAACGGTGCTGTACATAAAAATGTACATAAATAAACCATAATACTTGTTGGGGAAAAGAATTAAGACATTTTTTATTGTTTATGCCTATTGATAGGTCCTCTGAACCTAGTTGAATACCTAATGTTTCAGTATGTAACAAGAGGGTAATGTTTTAATCTTGTTTGATTCAAGGCCTGTTAAGAAGCCAGCCCTATGTCTATGTTGTTCTGATTATTTTCCACGGCTCCGACCGAGGTGCCAGTGTATTTCCTAAATGCGACTCACTTCCTTTTGCTCTTTGTGTCAGTGGTTTGAAAGACGCTGGATGCAGACATCAGGTTCTCGATGTACTGTCCCAGCACTTGGTTTTCTGACTTCAGCTTCAAATTTTCCTCCTTCACTGCATCCACTCGCGCCGACAGATCTGCAACCAAGACAAAAATAAATTATATTAGATTAGTCATTTATGGGTCCAAAATCTCCAGCTATAGTAGTTTAAAACAAATACTATCTATCATTAGCTAGCAGATTTAAGACTTTTTAAGACCACTATAAATGAAGAAATAATTGCATGTTTGTTCACTGAAACTTGAGATATTGTGAACATCTTTTTTTTCAGGTATTCCTGTAACTGTGATTTTTCTAATATAATAAGAAAGTCCCGTCATCAGTGGGATCCTTTATACCTTCCAGCGTGTGTTGCAGCTCCAAAACTTGATTTATTAACCTGGTCTTCTCCTCCATCTCCGCCTGGTTTTCCAGATCTCCTGAAACATATTCATATATGTGAGTGCAAGGTAAATATTGAACTCCTCTGCATCAGACAATGATAACAATCAAACATACCATCTATGTCACAGTTCATGATGAAGAGCTCGGTCTCTGGTTTAGTATACAGGGCTGCAGGTCCACTGTCCACTGAGAGGAAGAGAAATTGATTTGATATATGCAAATGAACTGTCAACATTTAGGCACTTTCCACAGTCCAATGTCCAACACAGGTAACACAGTGCAACGTTTCCCAATAAAAAAAAGAGTAGAATACGATGGCCCCAATAGGGTGAAAAACAAGTACTCTGCTTGTAGTATTGCCACAAATATATAGAAGTAACTACATTGAGAATTTTAGAATAATTTATGTGCCTTGAAGTAATTGTATATAAATCTATTAAATACATAATATTTTATTTATTTATAAGAGATTACATGACCACGTGTACTTGTATACAGACAGCAGTTTATATTTGTTAAAACAGTGTCTACAGCCTGGACACCCCACCCCACACAGCTTTGAATCGATGGTGCACTAGAAGGGCCTGGAACATCAGTCCGTCAGTGCTCTTCACACACATCACCAAAAGACATTTGTGTGGCTTTAGCACATAGCATCTGTACATTTACAGACAAGATACATATTTGTTTTTATGTTTAACATGAGCTTAAATGTGAAGAAGCACAAATGAGCGTGGTCTTAAAAATCTTTAAGTAGTCACCCACAAAGCTAACCAGTTGTGTCTCATGTTATTAGCCTGTAAACATTAGCTAAGTTAGCTAGATAGCTGCTTTGGCAAAATAGCTAGCTCTGTGTAAGTCTCGATCAAAGGAGATGATTTAACATTCACTTGTCACTGTAAACAAATCTTATCATGTCAAAAATAAATATTCTTGTGCTAATACGAAGATGCTGAGTTTTGATATCAAAATGGGTGTTGCTGCAGCTAGCGGCTACTGCTAACATCAGCGTCCAACTTTGCCACGACAACAGATCATTTGTAGGGGAACAACAAACCAGTAAGGGACGACTTTCACTCACCACACGAATAAAGGACTGTCTCCGTATATTGGAGTGTAATAATGCGGTAAAACGCGGGAAAGTGTCCGAAATACAGCTGATGATGGAGACGAGACTGTTCGCTACATCCACCCCGTCATCATCACTGAACTGTAATGAACGCTCGAGCAGATAGGGGGCGCTGGGCAGTCATAAACAATGAAGCCGCAGCCAAGTTTTTCACATTAATATAGGCCTATTTATGGCAGTTAAAGGTGTACTATGTTACTTTTTCGGTGGTCTTGCTTGTAGATTGACCACTTCAAATTGTAGAGGGTTAGGGGTTGGACCTGTGTTGAATTTAGTGAGCATGGGAGGATAGAGTAACTGCAGTAACACCACATAAGTCATAACACACACACACATGAAATAGCAATAGCTTCCAATATATTACAACCCTGAATGCCAGTCCACCCAAAAATCTTGTTTATTTGCGAGAAAATTTAAATATTACTTTTTTACATCATTGGAAAAGTTCTTTAAATATGATGGGACATGGGACAGGGAGATAAATGTGTGTACAGAACAACCAAAAGTAGGACAGGCGGTCACCCTACTTGTTTGTTTTTTTTAATGTTATTGCTTTGCCTGGAATGTTCCACAGTATGACATTATATGGTGCCACCAGGCCAGGTTACAGGACAGGTCTGTGAAGAGAAGATCAGGATGACAGAAAAAAAAGCATGTTTCTCAAGGTATCTTCCATTCCAGGCAAAGCAATGACATGTTCATCGTGGCAAATAAGTAGGCCTAGCAGACCTTTTAAATCCTCTCCAAGTCTATCCCCAATAATCCAGGGTTCATGTACATGTTTGTTATGGGGTCGTTAGTTGTGTAGTACTTGTGTATTTGCTTTTTGTTACTGAATAAAAAATAGGGAAAAAAGTAATGTATATGTTGAATCTGTTACTTTAAACAGGGCCATAAAATGCTCACTCTCACATGACAGTTTATGATTGTGTCCTCATTTCAGTTTGTCACTTGACCTGTGCATGGCCTGAAATGAAAATGTTGCACGATTCTTCTATCTACATGATCTAACCTAGATGCAATGTAATACACAAAACATCCTAACTATGTAAAATAATTATAATGCCAGATTATAGAAATGTCCAGGCCTACTTGGTAAATGTAAGTATAGGCTGCAGGTACAGGTCTACCTAGAACATAGCCTAAAAGATCAGTCTCTTCTAAGGTTATAGGTGAACACTAGTATAAATAACAGGCTATGACTCTAGGATGAGTTTTTATTTTCACTAAAGAGTCTATAAGTTGTCGCTTTACCTGTATCGTCTGTCAGAGAGATGTTGGTGAACGTGCCATCCTCCTCTTCATCGCTCTCCATTGTTCCGGTGTTGCGTTGTCCTCGTGTAGACCTAGTTTCAAGTTGTGTGTTTAGTTTGTGCTTCAAGTTCCTTCAATATCCTCCTTTTTTATGATCTTCTATTTCCTTTTGTCTGTATGGGCTCGTCCCTCGCACACACCTGTCTCTGTGTGTGTCTGGATGACTTGGGGTTTGGTTACCTGTCCTGCTTTACCTGACGGCCGGCTCAGGTTACGTGTCTGTCATGTCAAATGTGGTTGCCATTGGAGACGGCGCGAGACTAAACCAAAAGACACGCACGCGGCCCCACCTTCGCTGCAGGGAGTCTACAAGGTCAAAGTTTAAGCCTAAAGTGAAAGGGAGACCATAATATTTTACACATGGTCACATATTAACTTGTTGTGTGAGGTGGTGACTGACAGAAGGTTTTGATGATATCCACTTTGCCCTTTGACTAGATCACTGCCCTATTAATATAATTTTAGGTGTTGTGTTGGCTTAAAACATTTTATTGCAAATGATTTATTGCAATTGTATTTTGAGTGTCCACCGAAGTAGCGTTGTGGATCAGTAAACTTTGTATTACTCTGCACAGTTTCTTATCTGGGGAACCGTCTGCCCTCTAGTGGTCACTATTTCACATTGCAAGTTCAAATGTCCAAATCTGTAGGGTTAGAGGAAATGTAGTCTACATACACAAATGTGGCAGTACTCTATTGGCTTTTTAATAGTTAAACTAATAGTCAACTAGATATTTGTTAGTGTTTATAAAGTAGGCGGTAGGTCTACTAAAAATGTGTGACTCGGTATAACAGTTTAACAACAGACTCTGTGGGTAAAGCGGTGAATGTCCAATGAAACACTGGATTTGTTTGAAATATAGTCAGACGGTCAGCCTAAATTTTATGAGCACCTGAATGTCAAGTTGTGTTTGGAAACAAAACACACACAAGTAGACAATATGGACTTTTACATAATGACCAAATTGTAATGGCTATAGTGGAGCAGAGAAGCAGCAACAGGTGAAGTGTGCAGTGCAGTTTTGTTTGAGAGTCCCTCACATCAGCAAGTATTCACAGGATGAATTGAAAGATGACCAAGCAACTCTGAAACTGCACATTTGACAAAGGAATTGCTTTAAATTGATAGGTGGATATCTGGTTCAGACTAGTCACAGTATTGCTAACAATACAATATCACTTTTCAGGTATGCAGTATTAGAGAAAACAATGGAGGGTGTATTTGTGTGTCTGTTTTGTCTCTCCTCTGCCCGGTGATAGACCACAAACCACATGCCCACTTTGGCACCGGGCCTCTGCCAGGGTATGCTAGCCACACACACAGAAAGGGGGAGAGGAAAGGGGGAGAGGGAGAGAGAGACAGAGAGAGAGAGAGAGAGAGAGAGAGAGAGAGAGACAGAGAGAGAGAGAGAGACAGAGACAGAGAGAGAGAGAGGGACAGAGAGAGAGAGAGAGAGAGCAGACAGAGAGAGAGAGGGAGAGAGAGAGACAGAGCAGACAGAGAGAGAGGGAGAGAGAGGGACAGAGAGAGAGACAGAGAGAGCAGACAGAGGGAGAGCATTAGGCATTTATATAAATGAATACCTCAATAGTAACTGTATTTCAAATATTGTTAACTGAAGTTGCACAGTGTACTGGGATAAAGTATGAGGAACATCTATGACATTTTCTCTCTCACTTCATTAATACCAGGTGCCACATAACCAGAATCTCTTGGCAGTAGTTGCACTGTGTAGGCCTAACTTTCTGATGGTCGTCTACAATTGCTTCTTCTTGGAGAGGTTAGCCTCTTGCTTTGCCTTGAATGTATTCACAGTGTCATTATGCTGTCTCATCTCAACAGGTGTGCACTGGCTGCAGCGGTCATGATGCAGAGGAGCGTCCATTACTGTGAGTGGGGTATCCTCTCCTACACATCAGACTTGTAAGTTGATCTGATACCATCAACTGCTTGTCTCCATGGAGATAGATGCCTATATTTGATACACTGTGGAACATTCTGGGGAAAGTAACATGCATGTTGCATAGGTTAAATAGTGAACCTCTGGTAATTGCTATAACTTCTATAAGCTATAAGGTTTTTTTTTGCAATCACAGTTTCCATGTGTCAAATAATTTCCAAATAGGCTGTATAGGGTATAAAAGTACAGTTCACGTGCAGCTGTCGTTTATAACATGGAAGAAAGAACAAGCCTCCAAATATAACATATTCTCTACGTCACCTGATCGTTTTACAGCTGAACGTGAGCGTGCGTCTGCGCTCCATCCCTCTGGACACTTCAGCTGTGATTTGCACTAAATATTCACCAGCCCCTGCACGGTTGTCCGCTCCTGATCCCCAAGTCTAATCCAGTCCATGTTTTGCAGAGAGCCATGAAAGCTCCAGTGTAGTTTACATCTCCACAAAACATGCCCCTCTCCGCTCTCCTTTGCTCCGGAGTCGGCTCTTCCTGCGTCCGCCAGAGCACACACGCACGGTCGGTGTCTGAGCTCCGAGCGGGGGAAGCCAGGACACGCTGCTGAAGGGAAAGGGAATCACAGGGATCAGATGAAGCCTATCTAACTTACTTATTTAGTCATACATTAGTTTTTTATGTCACCAGAACTGTGCGTAAAACAATTGTACCATAACGTGAGAAGGGAACTGGGGAGGATACATTTCACAAACATATTTAAACAAGATGCTTTTATGGCCATAACAATGAAAACATAATCATAGCCTGTTAATAGCCTGTTATTACTTTGTAGTTGTGTTGTCCTAACGAATATGCAAACACAAGTCTACAGTTGATCAGATGCCCAAAACAATTATGCACAATTATGCAATTATGCTTATGTGAACAACTTGGAATTCTTTTATCAGTAGGCTATATTTTAACACATAGACTGCTACCACATTGCAGGGCCTCTCTCATCTTTTATTATAGCTCATTTGCAAAGGTAGATTCCCAGATCTCACTTGTTAAATATCTGTGTCACTAAATTCAGCACGAGAACAAACTCACTGTGGATATAATCAACACGAGACTAATTCGTGTGTAATACATCAACCGACCACTAGATGAGGCCACAGGAAGATAATATGTAGGTTTCCATCTCAAGTCCTGCAGCTTTTTTATGAGATATATTTGTTTTCCTTCATTTTTCCTTCTGTTTTCCTTTTCGCAGGAACATAACACTGTTGACCTGACTTGCGTCACTATGACAGAGCAAAGGCTGTGGTCAATAACAGCAATTAAAGGATGTTGAGCTGGGTCCACCTGTGTAATGTATAAAGAAAGACCTGTGTGTGGGCAAGTATTTATCACATTGTGGGGACTGAAATCTGTACACTGACATCATGGGGACCTGCCCTACTCATGAGGATGAAAGTCAGGTCCCAATGGTGTAAATTCTTCTCTATTATCACTGGATTAAAAGCACATTTTAAAGTTTAAATTAGGGCTGCAATGATTAATCAGCTAATTGTGACCATAAAAAATAAGCATAGTTGTTTTTTTGATAATGGCAATCATTATCTGGACCACACAGACACTACAACATATGAAAAGATGCATTTATAAAAAAGAGTGGCATTATTGCATCAAAATGTCTGAAAAGAAGAAACAGTTTCTGGTTTACATCCATAATTTGCTTTATTCATAAATGTTCTTGATTCTATAAACCTTCAGTCACTATATTTCAACCTTTACTTTGTCATAAAAGTGAAAACTCTCAACTCTCTCTGAATGAATGAAATGATCGAAAAGTTTATTGCTGACTAATCAACTATATATGATCATTATTTGCTGCACTAGTTCAAATATGGGTTAGAATAAGGTTAAACTTAGGGTTTTAAGGATAGGTAAGTAGTGACTATGGTTAAGGTTAGGCTCAGTCTCCAGGAAATGAATGTAAGTCAATGTAAAGTCCCCAAAGAGCATGGAAACACAACATGTGTGTGTGTTATGTTGTGTGGTGGACTAGTGTGGACACGCTTGGTCTAAGTGCAGTCACACCGCCATAAACGCTCCCATGAAGTCATAAACACTTATTAAAGACTATTTTTAGACACCAAGCTGTTATTGTTATGTGTCACTGTTTGTTTACATTGAATGTTGGAGGAACAGATAAAATAAAAATGTAATTATTAAGGGTATCAAGAGAAATGAACCAGAAGAAGTGATATTGTTATTAATTGTATGTAATAGTGTGATAGGTAAAATACTTCCTTAAAGGCCCAATATTTTGTTCCCTCATCTCAAACATATCAGGAGTTGTGTTTTGTTTCATTCACACATGTTTAACACACAAATCCAGCATATTTAGGCTGAGTTCTTCTCTCAAACAGAAAACACTCTGTTCCACCTTGTGATGTCATGTGCTAATACAGAAAATGCTCCGCTGTGTTTTTAGACTCCATACACCCTCACCAGAAACATTTGGATGATTTCAGACCTGAAATTGGCGATCTCTACTGAACTAAAGGTAAAAAGCTCGACATCACAAGGTGGAACAGAGCATTTTGAGCTTTGGAGATGCAGACAAAGTAATAAAACAAGTATACTGTATTCAAACATGTATGAATGAAACAAAACACAGCTCCAGTTATGTTTTTGATGAGGTAACAGCATTATAACATGGCTTAAAGCTCACAAGAGTCAATTTTGTGTAATATAGGACCTTTAAAATGAAGTAGAAGCAGGTTTAAAGTAAATAAAAGTAAACATGTAATACTTATCATGTCTTATTCTTCAATGATCAATTATCCACCGCTAGCATCTTTACTGCAATCTGCACTTTTATCATGAATATGTAGCTAAAACTATATTGGTATTTTCTCAAGGAAGTGTGAACATAATTTTGCATGTGAATTATGAACAGTTTGTACAGCTATAAATAGTTCAGTGGGTCAGTGCAAAATTAATAGTAGCCAGTATGACTTAGCCTAATGCATTTATAGACTCATGAAAGCATGAATTTCAAAAATAAAATCAACTCCAAAGACCTATTTTGTTACTTGGCTGGATGACTGAAGATTTATAAATGAGTTTGACTGTATACTCTTCCGACATGATTACAGTTTTCCTCAGAGCGTGTTTGTTTTCCATGTTTGGGATGCCCCAGACCTTGTTGTTGAAGGCAGCTGTGTAATCGCCACAGTTTCCATGAGCCCATTCCTGTACCAATCTCATATGCAAATAAAGCAAGTCTGTGTTTATATTTGTGTCAATGGGGGAGGGGCATATCTGCTGTTAGTATGCCCTATGGCTACTGTATTTCTGGACATACAAGTTATATGTGTCAAAAATACTGTACTTGATTTTTACTATCTTAAAAAAAACAGAAGTGGTCATCAACATTTGCAGTGGTCCGAAGTTATTCCTCACGTACCTTATGCATTCTCATCA
Organism: Periophthalmus modestus; assembly: GCA_019594935.1. NCBI lineage: Eukaryota > Metazoa > Chordata > Actinopteri > Gobiiformes > Gobiidae > Periophthalmus > Periophthalmus modestus. The sequence continues at coordinate 19,965,330 of JAIEZT010001373.1, forward strand.
TCCTAATTATTCACCATATTCATTTTATAAGTATTTTTCGCAACTTTCAGAGGCCAGAGCTGTGACGGTAAAGCTAACAACATCTAGCATGCTAACATGCACTTCACTATCTGACAATAAAATATTTTCTATTTAGAAGCAGATAGCACAAATCTGACTTATTTTGACCTTAAGAGCTGCTTATACAATATATCTGTGCTGGGGCAAGACAAATTAGTTATACGTGGGAAACACATTGGAAAAAATTGGTTACTGGGTCTGTAAGTCTTCTATTAGTGTCATTGTTATTTCCACATTTTGAAAGGAAATAAGTTGTGGTTAATGAGAAAGGGCATATGCATCTAATTAATACCTCATTTGCATAATTACCCAGCATCCTTTGTGATCATGACATGTGTTTGTGCATGCAAGTGTGTGTTGATGATTTTTCACTGTCTTTTTTACAGTCATTAAGTCCACCCCCTCAATCTCCCACTGTACCTTCAGCTCTTCTTCTTTTATATTCTTCTCCTGTTAATTTAATAAACCACAAATTAAACTTATTATTAAGTTAAATAACCCTTTGAATGCAAAATAAACATGCTATGAAGGTAATATGTGGATTATTTGATTATTTATTTTGGAATCTATTGCTCCATTTGGCATTGACACTGTGGTGAGGAAGAGGAGGAGATCGATCAGCTGAGGAGGCTTTCAGTTCTGCTGCTGTGGAGGAGATAAGACAGAATATAGTTACAAATGGAAGCCTTGAGAGGTGATTGAGGTGCAAAGGTAGCTGGCTGCAGTTGTCCGACCATAACAGATGGATAAAAGGGGGAGGTTGTGGCAGAAAAATCAACATAAATGATTAAACGTATGCAGTGTATTGGGTGGGTGAGAATGTATGGATTTGCCTGTGAACCTTTGTGAACTGTTGCCCTGTTTTAAATCACTGATATCTATGGCAGTTTTGCTAAGTTTTTAATAGGGAGGCTACTTAAAAGAGAGACCACCTTAGTTTTAGCTTAACTCCATTGGTTACCAGTGAAGTTTAGAATCAATTGCTATATAACTGTGGCTATACACACACACACACACACACACACACGCACACACACATACACACACACACATATACACACATATATATGTATAAAATCTTGTCCCCCCCCCCCCCTCCGCTGGTGGTCTCATTTTTTTTCCAAGCATGGGTCCTGGGAGCTTGAGGGTTCTGCTCAGTATCTTTGCTGTTCCTAGTACTGCACTTTTCTGGACTGAGATGTTTCATGTTTTTCCTGGGATCTGCTCCAGTTTGGGGGTCACTGCCCCGAGTGCTCTGATGACCACGGGCACCACTGATGCTTCCAGGCCTTCTCCAGCTCTTCTTTGAGCCCCTGGTATTTCTCTAGTTTCTCATGTTTCTTTTTCCCAATGTTCCCATCACTTGGTACTGCAATGTTGACCACTGCATTTTTACAGCCTTACCCTATTAAATTGCAAATTATTGTATAATAAATTTGATACAGCAGTTTTCTCATTTTGGAATGATGTTTCTTCCCAAGTGAATGTGAACAACTTAACCTTTTGAAAGTGTACTGTGGTAATAAAGAAATTACTCTTTGCTTTTTGAAAATACTTAACACAATAATTATACCAAACACAATGAGACTAACTCTGTATGAGCCTAGTTCAGTGGTTACTCTGTCCAGGTTCTCAGACAGGACGTCCCAACACAGGAAGCAAACACTACTGTAATGTCTGCATGAAACAATTAATTATATGTAAGACCTAAGATGGCTGTGTTGGTTTTGTAATATCCGTCTTGTTTATTCACAAGATCCACTCCCACGTCAAACAAGTGAAGCTTTCAGAGTAGTATCCCAGATTTATGAGAGAAACATTTTTCTAAATCTTCCACTACATTTCCCAAGAGGCCGTGTGCAACGTGAAGAGACATCAGAAGAGAAGAGACATCAAAATGAGAACAGCAGTCATCATAACGACATATAAAAGACAAGGCTGGTCCACAACAGTAGAGTGAAGTGGAGGAAAATCTGAAAAAATTTATTTCTATATAATAAACTGTTAATTTGTAACCTATGGAAATATCCTACATATTTCAGTATATTAGGGGATTAAAAAAAAAAAGTCATGTAAAACATAAGCCAATTTATTTTTACAAATACTGGTGCTTAATTTCTCCCCTATCCACATAGTGAGAAAAACATATCAACAAACTGATTTTAACTCTATCATAACAATTTTCACACTTGCACATAGATGTTTCATGGATTCAAAGACATAGCAACTGAAAAGATACCACGCACCACAAGCTAAAAGTTGTGAGGGCACCTCGCTCAGCTGTTTTCTGTCTACTGTAAAGCGACTCTGTTTGAGACTCTAAAGTGTTCAAAATATTAGACCCTTGCACTTCTAGTTTAGCCAGAAGTTATAACTCTGTTGTATTTTTTTTGGTGAAATGTGGTGCAACAGTTCAGATTAATGATTTTAATGCACAGAAAGCTGGAATCATGACACTCCGTCTGCTCCTGATGCTGTATGTTATTTTGGGGATGTTTTGTGGTTACGATATGACCGTGGATCTATTAAAATAACATATGATATGACAGAGCAGCTCAGAGTTGCACATGAGGAGTGTAGAGGATTTAAAATTGCTAATCGGGTTCTTAATCGGGCAAATTATCCTGTAGTGTGTGACGGACTTTAATGATTTTTTCTTTTAGTCTTTGGTTTGTATTTGCATTGTTGTCAAAAATCAAAACCTGGATTGATAGCCTACTAAAACTAGTACCAAAACTACACATTTTTGCTGATAAATCGTCTTGATATTTTTCAGAAGTAGCATGACCACATGATACATTTTATTAAACTATTTTTCTGTGTCAATAAAGGCATTAGAATATGCACATTATGATTAGGCTCATAATATGGCAGGAGCCAAGAGTTCACATGTAAGGCACAATGAATATACATAGGCTCTTCATTGTCCAACAGTGAACAACAAGGAATTACAGTTGCCCTACAGGGGTGTGCTGTTGATTATAAGTGTTTGTATCATAAGGGAAATTGTTAATTTGTTGTGTAGTTTGTGTTGCTTCCAATGTACTTCCTGTTCCATCATCGCACCATGACGCAAGCCTCTTTTCGTCCCCCTTCCTCCCTCTATCTCTCTCTATATCTCTGTCTCTCCCTCCCTCTCTCTATTCCATCATTCATCTATGCTTTCAGTCCTGCCCTCTGCACTCCCTCGGCCTCATCAATACATCAGCCCCATGTTTCTGTCTTTATCCCACTGTCGGAGGCACCACACAAAACATGAAAAATTCAGAGGGTCTTGTGCAACGTTTGGGCAACCCCGCCATCCACTCCACAGAGAGGCCCAGAATGATCAGGTCCTGCAGTGCACGTTAGGGTCATCTGAGGGAAGGCTGTTTCTTGAAGACACAGTCACAGTGTCTGGCAGCTGCTTCTCTCCATGGACATGTTTACCCAGAATGTTTCACAGTATGGCATTAAATGTATAAACACTTGTTTGTAATTGAATAAATGCAAGGCAGTAGAACATTTCAGGCTAAGCAATATCATCACCATAGACACTGACTCCCACAAGAAAAGTTATGTTGTACACTTTTAAATCACATGTCTTACTTAAAACTATTATAAATGTATTATCAATAGCAACCAAATGTTACTCCATCAATCTAAAGCAGGGGTGTCAAACTCAAAATCATAGAGGGCCCAAATTACAAACTGTGACTAAGTCGCGGGTCAAACTAAATATATTAATTGAAAAAATGTCTGCATGTTTTCTGCATGTTTTTCAGAAGGGGTGGATTTATGGATGGATAAATTTGAGTAATGCGACAGGTAGCAGATGCTATTAAGTGTCAACAGAAGTGGTGGGGGCCAGCACCAACACATTTGTAAAGCATTCTGGGACTCATAATATTAGAGGTGCATGTGCTATACTGGTGCGACAGCCGGCGGGCAGGCTTTAATACATATTTGATATAATCTCACGGGCCAAATATATTTATATCGAGTGCTAAATTTGGCCCGCGAACATGAGTTTGACATGTCTGATCTAAAGCATGCACAATAACCTAATCCTCCACTTAATTCTGCCTAGGCATTGCACTATGGTTGTTCTGGAAAAATCAAAGGATGGGTCAAATGCATAGACTGTATAAAGAAGTGGCCTAAGGAAGTGTGAGGTCACCCATAGCGTTCGACTCCAGTCAAATGAAGCTCATCGTTAGGCTAGCGGTTATAGGGGCGAATCTGGAGCCAAGTTAATTCTGGGTATATTTGTAACTCTAACCACGAGTAACATCAAATTCAACACAAAAGAATCACGATAATAATATATGCTCTTATATAAAGTCAATCCAACAGAAATGGGTTAAAACATGTCTTGGTTGATGTCTTGTGAAATGACTCACAAAAGTGCAGAGCAATCGCATCTGAAAGTTTACAGTTTGTTTTTTTTTCATTTTCAATTTTAATCAGCTCTTTTTGCTGATTCTTTCTCATAAACAATATACTCAATATTCCCATTTTGTATATCTTCAAAACAACATTTATGACACTGATTTTTTGTTGATTTTGATATTCTGCCCATCTCTTGATTGCAGTGTTATGGACAAAATGAAACTCCAGCATTTGGTTAATAGCATATGGCACAAGAACAACATTACATCAGGTTGAATGATAACTCTTTAGTTCAACTGAGCGGTTTGTGTAATATGTTTATGTCTCTGGTTAAAAACACAGAGGAAGTCGTGTGGTGAGTTTAGAGGAAGCTTAGGAAACGTGTGGTGTCGGTGTAGAGGAGGCGGACGTCCAAATTAGGTTTTTTCGCTCTCCCGTTTGGTTTAAATCTGAAGCCCATTTTACCTCCTGCATAACAGAAATAACAATCGTTATTTGGTCTATTGGCTTTTACTTCTTTGCAGTAAATTCTCAAGTCTATTCATTTTATGTAAATTCTTGTCCTCCCACAGGTGAAGTTGTGAGCAGCTAAACTCAACTGCCAGCCACGTCAGCCTTCTTTGAGACAACAATGAGTATTTTTTTTAAATTTGGTACGTTAATTTGGTCCTATAAACAACTGTTACCATAATAGACTTTTGACCAGCTTAAATATAGGTAAATATATAATCAATAAACATACAAAAGTAGTGTTAAGATCTTCTTATGAACAAAATATATATTCACAGAAATACTCTCAGATAGCTGGCTCACACAGTTGATAGAATGGAAGTAATAATTAAATGTACAAATATTTAATAGTTTGAAGGTTAAAGCATGTCTGCATATGGAAATGTATCTTCAAAAAAATCGGATTTGGAACAAGGATCCTGGGAGTACCTAACTGGAGGACTAGCCACATAAGCCTTTTAAAAGCAAATCAATATTAACATGAGCTTTGTTTTTCTTTCAGCTGTGCACACACAACTTCGTGAACAAATGCAGTACTTGACTAGGCCTGCCATGATAAATACTATATCGACTTGTTGTTCAATACGTGGCAGATGGGACAACACTTTTGGGGGGTCAGTATTTGTCGTGGGGACTTTTTTTTTTTTTTGCACTACTGGAAGAGTAGGTACTACAATGAGATTTGAGCTGTGGAGTGATGAATTATGAACTTCTATGACACATTATAGAGACAAACTAACTACCTAAGTGTTGCAGTCTGTCACTATTTATTGCAGCTCATATTTTTAACAAATTTTGTACATTTAGAACCATTTTGAGGGATGATTCTGCTTTGTGGTTTGATTTCAATATTATCATTTACCGTCTATATTTACTTCAGCAATATATCGCACTTCAAAATGTGTTATTACAAAACAATCTGTGCTTTTTTGTACTGAAAACCAATAACTCTGTCATCTCCAGCAGTGTCAGATGTTTCTTTAATAGAAAAGTGTTGATACTTTGATGTACTTAAAATACTATCTCAACTACAAATGAAAACAAATCAAATTCTATGTAAGGTACAGGTGGCTATGATAACTAAAAAGTAATGAAACATGCTCTGGTCTCATCTCTGATTTAAGGATGGTGATTCAGTGCTGTTCTGTGCATGGTCGTTATATACTTCCTCCTCCTGATCGTAAATGATAAAAGCTCACATATTTATATAGCACTTTTCCACCTTCAAGGTACTAAAAGCACTTTACATCAAGGAACCGCTCACCCATTCACACAGACATTCATACACCAGTGTACACAGACACTGGGGGCATGGTGGGTTAAGTGTCTTGCCCAAAGGACACAATGACAGGATTCATCTGTGGGAGCTGGAATCACACAGCCAACCTGTGGGTCAGTGGATTTGATCGCTTGACCAATGATGTTTGTGTCAAGAGCAGGATTTGAACCCCCAACTTTTGGATCAGTGGACAAAAATACTCTACCAGCTGAGCTACTGTCGCCCACACAAACTCCATCAAGCTCTGAGTGATTGACAAGCTGATTTAACAGTGATGGACTCGGGCTATGGACTAGGACGAAACAATGCTTAAAATATAAATTATGACCAGATAGGCTAAGAAAGTTATGATGTGAAACAATGCCATATCTCGCACCTTTGCTGTAAGCCTATGTATGATGTGTATGTATTTTTGTGTAGAGACTTTTACTCACCAGTTTGATTTTGAAGACACTGGACACTTAACTCCTGTCAGCATAAAGAAGGCTGAACTGGATGGACTGTGACAGGATTGGAAAAGTGAGTAAGTGTGCGTGTGTCTTGTGTGTGTTTTGTGTGTTGTGTATGTAGGTGTGTGAAGTAAGTGTGTGCTTTGTGTGTGTTTTGTGTGTGTGTGTGTGTGTGTGTGTTGTGTATGCAGGAGTGTGAAGGTGCATAAAACAACATTCCTATCATTCCTGAAGCACTGAGCCAAACTGGGCAGCAGCAAGTCACCAGCAACAACCACACAACAAGCATCTAATGGGACTAATGGGACTTTTTTTTTATTATTATTTAAATGACACAAAGTTACACTTTACACTGACTTTATTGTTTTCTGAAGCTACAAGAAATCACTGCCAGAAATATCATCGTCATTAACAAGTGTGCAATCCCCAGTCTGTGATAGTGGTTGCGTAAGCAGTGATGTCAACTTCACGCCATGGTCATACAGACACTTGAAGAGCAAATGTGATACAAAGTTACTCAAAATGTTTTTAAGGGGCAAGTTTTTGAGAAGCAAACCTCCTTAAGAGATCTTATAAGGCTTCAAATGTAGTGATTTTGATACACATTTGTGCTGACTTTTATTCAACAGAAACAATTGAATCAGTCTTTTTTTTCCCCCCCTAGCTGTTTTTATTTCCATATTTTTGTTTGCTCAAATTATGAACATGTTAAAAATAAACCCCTCAGCCTTTTCAGCCTGTCTCAAACAATAATAAAAAATGCTTTTACTTTTCTGTCGTGTTTAAAAATGTAGTGGAGTAGAAAGTACAGATGCCTGCTCTCAGATGTAGTCAAGTAAAAGTAAAAAGTATCCACTTTAAAAATGTACTTAAGTAAAGTACATACATCTAAAATTTGTACTTAAGTGCAGTATTTTACCACTTTTACTTTGTTGCGTTCCACTGCTGCATTTCTTAAAAGATATTGTTCAAACACTATTAGCGATACAAAAATGTTTAAATTATGTTCATTTTATTGTTTCACAGCTGATTATTTCTGCTCAGAACTAAATGTTTAAAATTGTCTATAATAATATTTAATGATCAAAGTGCCTTATAGAATACCCATCAACATTAGTTACACTTCTCCATTATTGTTCAGCTTTCCTCACCTGTCGTCTTTGGCTTCTGATATGTTATACCTGACAAAGTAAGAGAGTTATACCTTGACAAACTGACAGCTCCACTGGTAAATCCCTTAAGTCCCCATTCAGAGCTGTGCTAGCTTCCACAAAACAGCAAACAAGAAAAGGAGTTATAGTAAACCGAACCGAGTGAGGGAGAGTGTCTAAAATGACAATGTACATGACAGCCGAGGCTATTCTTAAACACTCACCAACGTTCAGGCAAACTGATAAAAGTTACATCTGACAGTATCGTAAAAATAATGGGTAGACACAAAAAGAAACACACTCAAACCGATCAGTTAATATACATGTGTTAAGGACCACAAATCACTTAGGTCAAAGCAACTTTTTAAGTTTTATTTGTTCTAGTCCAGCATACCAGAGGGTACACTGTAAAAGCAGCCACGTGAAAATATGACACTGAATGATATTGTCATAGATTTTAAAAGACATTTTGTAGAATGAATCATAAAGAATGCACTTAAAAAGATACAGACACTTTTGCCCTATCAGAGATGCTGCTGGGTGACATTCATGTGTCAATCTGTCACGAGCAGTGGAAGACGACAGTACAGTGCCAGGGACCCATCTCAAGATCTTGAGCTAGTTTGGTCAGAACTTACCTGGAGGATCTACACATTTCTCATAAAAATCTCAGTCCATGATTTAAAAGACGTGCGGAGCTGTAACTACCAAGTACTTTGCTAATCTGTCAATATTAATAATAATAATTAAATTATATTAAGACGTTTTCTCATTTAAAAAACAAAGTTTCTCACAATTTCAGTAACTGTTAGCTAAACTCCAGTGTTAAAACACAACTGAAAAATTACGTTCTGATTTGTGTGTGTGTTTACACGCTTACATGTTTACAATGTATTTCAGTCATTTTTGTATTTGCCATTTTTATTTTCCTTGTTAAAACCTACACAGAAGGTGTCGGAAAGAAATCAGATTACTCACATCAGATGTATCTATTTACATGGTATTTCTGTGTGCATGTAAAGATATCGCCAGTGTGTCAGTGCCGCTGTACGGACAGGGGCCAGCTCTCATTCATTCACTCTACTGGAGTGAGTGGTCACACATTTGGATGGCGGGAGGAAGTCTCAGAGAATCCACAGCTACAACTAAAGTTATCTGAGCTAATATTTTTCCCAGGACAAGTGAAGGTATCGTCAGAACCTAAAATATGAATAGAACGGCACCACATCCTTGACAAAACATAGAAAAGGAAATCTTTGTGGCTTCAGGTCTGGTGAATGGAAAATGGCCAACTAGTCGTAATAATTTAAGAATGTTTGTGTTTTTGCAGAACTGTCACATCAGATCAGTCAAGTCCTTTTGAATCAGTTAAAATGTGTCCATGAAAAGTGCCAATGAAACATATTAGCCTAAATAATCTTATACATTTCATGCCAAATATATATACACTCATTTGCATAACATTGCATAACAATACAGGAATATTTTCAGTCTGTTTAAAAACACACCCACAATCCCATTATATTGAAAATGTCAGTAGCACATGTGAGTTTTAAGTTGCACAGATTTCATGTAAAAGTATGCTGATTATTGAGTATACTGTTAGATTGGAGTGAAGTAGACATACTTTCTCGAGCTTAAACAAAACACTAATACAACAATACAATGTCAATGTCAGTGTCAGACTGTCCACATGGTAACGTTAACTTATGAATATGATTTTCTTATTTTAGTAAAAGATTTCTTGTCTATACATACATATCTTTATATAATAATGTAAATAATTAAACTGATACAAGTCTGGCTACATAGATCATCTTAACTAGTATGAGTTAAGTGAGTGAGATTCGTTTGTGACATAAAACTCCTGATACAAAACTTGTAAGCGTACTGGTGTATCCAAAAGTCTTCAGTAGTATATTTGGTTATATTATTTGAATGTGGGGCCTCTCGCTTTCTCTTTAAGTCGTTTAGGGCCTATTTTAACCCTAAGTGCATATTTTAACAGTAATTGTAGGAGCGGATTCATTTAAATAATGACTTAATTTCCTGGAGTAAATTGCCTGATTCTAGCTGGGACGTGCCTGGCCGCTGGCATCGATCCACTCCGGGTTTTTCAGGTGTCCACAGCGGGCTCCTCACAGCCCCGAGCTGGTTTTTACTCCTGTCCTGTCCTGATATCACTCCGCTGGCATGGTGGAGGAGCGGACCTGATTATTGTGATGGTGGCAGGCGGCAGCGCTCACTACAGACTTCCGCCACTGCTTCCCTATCCGCGTTTAGCGCCTGTGTCTGGGTTTACACTGTTGCCTCTATCGGACTACCGAGGGCGCCTGTGTGCTACTCTCAACTACTCAACAACATCTTCCCCGGGATTTCTTTCAAACCAAAACCATATGAAATGCAAGTTCACTGGGAAACTCCGGAGCCCGTTCGGTTCAAGCTGCAAAACTTTTTCTCAGAGGACCGCGCAGAGGAGCGGAGAGGGGACTGTTGCTGCGGCTGCCTCCGCTGCTCCTCAGCGGGACAGGGCGAGTGCCTCTGACCGCTGACTGCCTCTTTACGCTCACACTTTGCGTTATTGTTGTTTTGTGTCGGAGTTCGCGGCGTGGCAGCGGGTTATTGTCGGGTCCTCTCCGGAGCTCTGCTGGGCTTACTGGCTCTGTATTTGATGTGTTTTTGGGGCGGTTTATTTGAAAATAGAGACAGGACTGATCAGTGCTTCAACATATGACTGTAGCGCACACAGCCATTTAAACCCCCGGCTGCTGCTCGCTTCAGCGGCTTGTGCTTCCTTCACTGTCCGGTCAGCTGTAGACCTTTTCCCGCGGAGGAGCAGGACGACACACGGGGACAGAGAGGACACTTGGAGGGAGAAGTGGAGAGGAGCTGTCCGCTGGAGGAAGAGTGGAGACTGGGAGCGTGAAGGGGAGAAAAGTTCTTCCAAAATAGCCGCCACTGGGCGCAGAGATGGGGGACTTTGCCTCCCCCGCTGCCGGAGCAAACGGCAGTATCTGCATCAACAACAGCCTGAACAACAGCGTGGTGGCCCCGGGGCCGGTGGTGGGGATCCCTAAGCACAGCACCGTGGTGGAGCGGCTGAGGCAGCGGATAGAGGGATGCAGAAGGCACCACGTCACCTGCGAGACCCGGTACCAGCAAGCGCACGCCGAGCAGCTGGAGATAGAGCGGCGGGAGACGGTCAGTCTGTACCAGCGCAGTCTGGAGCAGCGAGCCAAGAAGTCTGCCCCGGGGAGCACCAAACAGCCCCAGAGCAAGCAGCTAGAGGCGGACTCCGCTGTCTCCACGGAGCAGAGGAATAACACGCTTATAGCGGTAGGAGCCTCTCACTTTGTGCACGCATGTAAACACAGTCCCCACGCGAGCTACACTCCCACTCTCCATGTGCCCCAAATACTCACACAACTTCACTTTAGTGCTGCTTGTGCACATTGTGAAAACTTGCTGAAAACACTCTAAAGCTGTAAGAAAGGTGTATTTTTAAGCTCTCAAATGTCTAAACCCTTATGGATAGCACTAATTGAGTATAGCATGACCTGCTGATAGAGAAGCTCCACAAACTTGTTGAAGCTGTGTTCAGTGAGTGGTGTTCAACGCAGGGTGCCGAGTAGTGCAGTGTTTACAAAAGGGCCACCCCCTGCGCCTCAGACACTAGTGATATGAGCTTTAGCAATCACATAGATAAGACTGACAGCTACTTTGACTAATGTGGGGAGCTACTTCAGAGTTTACGCTGTAAGACTTTTCTAAGCGTGTCTTAGAGTATGTTTTGCAGGCAGGAAAAGTACACCTAAAGCATGCAAACTACTTCTGCTTTCTTGTCCATTGTATTTTGGTGCAAATTGTTCTGTAAGAAAAGAGCATTGCAACATTGCTTCCTTGCTCAGAGCAGCAGCAGGAGCCTGTTCAGTAACCTTTGTAACATGCCTGCAAAACCAACAGCCTCAGTCAGTGTTGCAAATAAGCTTTTCACAGTTACCTCCTCACCCAGAGTAACCCACTATCACGTTGACGGACAAAAGTGTAGCCTAATCTTATATTTACTGTAAAGACTGGAGGCTGCAATTAACTAAAACTGTACAAAACTGTGCCGGATCATGCCACTGAAGAATGTGTAAAGTGAAGCTGCAGAAAATACCACTGTCAACACCAATTAGCTCCTTTAAACTGACTGTAGGTTTTATGGGAATGCTACAGTGATTTCCTGTTGGTAGGGGGCACTGGTAACATATGTACGGACTCATATGGTGGCGCTGTTAGGATGTGCAGTGTGTTAGAGCCAGGTCTGGAGATGGAGCTTATCACAGGCAGATTACAAATATAATATTAAAGTTTAGAGTAATGGAGGAGATTATTATTATTCTGCATGATGAAATATGGACAGACAGCATGCATGTTCTTTGGTGTGTTGTGGTCGTGCTGCGGTGCCTCAGAGAAACATGTTGGGAATGTCAACATTGTTATCCCCTTTGTGGCCGCTGTGTGCCCCCTCCCTCCTCTTTTCAAATGCATAATGAGAATGTCTTTAATTTGAGCTGGCTGTTATTTAAGGTCTGCAGCAGCCTGATGCTCTGCTCTGAGAGCAGCAGTGATTTTAATAGAGCAGGACCTCCCAGCGGCTCTTGTGGACATTAAACTGAACCGCCCATTAGATGGACGGCACAAATGCTGCTGCGATGGAGGATTACTGCTTAAAGACACAGTGCTCTGCGCTCTGCTGCTGATGCTGAGGCTGTGTGCAAACACAGCTCTCCATACTGAAACGCTGAGTGTTCGCACCCTTTTAAGGCTGCACTGGAGTGTGTGGTATTATCGAGCTGCGGCTTGTAAAGGAGATGAAAGGAAGCGAGTGTGCCATCCTCCTCTGGCTCTGAGCAGAGCTGCAGCTAGATGGCTGTCTGTAGTCACTGCAGAGTGGCCTTCGAGGAACAGGCTCATGTAGACAAACAGCCACATCCATGAGACAGGCTACATGAGCTACCTCCACCTGGAGACAGAAACACTGCTGTTAAATTAGACTTCTGTTTGTGGTCTACCATAAATTAGCATTTTTACTACTAAGTTATAAATAACTTTCAGGCTGCTTGACATTCTGTTTATTCCTGAGCGTTTGTCAGGTGCAAAAGCAGTACACGGTCTAACGCCTGTGACACGCCCTGGTCAGGGCCTGGGACGACCTGTCATTATAGAAAGTGTGTGTTTACAGTCTCACTGTTACAATGAGGAAAGGCACAGTGAGCCTATACAGTGATTCCCACCACTCCTCTCACCACAACAATCGCACAATAACAAAAGTGCCATACATTTAAGAGAGGCCAGTGTTAACAAGCACCTGTCACTTTGTCCATGTGTTTTCTTCAGCAGCTAATTTAATTTCATATAAGAGACACTTGTAATTTCCCCATAATAACAGACTAAACAGCCTACTTTTACTGAGAAAAGCTGGAGAAAAACTTGTACCATGTGATTGAGAAGACTTCAACTGGCATACAAGTGTTTGTGTGCCAGTTGAAGCCGGATTGATTTCAGAGATTCTTGGACTAAGATCTCTCAAATACAAATACTTATAACCGATTCGATACGTTTATTTATATATTTATTTATTAGATTGGGACAGTGCATGTTAATCGACAAACATGTTACAGCATGCATGTTAACACACCAGATTATAGCCAGGTTCATTTCCATCCGTTGTCCCAGAGTAGTAAGTAATCTTTATTAGTCCTTCTATGGGGAAGTTGTTATGTAGGTCTAATGTAAGAATACTGTAGCTGATTAGAAAAAAACATTTGCCTCTGAATAAAACTGTCATTTTGACTCTAGGTTTAAAGGCACTGCACCTGATTTTTACTGTGTTAAAAATGTAAATAGGTCAGTTTTACCTGAATGCAGTAGTCCAAAGTTATTCCCCACTTACCTTAAGCATTCTGAGCATCCTAATTATTCTGAGCATCCTAATTATTCACCATGGTGCATTTATAAGAACTTTTCGCAACTTTTGCAGTCACGCTAAAGCTTACACCAACTAGCATGCTAGCTGCACACTTCCTGATTATCAAAAGCTGTATAATAGGCCTTGACAATGGTCTATGCTCTAGCCACCTGTAGCACTGAATAGTTTAGTAGCCTGGCCATTAAATTTTTCTCTACTTTCAGAGTGTTGTATTTTATTATGTTTGCTCCTTTTGTATCTTAACTCTATTCAAAATATATTCAAATATTCCAGTTGGTTAGATTTTAAATATATTGTATTAATAATTATTTATTGATTTTTATTTTGTTTAAATTTGCTTGCAATTCTTGTACTTTGCGTTGCAGTATGGCAATTTTCTCATTCTGTGACAAAATACTTATCTTGTCTAATCTAATTTACAATGTGAATTTATATTACTCTTAAAACCTGCTTGCACTTGGGGTAGTACTGAAAATGTCATACACGCATTATCACACTAGATATTGTACAGGTAGTTAATAATAATGACAGTGATTTTGAGTTATGCTGATGTCTGTTATTAGCCCTGTATTTAACATTACTCTTGAAAATGATTTTTAGTGAGCGGCGCGTCATTCTCCACTTTTTACAGCCCACATTGAACACGTCGGAGCTTGTTCATTTCATGAGTTGGTGGAGGGAGAATTAGCAGCTTCTAGTACGGCTGTAACCAAGAATCACAAATGTCCAAATTATTCACTCTTTTTAGATCTATAAAGTTAGTAGTAGTAGTAGTTGCAACTTCATGTACAAAGGTGAAAGTTTTGGTAGAGTCTCCTTCCTGTGAGCAGTGTGACTGTTGAATGCTTTTCTTTAAAGTAATAGTATGTAACTTTTTGGAGATGGAAAGTCGACTGCATGATGCCATCGAAATAGAAAGTTAAAACCACCCACATTCTTCATGGAGATAGATTTATGCCATACTGTGGAAGAGTTTTGCCAAAATAACTAAATTTCCTCCTCCAGGCCAAATAAGTCAGGTTTGTGGTAATGCAAGCCCACTCACACCTAGGGACACATGTTTTTCAATGCAATAAAAATATCTATAATGAAAAAACGTGTTGTTTTTGTTTTTTGTTTTTTTGTCAATTTTTGGCCAAAAAGTTACACACTATGGCTTTAAATGCATTTTTAACTCAACCCTTCATTTCCCCCGGCTTGAAAAAGTTATTCATGGGGTTCACCTCTTTCACTTGGCCTCTGATTGTATAGCTGTACCAGGAGTAAAGGACATCATTAGGCATCATGTGAGATTGTATCATCAAATTTAATTTGAAGTAAAAGTCATGTAGCCTATTGCTGTAAACCAGATGCTCTATGCAGCTTAGCTGGTGGAGGGTCCAGCTTGTCTCCATGGATATTGCTATTGAATGGTTTTGGTTTTTATTTGCTCAAAATACTTTGAAAAACATGCATTCATACATTGGGTCAACTCTCCACAGAGCTGACTTATAATTATAGTAATTTGGCCAAATGGCACCACTTGCTTGTCTTGTCATGGAGATAGTTTAATGCCATACTGTATAACATTGTAGACGAGGAAATAAACATCTCCATGGAGTGGCCAGTGACCCTCTACCAGAAATATTTTGTAGTGTATCTTTAACACATTTCAAGGTTTTTGAACATGGCATTTGAATATACTGAAATACTTGTGTACAATAAGACCATAGTTACTGTAGTTCACATTCTCCGTTCATTTAAAGTCCTCCCACTGTCAGAGCTGAGACTGGGGGAAAAGGGAGAGAGGCGCTGTGGTGCCAAACTTTATCGGCTCACCATGAGACATTGTGTACTTTTGGCTTGTTATCTCAGAGCATAGACAAACAAGAAAATTTGAAATCACGAGTGGCTGTCACGTTTGAGCTGTGTAAGTAGACAGGTTTTTGAACACTGTCAAAATCAGGACACACTTACAGACAACACAGTGTAGCCTTGAAATACGAATTGTTTTATGGTGGGCTCGCCTGTTACGAGTGTAGATACTGCATCAACAAGCTCTATGAAACTATATAAACATTTAAAATACTTATCAACTTCATAATTGTAGTTTTGAAGTAATCATATTATTTATTTATTTATTTATTTATTTATTTTACAGCTCTTAATATTTTAAAAGTATTGAATATCTATACCTGATACAGACTTTGTAGGAAGAAACACGGCATGTTTTTTGTGTTAAATGACAATGATTCAAAGTTTTGTTTATGTTCAGGAGGTTAATTGTTAATTGAGAAAATGTATAGAAAATGTAATTTATCAAAACAATTTGATAATGTCTTGTGTTATAGCCCAGCCTAGAGGAGACATAAGTGAACATAATCAAACTGATGAAAAATGGTAAGAATTTAGTTTTTCATCAGTATGGATGGATATAGCAGAGTTAAATAAGTTACTTTTATTGTAATAAAATGTAACAGATTAGTGTCTTGAAATTTGTTATTCATTTGTCAAAAATAGACTGTTAATATATACATAAATTGCAATACATAAAATCAATTTAAGTTTGATATTCTTCTTAATGCAACTGTTTGAGCAGGTTCAAGTGGTCCAAAAGAAGGTCTTTACAATTAAATCACATTTAAAAACATCAGTGCTTCAGGAAAAATGTGATTACCATGTGACTTGTTCTGGCTTGACACATTTGTAATGTTATATTGTCACGTTTGAGACTTGTCTGCTCTGGGGCCATGTTTTATGCACCTCTCCAGAGGAAGTTGTGGTTTTGGTTTCACAAAGCTGACTAATTATTGCGTTGCACCCTGTCACTCATTACAAGCCTTATTTATTAAATTCATTATCTTTATTTGCTTTAACAGCAATTCAAAACACCATCCAATTTATTCTGTTGTTTAATGTTTAATTCACAATCAAACCACAGGGGGCCACAGGTTGGACTAACTTTTTTCCCAAGCCTGGACAAATGAAAATGTTTTGTTGTTGCTTAAAAACTATATCAGAGTTGTCCAAACTAGGGCCAAATGTGACCCTCAGGCCAAATTTTTGTCCCTCAGGCTTTCTGGGTAATTGGCCCACATTAGGCTAAGGAGTACTTTTTACTGCTATCTTTAAATAGTGTACTATTGTCACTTAAACCTTTTTGTTGTGAGACAGCCCTGCTATTAATGTTCTAAGACTGAATGACGTTGTTGTTGGTACTTTAAAACTTCACACGTTCTTTGTTTCAACATAAAAAAACAAAAAAAACTTTTGGACAACCCTGTCCTATATGGACCAAACTGTTGCAGTTTGTCCTGAAGTGGATTTATTTTATTTTTTTTTACTGTGTTCTACCACCAGATGTAGTTTAAAGTAGCAAAATTTTGAGCAACATTACTTTAAAATATTATTATTAAAGTAAGTAAGTAAGTAGTGTAGTGATCAAAATAATTACTCAAGTAAGAGTAAAAAGTATTACTACTACTTGAGTTTGAGAAAACTACATTTTTTGTTGTTGTTTTACTCCAAAGAATAGACACAAAATTACAGAAACAAATTATAAGATGTAATCGTCTCTGCCTGTATCATTTTATATTGTCAACCTAAAGCTTTTGGATACAGTCACAGAAATGTTTAGTCATTTTTAGTTTGAAGTGACAATAATCTCACCTGAGTAATGAAGAATCAGAGTATGATGCGGCAAAACTACTCTGAAGTAGCAGTACTGCTCACCTCTGGTTATGACTGTATTGTTAGTATACTTCTAGCGCTGTTCCAAAAGTTAAACATGTCTCATTACATTCATGAGTTGTAATTTTACATCCATTGGAAAAATGCTATGATATTTTGGCATATTACAAAAAGAATCAACACAAAAGCCAGACCAAAGTGTTGTAATGCGCGTTTATGTAAGCTCATCGTTGTTGAGTAACACTTATTACACGGGACAGTCTGTCTTGGGCCTGGTTGATCCTTGGCATCCACTTTTCCCAGGAATGTCTCACACACGCGCCCTGTTGTCCGCTCAGATCTTGGCAGTGCTGTCCGGAGTGTGGGCGGCTGAGTCCTCATGAATCTGAGGCCTACCCTTCCTCCTCTCTCCCCCTCTCTTTTTCTCTCTCTCTTGCTGTCCCTCTCTGCCTCTTTCTTTCTTTCTTTCTTTACCTCTCCCTCTCTTTCAATTTCACACTTTCTTTTTCCCTCTCTCATCTTTCCTTTCACCACACAGCACTCTTAAGTTGGTCAAAAAATATACTAAGATAAGAATTGATGCATTGACCAGTATTGAAAGTAGATAAATAAACAAAACTGGACCATTCCATTTGAAGTATATCAAAGCTAGTAAAACAGCCTGGGTTCAAACGTTTTGTTGGAAACAAAATAATTGATAATCATTGAGGTATTCAAATGGTAGCATAGCATTGTTCATGTCAGCTGGGACTGTTGCCCATGTGCTATATTTAATCCTGTGAGTTGGCATAGTGCTCACAATCCCAGAGCAAACACGGACACACGCAGCAAGTGACGTCCGAAAGCCCCCGTGACATCAGAGGCCCGTTCACTCACTGCCTCTCATCTGACACGCTGCTCTGCACACTGCACAGAGGAGTGCGGCTTAGCCTTGGTATAGTCTTGAGTCCAGTTTAGACCTGGATATGATTTAGACCTTAGTTATTATTGGTTAAGTTGTTGTTTGCTAGACATTTTTGGTCCTGTTGTTGGTTTAGGTTTAGTCCTGGTTTAGATCTGATGTAGTCCTGGGTTTGACCTGGTTTAGTCCTTGTTTAGCTCTGGCTTAGAACTTTAAACCTGGTTTAGACCTGGTTTAGACCTGGTTTAGACCTGGTTTAGACCTGGTTTAGACCTGGTTTAGACCTGATGTAGACGAGGTTTGACCTGGGTAAGTGGTCCTGGTTTAGTCGCGGTTAGTGCTGAGAATTGAATCAAAAATGTAATTTGAGTTGTTTAATTACACGTGTTGCTATATTTACACAGTTTAAATCTTTATTCTGGCAAAGAACAATAAAACAATAAAACCTGCCTAGCTAGAATTAAATGCAGAGGAGAAGAGATGATTTGTTCGTCTAGTCTTAAACTTTGTTAAAGACTGCAAAGATCTGACAGGCAGAGGGAGGCTGTTCCATAGTCTGGGCACTACCACAGAAAAGGCTCTGTCACCTCTGGTCTTGAGCCTGACTCTGGGTGGAGTATAGGGCTACAGTAACTCCTTCAAATAAAGAGGACATTTTGAATTGCACCTGATATGAAACAGGAGCCATTGCAGACTGCACAGCACTGCCGTGATGTCTCTTGTCTCTTGTTTTTGTCAGCAGATGAGCTACAGCTTTCTGGACATTCTGTAGGCGCTGCAGGGAGTCCTGGTCCAGCCCCTCATACTAAGAATTGCAATAATCCAGACATGACATTACAAATGTGTGGATTACTTTTTCAAAATCCACCTGTGGAAGGTAGAGCTTTACTTTAGCAAGGAGCCTCAACTGAAAGAAGCTGGACTTTATGACATAAGCCTCTTTTCCACTGGCATGGTTCAGTTGGAGCCACCTCGGAACGGGTTTGTTTGGTGCGGCTCCCTTCAGCTGAGTTGCATTTCCATTCTCCAAATACAGCTCCTGATCCAGAGGGCGGGCTCTTCTTCGTGAGACACTGCCCTCACTGCCACTGCCTAGACATTACAAATGTTTTCTCAACAAATAAAATCTGAATCGTATTTGATTTATGCTCGTAATTATAAGGCAGATTTCAGCAATTCACACAAAGACATTTAGTTTGTGGCGCTGTGAGATGTGGCATCAAGCATTTGGTGAGATATTATTATTTTCTGTTTTATATTTGCTTTGCGTCTTGTTTCTGCTCTCTCTCTTGTCCAATCATCTCGTTTCTTGTGTAGCCACGCCTTAGCTAAACAACGCTATAGAGTCCACAGTCACCTCACGATTCGCCACTGCAGGGCAACAGTATAATAATCGACTTTATACTAGTTCTGAATCTGAAAATCTATTGTACATTTACATTTAATTAGTTTATTCCTCTCACCCTCCTCTCCCTTTCTCCCCCCTCCTCTCTGGATGTTTTTGATTTGGGCTCTGACCACATTCCCCTCCGCCCACGCTTCTTCACATGTTCAGGAGGAGCACACACGACCAGCAGTGGCCTTTAGTTTTGGTTTATGCCTTTGAGACTGTAAAGAGGAAGTAGGAAATGCGCCGTGGAGTAAATATCTCTTACATGCTTCGTTGTTGCTGTTGTGTCCAAATTTGCCTGTTCCCTGTTGATATTACACAGTACACAACTTAACCAGAAACTTTTTTGTCTGTTCAGTTTATTTGGCTCATACACAGCTGCTACAAACAAGAGAGTGCTACTCCTTCACTAAAGCTTAACTGTAATTTTTGCTGCAAAGGTGATTACTTGGTGTTTTTAGTGGTGACAAACTTCCTGAAATGCAAGTCTTCAGTCTGATTTTAATCATACATCAGGAACGTGCTTAAATATGCCTGTAAATGACTTCAAGTTCAAGTATCACACAAAAGACAGGGCACGAAATGGACAGAAAAGGGCAGAAATATAACTTTATACCCTTGTTTGGGAGATTATACTAGATGTTTCAGCCTATTTTATTTTTACTCCGCTCTTTTTGCTGTGATTTTTAACAGTTTCACTTATAGACGATATACTTGATATTCTAATTTTGCATCTCTTAAAAACAATAATTTTTCAATATATTTGCCACCTCTAAGCAGGATGCATTTCTCACACAGGTGTACATCAACTTTTAAGCTCTCATCATTATCATTACCTTGTGAATATGTGACATTGACAAAAAAAACTGAATAGATATTTTTGCTAACTATTAGACATTGCTCATTGCTGTTCATGACTGAGGATCATAAAAAGGGACTGTTTTTATAGACTTTTTAATAGTTGTTATTATACACGCATGTTTGCATACCTTCAAAACAATTACTCTTCTCTTCTCTTCTACTCGTTAATGACCGATTTAACATTGATCACAGACCTGGGGAACCTGTTCCTGTCGCCCTTCTCTCCCAAACACTCAAACTGTAAAGTGGTGAAATATGAATGAGGCTGTCACCAAAGATGCCCAGGCCCACCACTGAACACCAAAACACCCTAAAATATCATAGTAGAGACAATATGTAGACATATAATAGGTTAAGACCACACAAAGGTGCATGTTTGTTCTATTATACAACAATTACAATGTTTTTTATAATGCTTAAAGAGATGGAAGTTTACCTGTTTCTTTTTAACTGTTAACAAAGCTGCTCCATCCAAACGTGAAATGTTGTTGTTTTACGCTACCTATTCACTTCAATTCACTGACTTTATCAAAAACATTTTGATAGCTTTATTATTTTTGTTTTGGTAATGCATTTATGACCAGGTTTTCAGACTGAGAAGTTGAAAAGTTTACTGTTGGTCAGAATGCTATACCAGGAGACCATGGGGACCTCACTGTGCGCTCTGTTCAGTCTGTTTGTTTACAACTTTTGCACTGCCTATGCAACTCAAATTCAAGAAATGTTTCAGATTACTCCAAGAAGTTGTTGTGAAAATGTTGTGCATTACAACAGTGAACGTTTCATTTTACTATGATATTGAGAATCTTTGTTCTAGTTATGACATTTGAGCATCAGTTGTAGGCAGTGTTTTGCTTTTTTGAGTGTAGTATTGCAATAGTGATATGTTCTTTTACTAGTGATATGTTCTTTTACTAGGAAATGCCATAAGGACAATGTATGAAAATTGAAGATTTAGACCAGTCAGTGTGTTTGTGTAATTATAATATAATAAATGAGGATCCAGATATTCCAGTTCAGTTCATAAATTCCGTATGACAATTTCTATATTAAATGTCCAATACTATGCAAAATAAACTGTGAAAGAAACATGTGAAAGTTGTTACGTCATCAAAAACATACTTGGAGTTGTGTCTTGTTTCATTCACACATGTTGGGGTAACCCTACATTATTAATCTGTCTACTTCTCCAAAGCTCA
This sequence comes from Periophthalmus modestus, assembly GCA_019594935.1. Lineage (NCBI taxonomy): Eukaryota > Metazoa > Chordata > Actinopteri > Gobiiformes > Gobiidae > Periophthalmus > Periophthalmus modestus. The sequence goes on from JAIEZT010001373.1 coordinate 19,987,144, forward strand.
AAATGCTCTGTTCCACCTTGTGATTGATGTCATGAAACGGTAGTTTTCGAGTTAACAGCTACCTTTTTACCTTAAGTCCCGTGGAGATTGGCAATTCCAGGGCTGAAATGATCCAAATGATTCTAGTGAAGGTGTATGAAGTATAAAAATTATACCCACATGACATCACAAGGTGGAACAGAGTGCCTTCCGTTTGAAGAACTCTGTGTAAATATGCAGGATTTGTGTGTTAAACATGTGTGAATGAGACAAAACATAACTCCAGGGATGTTTCTGAGGAGGAAACAACATTATAACATAGATCAGAAAATATTGTAATATGGGCCCTTTAAATAAAGATATTCTGTGAAGTGAAAAATACACATGTAGAGTGTACTTTTGGAAACTTATGTTATTGTAAAATATTTTTCCTTTGACTGCCACTGTTCACCTTGCTGCTGAGACTCTAGTGTCTATTGTGCCACAAAGCTTTTACCATAATCAAAGCTATTACATTCATGTCTTTAAGCATGTAGCAGACATTTTTCCCCTAGTTTTTGCAATACTCAAATCAAATGTTTTCATCTGAGCAATTACAACATTTATATTAATGATTAAATTGTGTTTTGTGTCACATATTACATGCTCCACTTCTACCTCTTTCTATTTCACATAGCTGATTTTCTGACCCTTTTATAGCTACAGCGACTTAATGTTATATGTGGGAGATCCTTGGTTGGTTGTGTCCATTAAACCTCACCTTTTTCAAACTGTACGTGTGTGTTTCCTATTGACCTTCCTCTTACTGATATTTTTTTTCTTTTTAACTCAAGGCCAACAATTATGTGTAAAACGCTTTTCTAGAAAATATATTTTTCCCTTAAAGTGCATTTGTCATCCCTTATAGCCTGTGATCTTACCTTCATTTGACCTTTCTCCCTCATCCTCCATAGCCCCCTCCCACCAGCACTATTGCACTGCTGTCCATCATGTAGACCCACCCATGCCTTTTCTGTCCTCCGCCCTTCCGTACATACACCCCCCTCTCCTCCCTCTCTTCCTTGCGCTTGATTTCCTGGACTTTGGTGGTGATCCCCAGTTCAGTCCTGGCTAGCAGGCTTAGCGCGCTAAGGCTTTGTCAGTGTAGGTTTGTTACACAGAGAAATCCAGTGCTAAGTGGGAATTGCCTACAGCATTGAATCTAAAACACACAAGGTTTTATTCAAGTGTATGGGCCAATGTCTAGACTATTCTTAAGCTACATAATCTAATTAATCTATTACTCTAAATCTAAATTATATATAGTAGAGATATGTGAACAGTTACTACTTACTGCTACTACTACTTCTTCTAGTTGTTGGTTTAAAAAAATGATATTTAGCTATGGTCAATTGTCAAGCTAAAAGACGTCAAGCTTATAGGTGAATTTTTGAAGCCAAATAAAAACACTATAAAGTTTATTTGATTTTTATATACCTTTGGAGAGTAAGTCTAATACTGTATATTCATTGTAGTAGTAGAAAACATATTTTTTGAACAATGGGTGGATAAAGTAACTGGTTGCTGTTTATAGTAACCCCAAATACAGACCCAAACAAAAAAGTGTTTGTTAGTGTTGTCTTGCTGCACATCTTTTTACCAATTTAAGTTGCTCTTTCCTCTTTTTAATGGCATGATATTGTTTTGTGTTACAAATACAGGATATGATACTGAATCATTGCATAGCCCTATAGTTCACTTGCTCCTATATCTTCATTTGTTGTGATATTTTGGCACAGTAACAGTCATATTCAGCTTTGTTAAACCCTGTATGCACATTTCCTTGTAAGCTGGGAAGACCTGTATCGTCTGCCTCCCCTCTCCTTTGTTAAATGACATTTGTTGTTCTTTCGAGGGTTGGCCAGACCCCCTGCACCTTCCTATTGAACGGGCATCATGAATTTTTTATGAATGTTTGCCTGTGTGACTGTGTGTGTGTGTGCGTGAGGCCTTCAGTTGCATCAATAGCCATTAGTGCAAGAGCCGGGGTAATTGTGCCACAGTGGCTGCAGAGCTGGAGGAAAAAACACACATTATCTGATCAGACTACAGAGGGCAATATGGAGGGAGGCTGAAGAGAGGAGCAAGGATGCATAGTGTTAGATAAATGCAATAAATAATATCTAATATAATTAAACAATAAAACTCAACTTCAGGTATGCAACTTCCTCTCAACATTCATAGACATGCATTGTTTTTGTGAATGGGTGATTTAAGTATGAACATGAAAGTAAGTGCTTATGTTGTAGGTCAAGCAGTATTCCAATTCAGACATGAAACCCTTGATATAATTACATCAAATCCATCCATCCATCCATTTTCCTCTGCTTATCCGGGGTGGGTCCCGGGGGCAGCAGTCTAAGCAGACATACCAATGGAAATTCAGGACTTTCATTCATTCACATCCATTTATTCACATGACACATCAAAATGTGGACTGGGACTGGAAAAACTGGGATTTAACCCTGAACTAACTTTGGACTAGACCAGTACTTGAACAGGACCATACCAAGTTTATCAGGACTAAACTGGGCTCAAATCTGGACTAAAGCACGTGTGGACCTTTGTATTATATTGTGTTCAGTTCTAGAGACGATCCACCGAGGAGAAAGCTGACGACATAATACACAGTATTGACCACCCAAGCTGTTAGCAACGTGTTTTGCTACGTGGCTATGATAACATGTTTCAGTTTACAGGCCACAAACCTATGCTGAATGAACTACAGCAGCAGTGCATTGGAAGCTCTCAGCGAGGAGACTGGGCGGGAGAATCTGGTTTTACTCCTTTTAGTGTTGAACTCCATGGACCTGTGGTATCGTTTGATCGGAGAATGGGCTGTTAACTGTTGGTGTGGTCAGGGGTTAAAAGAGAAGACAAGGTACTCAAAGTTTTAGATACAATCTCAGAAATGCTCTTACAAGAAACTGCGACACTGGACTATGTTATTGTAGAGTCTCTAGCAACATCTCACACTCTTATAACGAGAGCATATAGTGCTCTTATTGGTCCATTTAAGAAAAAAAATCTGACTTATGTGTGTAATCTCAGGTGTAGTTAACTTGGGTGATTTTGATATCTCAAACTTTTCTTAGGCAATATAATGTAATCCCTCGCTCAGACTGCTCCCTGTCCAGCTGCGACTCCAGTGTCGGACTGATGTTGTTGTGGTGTGACACTCAAAGCAGCACTCAGCTGTTACAGCACTTTGAAGTGGCACACACGAGACCATGTGTTCACGCGATATCTAGTCATTTGTTAAGAGAAGAGGCTTACGGTGGGCTCCGGCATCTGGCAAAAATACACTCCCAGCGGAATGAATCTGGAGTGCCGCGGCAACTCTGCCAGCAGCACCGGACTGCACAACATGTGGTCTGAGCGCCTCTTGCTACTTTTCAGTACACAGAATACTTGCAGCTGCCAGACTGGAGCTGCACCACATGCAGAGCCCGGAGTTATTGGCCCTTTTCACACTGCCGCCTGGCTACTTCCGGTTCTCCCGCTCCATTCATTCTCTATGAGGATTTAGCCAAGCTGAGCTAAAATAAATCAATATTTAAATATCTGGAATAAATATCTGATTTTTGATATTTTTGACAACCCTAATAGATGGAGACCATTGTAAAACTCTTCAGGAAAAGTCGAATTTTGTCCTACATAACTTTTCTCAATATCAATACTTCAAATGAGTATATAGTTTTGGTAGTTTTAATACTGATACATATCTGTGCATTTTGGACAACCTACCATTACCTACCATATTTGACTTTTTTTTTTTACTTTTTTGACAAATATTTTGACAAGCTTACCGGTACCTGTTGTTATGCAGGAAATGTGGTTTACCAGGACAAGACCTTACACAGGACTAAATTAAAAAGACTGACCTAAAGACTAAACCTCGACTTAACCAGATCTTAAGTCCTATTTTTACTAAATGATAATATTAAATAAACAACTGTTGAGTTAGGTTGAAAATTACAATATATTTATTTATTTTTAAATTGTTATTTTTTTGATAAATATTGTGGTATCAAAACTGTTATCAAGCCTTAGCATCAAAATAGTTTATAATTTTACTGACAAATCTACTTAGATCTAAACCAGTACTAAATATGGATTAAACTAGGTCTTAATCAGGACTAAATGAGAACTAAACCAGGTCTGAAGTAGTCCAAGTCCTTGATGTGTGTAGTGCACCTTTGCCTTGTGTTTGTGTTGCACTAGTTGTGGTCTGCGATGAGTTAAGCTCCAGTTGTGTTCTCCGTCGTTGGCTCGTCTGCAGATCACTTCCTGAATGGTTCTTAAAATAGCTCCAACCACCATCACAACCAAGGAAACGCCAGCTGCTCTTTTCAAAACCCACTTTCTCTGCCCTCCCCTCAACCTGTTGGAAGACTCTAATATGATTTTAACATAACATTACCACTGTCTATACTGGACTGATGCAACTTGTATGTAACCATTTTTCAACATGGAAATATTTGAGAGGTTTCTTGCAACAATTTTCATGGCTTGACGTATTCGGCCTTAGTGCAATGTTAAGAATGTAAACACTGTACTGCTCGGAAATGTTGAAGTGAATGCTAATAATGCTGTTATTTGTTTAGTTGTGAGAGGCGTGAGAGAGGAGAGACAGGATATATTGATGATTTGTAAACAGCTCTAAACACAATGCTGTTTTGTTTGTTTTTTTGCAAAGATTCAGTAAATTTAAAAAAATATATATTAAAATTTGTAGCTCCTGATTAGTAGCTGGCAATACATGTAAAATAATTGAGGGAATCATTTGAAAAGGGACATATCTGCCTAAATTAAAGGCAGCAGTTTATTAAGACTCACATTTTAATATTTATTTCATAATTTTAAGGATTTTGAACAAAGCTGCCACAAAATACTGATTCTAAGTAAAGGAATCATTAGAATACATTTTTTTTTCTCCTTGTTGATAAATTGGCACATTAGCACTGACCTCTGAACTAAAAGAAGTTAAATAATGGGGAAACAAGTGATTATGTTAGCATCTTTTATGCCAGATGCCCTCACTCTCACAAACCTCGTTAATGTAAATGTTCTTATTGTTAGACTTAAACTGAAGAAAAGAATATTACAAATCTATCAATGCAAGATGGGGAAAAAGTATCAAAAATAGCTATGAAAATGACCCTGATAATTTAGTGCTGATTTTGGGTCAATGAGTTCACTTCTTCAGGCTTGTTTTAAAAAGTTTCAAATCAAAACACAGCACTTGGACTTGGAGAGTAGCGAGAGCAGAGAGCGAGCGATTATGCTCTTTTCATGCTTTGTAATTGTCACTATTTCAGAAAACGACGAGTGGTGGAATGTGTTTTATTTTTGGCTGGCTGACAGTTAAGGAGCCGTTGCACTTTTTAATGGATAGTTAATGACTGCTGCGTGAAACATAAGAAAGCAGGCCCCTGGGGGATCCTGGTGCTAGGCTAACACTCGCTCTCTCCAGAGACTAGGAGAAGTCCTCAGTTTTTGTTATGCACTTACTCAAATATTTTGGAACATTAACTGTATACTTTCCACACCATTGCTTTTCCAGTTCATTACACCTCTCTGCGCCACACGATAGGGTTTGGCGGGAAGAAAGCGCATTTAAGATGATTTCAGACAATGTGACGTAAGTGTTGAAAAAATATATATTAGGAACATAGATTGAAAAAAGTGAAGATCCGATATTTCAAATGACTAACTTCCACTTCTCTTGCGTTAGAAGAGTAACAAATTGCCAAGCCAGGATAGGTCTTCTTCTAAAGTAAAGTACGGTTCTGCTGCAATGTTCTCTAGTATGATGTTAAAGTTGTCTATCTCTGACACAAGCAGATGATGCCATCAGGCCAAGTTACAGGTCTCATCTGTGGAGAGGCACCCCCACTCTCTATATAGTAATTTAAAACATGCATACATACAGATTTATCATTCAATATATGAAAGTTGGGACAATATTTTCTGAAGACATTTTTTTTTTCATTTTTATTTATTTATTTATTTTTTGGCTGTATGATAAGATTTAAGCCATATATAGGTTGAATTAATAACTTCTATGGCTCATTACAGATGCAAACTAAGTACTAAAGTGTTTCATTCTGCTGTTTATTTATTGCATCTCCTTCAGCAATATATCGAACTTCAAAATTTGCTATTGTGACAGGCCAGGTATGGAAATGAAATGAATGTAGTATTTCCATTGGTTGGTATGTGTAGATTCAAACATGAATACTTCATTGTATAAATCAATGATCAAACTACTACAATAATCCTGTACTAGTGTTTAAAATTCTCCAGAACTTTTCTGTGACTGTTTTTACCTTGAAAGAGCGCTTCACTGAGTCTCGCTGACTCTGCCAACACAAAATGCCCACTTGGATTATCTCTGAGCTTGGCCGGTTGACAGTGCAGCCACCTGTTTAGTTTGTTTTGTTGAATCTAGTGATCGCTCCACTCTTTTATTATATCCACCAACACAGCTGCCACAATTATGCTCCAATCATTATCACTGTGCAGCTTGGTTCAAAGTATTTTTCTGGGAAGTATTAGAATAGTTGTGACAAGAAGTGCTTAAACTAAAAGCCATAGTATAGTGAGTTCCTTATGTTCTTGCTGGTCTCTTGTCTCTGGTCAAACACTCACGTTTCGCTTTGGCCTCTTCCTGAATTATTTATATGTTTTTTAAGGTGTTACCATAGCTTTATATATAGTCTTGTATAGCATATATACTATAGCCCTGTACCTAATGCTAAAAGTAGAGCAGTCTGGGAGAAATATGTTCTGTAATTGCATTTTTTTTAATTTTTGACAAGAATTAACTAAACTGCACTTGACTAAGTTTGAATGTACCATCATTACAGCTTGTCTCCATGGAGATGTTTTTGTTTTGTCCCACAGTATTGCATTAGAATTATCCAGCCTGTATTTATTCAGTAATAAGTATTTTTATTGCTCAAAAATGCATTCTTAGTGTGAGCGGGGTCATCTCTCCACAGATCTGACCTGTAACTTGGCCCTGGCGTCACCTGCTAAGTTTAATGCCACACTATGGAACAGTCTATGCAAAGCATACAGTTGGTGAAAGATCCACCAGAAAAGTTGATGCACTTTTAAACAGCAAAATATTTGCAATTTATCATTTAAAATCCTTATTTGTTCAGAGTTTTTAAACTTTAAGAGAAGACTAAAATTTAAACTGTCAAATTTATACAAACATCTAGCTCTAAACTGCAGTGAAAGCAGTTTCACAATAATATAACAAAAATGGTTAACCTGGATCATTTATACTAAGATTATACAATTGTATAATATTCGTACTAATAATCTTGCAGCCACAGTTTAAGCTATGTAACTTTTCTGGTGGAGGGTCTACCACTTGCTTTACCTTGTTTTTGCTTTACCTAGAAAGTTTTAAACGTCACATTTTTGGAGGGGTGACCATTCCCACAGTAAGAATACATTTTGTTTTATGTAGTGTTTTTGAGCAGTAATTGAGTAACTGAATACAATATAGATCAGTGTAATGTCATGTGTGAAACACTGCAGACAAACCAATAATATCTCCATTGAGACAAACGTGTGGAGGACCCCCACCAAAAAAGTTCCATAGTGCACCTTTAAATGTTTATTGCTCCTAATTTTCTCGCCAACTTGCTTGCTTTGTTTTGCTCCTGATGCACAGCTGAAATATTGACTGCGCTGCGTGTCTCCAGGGTTGTCTCGTTTGAATAAAAGAACAACATGCATAATAGACAACAGTGGAGCCGCTTTGTATCGAAACAGCATCAAACACCTGCGTACAGGTGCTCGAGATGGGAGCGGGAGGGAGCGTCATTTTGTTAGTTGGTGTTTAGCATTTTGAAATAGTTGTGCAAAATGGTGTGGAGACCTAGCTAACTATTCTAACTATTAATTGGTGAAACATGAACGTAGACTCCTGCCAGATGAGTATTTCTAGTGATATTAAAGGTTCACTGTGCAATTTTTGGAAGGGTCTGTCATCTGCTTGTCTCCATGGAGTTGTTACTGTTTTGCCTGAGATGCTCCAGGAGATATTAAATACCTTGGAAATCATGCATTCTTACTGTGAGCGGGGTCGCCTCTCCACAGATTTGACTTGTAACTTGGCCTAGTGTCATCTGGTTGTCTCTGCTTGGCCTGATGCCGTAGTATATTCCAAGCAACGCGATAACATCTCCACATAGACAAGCAGATGACGGACACCCCATCAGAAAAGTTACATAGTGGACCTTTATAATTGACACATTCAATCAAACTGAAATGCTCTGAGCCTGAATTGTGCAAGTTATTATATTTTCACATTTACAGACTTATTCAAACAGCAGTTAAATGAGCAGTGAAGGCGCAGACTGTGAGAGACTTTCCTTCCTGTAGAGGGCAGGTAAAGGAAACATATTTAGGAATCCGGCGCAGAAATGGCACAGTGCCCACACGCACGCACGGCTAGGGGTTGCTACAGCTGCACGTCCACTTTCCACTCCTCCTTGTTTCCTTTCCTTGTCCGGCTTCCCTCCTTCCTCTCTCTCTCTTTCTCTCTCCCTCTCTCTCTTCTCTCACTCTTCGATAGTCTGTGCGTCTGTGCTCCCTGTCTGTCTCTCTTCCTTTTCTTCTTCTGTCTTCTTTCTCTCTCTCTCTCCACCCCCACCCCCACTCTGTGTCTATCTATCAAAGCCCCCTCCCTTTTCCAAACTCCTCTCCCTGTCTGTTCCTCTCCTCCTCCCTCTCTCTCCTTGCAATTTCTCTACCCCCTCCCATACGCTTCTTGTTCGCTCTGTCTGTCTCTCTTTCTCCCTCTCTCCTTTCTGCTCTCCACCCTCCCTCTCCTCTGCCCCCCTCTCTGTTTCCTCCCTCCCACTTTCTCTTCTCCCCCTCCTGCTCTCTTTCTCTCTATCCGCTCCTCGTTCTCCCCTCCTCTCTCCCTCCTCCCTCTTTCTTTTCTTCCCCCCTCCTTCTCTCTTTCCCCCCTCCTCTCTCCTGTCCGTGTCTGTTTTTGTGGATTGTTCTCATGGCGTTGTCATGGTGACTGTGATGCAGACAGACCAGCCGCCTGTCTGCTCTGCTCATGTCAGGAGTGTGTGTGTGCGTGTGTGTGTGCGCGCGCGGCTGATAAAACGCTCAGGGAGGAAGTGTTTAGAGAATTATGTAATGTCCCCCGTTTTCAAAAAAAAAAGGGAAAAGTCAAGAAAAAGGATCATGTCTGACCGCGTGTGTTCAGTGGTTGGTACAACTTGAGTTTATTTAGAAACTCGCCTTTTGTTTTTTTGTTTTATTTTATTACAGGAAACAAATCTGTGTCATGAGTATCACTCAACACTTGATCCTAGTTTTCCTCCTAATATTTGCCAAGGACTGTCATGATTTTGTTGCAGTGAACTGGAAGTGAATTCGATGTATAACTAAATAGGATAGATTTCATTTAAGAGAAACTGTGCAGAAACACAACCCACAGGGAACTGGAAGTCGTACCAGCCAACAAAACTCAGCTGATTTGAGAAATGACAGTATTTACAAGTTTTTCAGTATTACCGTGACTTTTGCTCACAAAATGGCCTTGCGCACTTAACTTGCTTTGTACTCACAAGACGAAAGGTCATGTTCAAAGTACAAGATCTGTCCACTTTATAGCTAGCAGGCTGGACATATTCTCTGGATGCACTATGTAACCAACCAAGTCGGCCATCTCCTTGTCTCCTATTTAGGGATGCACCAGTCCAGCTTTTTCAATGCTGATCCCGATTTCCGTACTATAGCTTTGAGTATCTCCCGATATCAGTACCAGTGCAGAGACTGAAAACAGCATTTATCTCAAACAAACTACTAAAATAAAATAAAACAAAACTGATCCAAATGTGTTAAGCAGATGTTTTTTTAATCTCTCAAGTAACCACAGATCATCCATCAATCCATTTTCTTCTACTTATCCAGTTCCGGGGGCAGCGGTCTAAGCAGGGACTCCCAGACTTCCCTCACCCCAGACACGTCCTCCAGCTCCTCCAGTGGGACCCAAAGGCGTTCCCAGGCCAGCCGAGAGACATAGTCCCTCCACAGAGCAAAATTGAAAATTCTGACATTATGAGACTTTTTAGGCCAACCATGATCAGTAAATTACATCCATTTATGTCCAACTAAGATCAGTTGAACCGTTATTTTTACCAAAATGACCAAACTACATAAATAAATAGCAGACTATACTAAATATGCCACCAAAATGAATCGCAGATGGCTATTTTGCGGATCCCTGCCTGAAAAGCGATAACATCTCCAATGTATAAAAAATATATTTCTGAGCAATAAACACTTCTGTAATTGATTTAATGTATTAGATACATTTAAATGCCATACTGTGGAACATTTCCAGCACAGCAATAACATCTTCTAAGTGGAGGACCTCCCATGGGAAAAGTTAAATACTTCACCTTTAAACTTAAACTCTGAATGCATTTGGAAGTATTTTAGAGGTTATTTTTACACATTTGTAGACTATGCGGGGTGAACACCAGTTTATTTCCATTCTGTGTGTGAAGTTTCCTCTGGATCTATGGGCTTGATGCCAGTATCCAGTTTTTATAGAGTACAAGGGGGGGCTGAGGCTAGAGAAGGGGCCTAAGTAAGAAGAAGGACTGATAGGAGGAGCTAAGAAATTGACGAAGTCCGCTATAAGTAGGAGGAGTGTTCGTCTGTGTGTGAATGGTGTATGTGATGCTTCCAGTCTACGGCAGCGAGCCCTCTGATTGGACGGCATAACAGGGCACTATAAATAGGCCCCTAATCTGTGAATGTGAAGCTAAAAATAGAGGAAGACAGAAGCAAACAAGGAGCAGGAGGTCGATGGGGGCAGAGGAGGTGAAAAGTTTCATGACAAGGCATTTTGTTAGTTTATTTTTTAGTTGATGGGGATCTCACAATATCAAATTTTAGTACTGTTTACATTTTTGCAGTTAGTGCTGTGTCAAACTTGATTTTTGATATAAAACTCTGTATTCAATGACAATTTCTACCTCCACGATGATAATTAATTTGTTTTATAACGTAGTTTTTACCACAAAACTATTTAATAATATTTTTGGTCTTTGCTATGATTTTAGGTGTAGTTCTAACTCTAGTTAAAGTTCAAGAAAACTATAATACTACCATAGACTGTATATATAAATGGACAGGGCTAACCTGCTAGCTGCTGTGTTTCAAATTCAAAGTGATCATGGCCACGCTTTCGGCTCCATAGACTGGCTCCAATTCACTGTACATTAGTCGCCCCTCTCTCCAAAAATGCTGCTGCTCATTATTTTGGTCTTAAAATGTTCGTATTAACCCGCTCTACATCCTGATCCTGATATTTTTATTTCACTATTGTGTCCATAACTCAACATATGAAGATTAATAAGAGACAAATCAGCTGCCTTCTTTCCCCTAAGTCACTCCTGCTAGCGTTAGCAGTAGGTTTGATTCACAGCGTTGCTGAGTGAAGGGGTGTTTCCTTCAACAACTTCGCTCCAGATTGGCTCTTTGGTTGCTATGATACTCGAAGTCTGAATTCCAAATTTGAAACTTGGCTCCAAATTGGCCCCTATAACTGCAGCCTCGATGAACTTCATTTGACTGGGGCCGAACACTATGAGTGAAGTCACACTCACTTAGTTCACTTCTTAATACAGTCTATGACTTCTACTCAGGAAAGGTCTAACTTTGTCCTAATTTTCAGATTTATTGATTATTGTACTGTATTGATTAGTATTTGGGTAAGATGTTTTGGACAACCCAAATACCAATGCTGCAATGTTTGTTTTACAATGAACCATATTTTTAAGAAATGTTGATGGCAATACCTGCATAAAGCTGAATATTCAGAAATTCAATTAAAAAGTTATTGTCTGAGCAAAATTATAAATTGTAAGTATAGTTGCATACTTGTTGCAACGTTGCCCAGACCATAGAGGTGTAATGTTCATCAGTACCCACATCCAGACCTATATGAGAAAAGGAAAGTGTCCTGAGTCTAAACCGCGTTAAGTTTGGTTGCTGAACTCCTAACACAAACTTTGTGATGTCTGTAATCTGCAGCCCCTCCCCTCCTCTGCTCCCACTCATTCAGAGCCTCCTACACTCTTTAATTATGTGCACTTTGCCGAGTGAGTTGGGCGGGTGGGAGTGTGTCTGTGTATGTACGCCACAGTTGCCCGCATGGTTAAGCCTGTAATTAGTGCTCTTTAAGATGACAAATATTCTGAGAAAATATTTCAAAAGAGCAGGCTCAAAGTGAACTGATGAAGAGGGGTGAGGAGCGATGTCTATTTTGGGGCTGTTTCATAACATTTAATAATAAGTAAAATACATTGGGAGAAATCGCAGTAGGCTAATTCAAATCAGTGTAATCATGACGTCACATTGTAAGGCTTTGAGGATCTCTGACTGAAGTGGTGATGACTATATGGGGCCTAAAGTTCACATATTAGCTATACTGTAAACATTGTATTATTATTTTTTGTTTGTTTATCATCAGTTATCCTTGTTATCTATCAATAGTATGCAGTAAATAGTAGTATAGTAGTAGTAGTATATAGTATTAGAGTCTTCAATACACTATCTTGCACCTTATATAATTTTATGACCTATGAAATTGGAAATCAAAAATGCTTTTTCCTTAAAATAAGGTGACTATTATCAGCTTTAAATCTAAGGCATATGCATAAAGCTTTATTTGAACACTTTTGTGCAAAAAGGGTACTGCACAAAATGTGACTACACTGTCCTCAAAAAATCTAAGTCAGCCCAAAAATTTTGAAAGAGATTACGGGCTATCGGCTGCTCTGGATTGGCATCACCCGAGACAAAACCTATACCGATCTATATGTCATACTATTACTATTACATGCTCTATAATGCACTGAATTTTAGTTAACTTAAAATGAACACACTGCAAAATTAGGGATGCACCCACTTGATACTGGTATTGGATATTGGCGCCAATACTGAAAAATTTGCTGGATCGAATATTGGCTTTCAAATATCGGTTCAGATTATATCCTAGTTGGACATGTAAATTGATCGTAGTTGGCCCAGAAAGCCTCATAATGTTAAAAGCTGAGCTTTTCTGTGGTTACTTGTGGGATAAATAACAGCTACATAACACTTACCTGAATCAGTTGTGCCTTATTTTATTTTTGTTTAAAGGAAATAAATGCTGTTTCAGTCTCTGTGCCATTATCGGTTGATATCGGGTATCAGCAGATACTTAAAGCCATAGTATTGAAATTGGTATTGGAACTGAAAAAGTTAGATTGGTGCCTCTCTATGCAAAATCTTTATTCACTCAACAAAATCATTAACAAAGTCCTATTAGCATCAAATATGCACCTTTAACATTTAAAAATAAATGTCTTGTTTTTGTTGCTGGAGCTAATCTGCCACTTCCTGTGCCTGAGGTTGTCCCTGTTGTCTCTAAACACTGTAGTCTCACCTGAAGTAACATGACCAGGCCGCTGCCATTTGAACCCTATTGACTGTGGTGGTGAAGTGGCTCTACTGAATCCTAATCAGCTCTGAGTGTGGCAGAGATAATCACTATAGGTCAGTGACTGAGCCTGTAGCGCAGTTTTGTGATGCAAATGAACAGAAATATTTTTGTGATAAATGTGTGTGCGTGCATGTGTCTGGGTCACTCTGTCTGATGAGATGGTGGAGAGATTTGCTGAGAGTTATTTTGATTCTATGGAAAAGGCTTGTTATTGATGCCAATTTTATTGAGACTAAGGTGCCGTAAGGAAATTTGACACGTCCTTCACTGGGTCAACCTGTCTGGAGTAGTGGGTGCCACAGTGCAGCACCCTGTGACCCATTTCCAGATCTTGAGCTAGGCTTAGTCAGGAGTGCCTTAGATGGAGGATTTTACCTACTGTGCATATTTTGGATTGATGGGGGAAACTAAATTGCCCAGAGGATACTCACCCAGACATGTGGAGAAACATGCTCGAACCTTGAAACTGTGAAGCAGGAGAGCTAACCACTCAGGCCGAAGTGTTGTATAGTGTGTAGTGTGTAGTTATTCAACACAGATATACAATTCTATACTATAGTTATATCTCCCAAGCATCATTCCAAAGTATTTCACTATGTTTTAAACTGAAAACAACAGACATTTACAAAAGATCTTTGTCTTTAGATCCTGCCCCAATGAGGTTATCAATCTAATTTATTCTGCCAAGAAACTGCTTCCTCAAACTTCAAAACTATTGGTGTCTACGGTTTACGGCTTTTGAGCGATGTGAACATAATAATTTTGGTTCAGACACCTCCTGCACCAACCAGCTCTGAAAAACATATTAGTGCCAGAAATTGGCAAAGACTGTTTGGACAGATTGGTCCCAGCCTTCTGCTGTTTTAATGAAAAGCAGCCATTTTTAGACTATTTTGGGTGTTGCTCTTTTCAAGCCAATTGTTCAGACAGCGATAAATATTAAAGAACTTTGACTTCTAAATTGAATATTGCAGGCTTCTTGGTGTTCAACAAAAGTGAGAAGACAGCAGCACAAATGTTAACTATTCTTGTGTTATATTTGTCAGTTAGAGCACAGATTATCCTCATCTTCAATCTCCTCCTCTTCATCGCAGCTCCTCAGTCTATGGTATGGTATTTCTTTTTTTCCCTTTGCCCTCACGATGCTTCCCCTCTTGCCGACTGTCATTCCTCATTTATGACTGGCCTGTGATGTGTACCCGAGACCGACGGGGCACTTCAAGATGGCTGCTGTTTCCCTGGCAACAGGATGGAGAGGGTGAGGGATGGAGTCCGATTTTTTTTCACTCTTTTTGGTGTAGTCCAGGTTATCTAGAATCTACTCTGAAAATGCAGTGGAGAAGATAAAAGGAGTGTTTTGGTGTCAACAAAGTGGACGTTTTGGCATTTCAGGCCATGTGATCTTTTAACAAATATAGTCGTTGTGAGTTAACTGCGAGTGGGGAGGATGCAGAGGTTGTGGTCTTTTGCTGTCTGTCTTGATGCGGCTCTGGATTAGAGGGGTTACATAATACGCTCCGAGCTTCAAGCAGCATACGCTAAGAGGATTACCACAAGTCTACTAAAGACACTGGTCCACACACACTCCACACTAGCGCTAGCCGCCCCTACAACAGTACAGTATATAG
The DNA here is from genome assembly GCA_019594935.1 of Periophthalmus modestus. Taxonomy (NCBI): domain Eukaryota; kingdom Metazoa; phylum Chordata; class Actinopteri; order Gobiiformes; family Gobiidae; genus Periophthalmus; species Periophthalmus modestus. Next base: position 20,002,333 of record JAIEZT010001373.1, read on the forward strand.
TGTCTACCTGTGGGAAGTAGGCACAGAATTGCACGCGGTAGCATAATCCCCCACAACACCTGAGTCACTTGTTTGTCCGGGCACACGCTGCACAAAGTTACCATTATTGAGTTGATTACTTTGAACTGGTCTTATGTAACAGTGGGTTTTGCTTCTTGATCATCTGATCTTCTGAGGGCTACTAGCTTCAGCTCACCCACCAGCAACAACCAAACTTTTGTAACACTCGCTTTTGAGTAGTGTTAGTAACGAAAGAAAACTAGGATTTTTCTGACAAGCATGGCAATTCTGACTCTGATTCTCTGAGATTTATGAGCTGATAAAGGAATCCAGAGTGTTTTAGTGCTTGTTTGTAGACTATAGCAGGTTTATGCATAATAGACAATAGTTGGCAGTGAAGTGTAAATTATGCAATGGTAGATATTGTGCCTTGATCTGGTCACCAACAACAGGTATTAATAGTTGTTTTTGACACAAAGAAGCACAGGTTTTGATCCATTTAAATGTGACTCCTTTAATAACGTACTATTCAGTTTTATCAAAATGAGAAATACCAGATAAGGCCAATGCAATCTCATGGTGTTGAAATGTTCTTTTTCCATGACCATCGTTTGCAAATAAGATCAGTACTGCAATGATTAACAAGGCTCAAAATTAGCACATTTTAGTTTCAAATACACACAATTTTACATTAAGAATTTGCAAAGCTGTGTTCACAAATCAGATGACTTCCCTTTTATGAAAATGCATCAGCTAAACCACTAATTATTTTCCAGTAGCATCTTTGTCCATTGCAGGTTGTGGATATTTTTCTGAACAAGATCTGCTTACCCCCAACACCTCTACACACTGACAATGAAGGTCAAATGTTCCATAGGTCACCTTTAATTTCCTTCCCTCTCTTCCACCCACACACACACACACCGTCACACACACACTCACAAACACACACACGGATACCACTGTATCGGGTGAGCGACATGTTTCATGTTAACCTGATCAGACTCTGGGTTATCCACACTCCCGGTCACATACAACCCTTAAATGTGCCTTTAACTCGCTCCACTGCTCCTCCAGCTAAACACAGACACTTCATTGATCAAAGCAGTTGCATGATATTTTGTAGAACTAGACTGTGTTCAATGTTTGCCTTCAAAGTTTAACTTTGTATGTGTTTGGTGCGTTTGTGTGGAAAGTGTAAAGAACCTGCTATTGTTTATTTATGTAACAAGGCTCTGGAAACAAACTCAATGGAAGTCATGGGAATTATTTGCATGTAGTGTGTTGTATGTAAATGTTAATGTTTTCTCTGCTGATCTGCCTGGTATGTCTCTTTTTACTGGACTTCCTCAAACCTCAGTGTAGTAATACTGAGGTTTTTTTTTTTTTTGGTTTTTTTTTTATTGTAAAAGCACAATTTACTTTTTATTTTTGCTGTACGTTTTGCGTAAATTTGGGCATTTTGTGTTTAATGATGTTGATGATTAGACACAGACAGTAGACTGACTTATAAGAGCTGCTTATGCAATATATCTGTACTGGGGCCAGACACATTTTGCTCAAATACATGGATAACTCTACCACATAGTGTAATTGAATTGACTGGTGAAATTCGCTAACTTCTCCTTGTGCAACTCTTATATTGTTATAGTTCCTGGTGTTTTGGGGTTCAGACGCAGCTTTTGTGTTTGAAACCAGATCACTCTGCCTCACTTCCTCAGTTCAAAGCCGTCCCTCTTCCTCTCTCAAAGCATTACATTAGCAGCAGCGAGCACATTTTATTAGAGGTTAATTTATTGGCCGCAAAACGCTAGGAAAGCTCCACTTGTGATTACGCACCAGTTGTAACACTCCTCTTTGAGATGCTCAGACGCTGTGGCACCTCCTACAGGCTGGAGGACGCCGCCAACGATGTCCTGACCTAGCATTCCTTCAATACAAAGGCAATATGTTTTCATAATGCTAATAGCCTCTCATTTATGTCACAATACAGGACATACTGTACAAGTTTCTGAACTAATTGTTCATCTCTTTTGGAAAACATTGCAATAAATCTTCTGTACAGTTTTTTGTTGTATTTTGACTTGTTGATCCAGTTAGAAAGAAGCAAAGACGTTGCCTTACTTGTTGTGGGTCGACCAAAAATATTAGTTCACATCTGTGTATTTTTAAAATGTAAATGTGTAGTTTGATCTGTGATATAAAACAATATCAATTTAATCTTTATTCATGCAGGGAGAGCCCAGCGAGAAACAGACTTGAAACAGGCGTTCTGTTTCATGAGCGCCATGTTACAATACAATATGAACAAAATAACTGCATAGGTCCATTTAAAACATTAAAACCCGGTGCAGGTGTGATTGTAAATGTTTATTACTAGATTATTAAAGTGCATTAGTTGCACCAGTGTATCTAGCTTTACATGTCCTTGAAATGTACTCCATTTTTGGGAAGCAAAATAGACAAAAGACTTTTTTCCCCTCATTTTGGTTCTAGTGAGGCTAGTTTTTAGATGTAGACAATCATGAGATTCTGTATTAAAAGTTCCCGTATCAAAGTTCAAAAATAATATTAGCCAAAACCATTATGTCTTTCACACTGTCTCTTTAAAAACTAGTCTGGCTACAACTTTCTTGCAGGTACCTTTCTGCTCTGTTCCTGTGCTGTGTTCACTGGTGTCTCCCCTTCCCCCTCTCTCTGTCTCTCTCTCTTTTTGTCCCTCTCTCTTTCTCTCTCTACTTCTCCCTCTCTCCCTCTCCTGTCTCATCTTCTCTCTTCTCTTTCCCCCTCTCTCTTCCTCTCCTTCTCTCACTCCTGTCTCCCTCTCTCTCTCAGCCTCTCTCTCTCTCTGCCCACCCCCTTTGGTCTTCTTCCTCCCTTTCTCTTTTTTACATCTGTCTCTCTCTCCTGTCTCTTCAACCCCCCTCCCCCTCCCTGTCCACCCGTTTCTCTCTCCTCCCTCTCTCTTTCTTTTGCTCATATTATCTCTCGCTTCTGTCTCTTTTCTTTCTCTCTCTCTTCTCCCTCTCTTTTTCCTCCACCCTCTCTCCTCCCTCTCATATTATCTCTCTACTGTCTCTTCTCCCCCCTCCTTCCCTCTCCCTCCTCTCTCTCCTGTCTCTCTGCACACAGCCAGCCACAGGAATGCATCTCGAGGAACGCCTGGCGAGACGAACTGGATCAAACGGGTTCAGATCGGCGCTGGAGCCTGTCTGTCTGCGCCTCTGTCTCTTTAGTCTCCGCTCCAGATCCGAGCTGCCTGATCCGCGTTTTGTGCGCTTCCTTGTTTTACACTGCCCTCCTCCTCCTCCCTCCCCCTCTGTCCTCCTGCCTTCCCTATGCTCTCTCTTGCTGTTCTTTTCCTCCGTCTAAGCACTCTCCCTTTTTCCCCTCTCCTCACTTTGCTGTGTTTCTCTGGCATGACCGAAAAAGACAAAGAGATCTTTTGAATGCCTTCGCGTGTAGGAGGTGGACCTCATGGGAGGGGATGGTGTGGATGCCTAACCCTGTGATTTTTTCGACTGTTTACGTGCAACATATTAGAGCCCTTTCACCTATAGTTTTTAGCCTAGAAAACCAATGCTAATTTCCAATCCACGAGACACATTTTGGTACCGATTGCGTCGTATTTTACCTATCCGTGGGTTTCAGAATGATGAAAAATTAAGAGCATTGCCATAGCATTTACCAATTTAAACAAAATATATCTTTTGAATGGGGAAAAAGTCCTCAAAATATGGCATATAACAGGATGCTGAAACCTACAAATAAGGGACAGTGATTATTAAATGCATTAACTTCATCAAATTCAGTTTAAACTAAATATTCCAAGCAAAATACACAACAGATCAGATTACAAATTATGTAAACATTTTCGCCATTTTATGATAAGGGTAATCTTTGAGGAGAGCTAAAAGTAAGGAAGAGCAACTGGCTTATTCGTCATATTTATTTTGAACTATGATTTTTAATGGTTTTCAATAGAGAGACACATAATTGTACAGCAAATAGTGTAAATGGTTTAGTTAAATAAAAGATGACACTACAACACCGGAAAGAAGAGGCTTGTATGTCATGAATTATATGCTTGTGGCAAATTTCTGGTGACCCAAGGAAAAAGCAAAAATCAAGCCCATTATAGATTTTGCCTGATAGTTTTAAAGAAGTTTGGGGTAAGAAGATAGCTTGAGTTGCTTAAGGTTAACCAACATAGCAGGTATAGGACTGTAAAAGCTAGATCACCCTTAAATCTGTAGCAAACTCCCTACTACTTCTTTTCTCAGCTCTGTCTTGTCAGTCACTCAGGCGGCACTCCTAATTGGCTTATAATGCCCTTGTTACCATAGAGGACCCTTTGCTTTCTTCACCCCACCCCCACGCCACAGCATAGCCTACCTCAGTCTGCCTGTCTGGGAGCTATAGCCCTGTTTGTTACCCTTCAAATGTGCTGTCAGCAGGCATGGGGGTGGGTTAATATCCCCATGTATGTGTGAGGGGGGGGGTTAAAAGGCTGAATCTAGGGATGCACTCTTGTATCTTTGTGCGCTTGGGGACAATGGATTGGCTGACATCTCTACCTTCACGTGCAAGGCTTGTGTTTACAAATAGTGTGCGCTCAGATAATTAGTGTCTCATTTGTGAGTTAGACCACTGGCTCATACCACATACCAAGGTCAAAAGATCCCCCCCTTGAATTCACTCAGAGCTCAGACCTGCTTGGTATAGTCTGTTAAGGGAAGCCAGGAGAGCTATGGACTAAACAGCACCACTACACTTAGTACTATATGGATGGTTCAAAAAAAGTCTTAGCAAGTTTTGAGTTAGAAAAAGATAAGAGAACCTAGAGTCAATTGTTGCAATGCACAGTTTAAGAACAGCAAAAGAATGAAGATAGGCGCTCAAAACTCAAAATAAATATTACAAAATAAACTTACACAACACTACTAAATGGATTAATTAAAATCTTGTTGTTTATAATTATAATTTCTATATTGCAGTGCTTTTAGTGTAACCTGAAAGGGATTTTGAATTGACAAACATCAATCATTTCAATCATTATGGCGAATCAGCCAGTTAACTTTGCGTAATGTAGAAGTAGAAACAGGTAGACATGATCGTACTGTGTTTTCTCTGTGTACTCCCTCAGTCGTCCAGGTCTGATCCATAGCAAAAGACGAAGTTTAAATCTGTCAACTGGACAAATTGTCGTAAGAGCGAAGACGTTTCCCTGCTTCTTCACTTCTGAACTGAAGAAGCGGCTTAAATGAGCAGTGAAACGTCTTCACTCTTACAACGATTTGTCCAGCTGACAGATTTTGACTTCGTCTTTTGCTTACTGTGTTTAATTTTTCGTTTGCACATAATAAACTTTAAATTCCAATTAGCCAGGTACTTTGTTGCTTGATAAAACACCTGATAAAAGCAAAAACTTGTATTGGATTAAAGCTGAAATAGTCAGACTTATATGTATATTGATTTCAAGATTATAATAACCTTGTTTATGCTCATATGTTGAATTTTTGTTGTATGTTCTTTCTCATACACATTATATTCTGTCATGGTTTTACAGCATGTCCAGTTTCTTAGCCAGAGTTGTGTTTTAAGCCCATCCACAATTTGTGAAGCTACCCATTTCCATATGACTCACTGAATAATAAAATATATTGTGCATCTTATGTGCTTTCTATACAACATTGTCAAGAGGAATCTGTTTCAGACACATTTCAGCCGCAGTGACTCTAACACTGACACTGTTTGCAGAGTGTAGAACTACTATTCGAATTCACAGGTCAATATAGGTTTTGAAATCCTAGCAATGAACTCAAGAGTTGTCATATAGCCATTGCATTCATCAATATCGTTTAACTTTACATGATAATCTCCTCAGTTTATCAATAGCAAAAACATACCAGCACCACTCAAAGCCAGTTTCTGTGTGTGATGTAACAAAAGTAGCAGATGGAGTTTGCGGAGGCTGTTGTTTGTTAACTGGGAATTCCTCTTTCTTTGTCTCTGTCAGTTTTTCCTCTGCATGATTGTGTCCAGTGCCTCTTTAAACCGCATGCTGTTCGAAATAAGGAAGTGCCCCGACTGCTTCTGATTGGCTGCTCGGAGGGGGAAAGCGGGGCGGGATTTGTCGGTGCAAGCGTGCAAGGGATAAAAGCTGATCGGAGGCAGGAGGCTGTGAGATTTTACATGTGTTTCGCGTTGACGGTAGATGCACGCTCACAACCAAGAAGTCATGGGTGTGTAATAAGTGGCTAAGGTTTCTAATATGTATATAAGAGGAAGATCTGGTTTTATTCTAAGTTAGATTGAATTGGTTGCACAAAACAGGTTGTGACAAGGAACATGGGGACAGCCTGTGGAGATAAATGAAAGCTATCAAACGCTATAAATACAAGATGTACTTAATTCGTATAAAGTAAGCCCGAAAGAGGGATAGGTAGCCAACATGTGATAGAAAGCGATAGAAAGAGGGATAGAGAACAGAAGAGGAGGAGGGGATTAGCGGCGTATGTCACTTGCAGAACAATAAGACGCGTCCGTGATATGTATTAGAGGCTGCGGTGACTGGACATGCTCTTGGTAATAGCCGCTATAATAATTAATAACTTCTATGGCTGCGCGCTCTCGGAGTACAGATCAAACTGACGAGCGTGCGGGCAATTAACAGACGGTAAAGTGGAGAACCGTGCGTCGCGGTTTAATGTTCAATCCCATGAATAAGTGATGGTTAAGAAGCGGCAGTCAATGCAGAAGGGAGGGAGCGGGGGGGCATATGCGTAGAGAGGGGAGGGCGACGGGGGGGTATAGTGTGTATTTTGTGCATGAGCGCCTCCCTGGGTCCCCCCCCCTGATCTGTCCAAGCGCTGGTGCACGTTGTTCATTTGTCCCAATGCGTTTTCAGCGCGAGGCTAGGCTATACGTGCAGTCTTTGTATGCTCCATGTGACAGTAGGGATGTTTATGGCCGGGGGGCGCGGACGAGTGGAGCGAGGGAATGAGAGAGGAGGAGGAGGATGTGAAAGAGGGATGAGGGAGGAGGACCAGCAGCCAGGAACAGAGCGAAAAAGACCGGAGTATGTAGTCATTGAGATGTTGAAAGCGAGCCGCGGGCAGTCTGTGTGCGCGCTCGCTTAAACCCCCCCTTCCTTGTCTTTTCTCTCTGGCTTTGTGCACCCACAGAGCAGATAAAAAGCGGCCCCAGTCTCCACGACAATAACGGCCATCGCAACGTCGCCTATACCTACCTGCTTCCTCCTTTCTTTGTGGCGCAGAGACAGAGGTTGTGTGAGAGCGCCCCCTATGTGCCAGCTTTGTGTTTGAGTCATGAGGGCTGTGTACTATCTCACTCTGGCTCGTGTAGCTGCCAGTTCTCTCCAGTCTCTCTTTGTATGGAGCGATCACATGGTCCGGGCCCCACAGGAGAGCAGCAGCTGGATGAGAGGCTTGTGTGCACGTGTTAGGGAGAGGGACAGTGTCGTTCTTCACACAGATAAACCTGTTTCAAGTGAAGAGTTTCATGCTTTTTGACATCCAACGCAGGACTTGGCTCTAAACACTGCGATACCTGCGTTAGATCACTACATGTTAATCTATGTTTGTCGTATCTGTCCCTATTAAATAAACTATAAATAAACATGATCATAATTATATCAATTATTTAATTATAAGGGTTTAAATCAACCTCTGTGACTGTTTTTTCACTCATCTGTAGCCTAATTAATGTGAGAATGTCATCTTGGTTTTCATTTTTGGAAGCTGAACTTGTATAATAACCTATTGCATGATTATTGTTCAAGTGTTTGGTTTCTTTGGTAGTTTTGATCTAATCTCAGATTGAAATTAAATTAAAGTCAGCCTTCTCTCAAGCTTGGGGGGATGATATTAACAGCAATCTATGATGATATCAACAGGGAGAGCAAAAATGACTAGGCAGTTTTTATGTAAACTTTAGTTGGTGAACTTGTAGTGACCCCAAATATCCCTTCACATTGACACATGCATTTTGGTTACATTCACTCAGTAAATCTGCTTACTATATTCATGGATGGCATAACCTTGTCAATACAGGACAGGACATGTTTTTATGACCTAAGATTGTGCATTTTAACAGCAGGCTATTATATAGAACACATAGTTTTTCCATCTATGTTTGCCATTATGTTATAACAGTATATGCATGACAATCCCTGTATGCAAGCAGGGCAGCTCTTTAATATTTAAAAGTGAACTATGTAACTTTTCTGCTAGAGGGCCTGCCACCTGCTTGTTTCTTTGGAGATGCTTTGCCCAGAATGTTACATAGTATAGCATTCATCATGTCTATTTCCATGGAGACAGGCAAGTTTCAGGACAAATCTGTAAAAAGGCAAGCCTGCTCACAGTACAGATGTTACGTAGTACACTAAATACACTAAATATCTTTCCTGTATTGGTTCAATGTCAGGTGTAAAAGTCTTGCTGTTGAAGAGGCCATAATTAAGTTCATGTTTAATTTGATAGTCATACCTGTTTTATTAAGCAACTTACTGTAAGAATAGAAATTATGCACTTGAATAGTTATAATTAACCAGTCTAATTAATCTTGAGAAACAGTTTTACTCCAAAGGCATTAACTGTTTATTTTTCAAAGCTCTTTGTTTACTTCTATCAGTCTTTCATGGCCTCTGCTGACACATTATTACCAGCGCTGGCACATAACTGACACCGACCGCAGTGCGATATAATGAACCAGCTCCACACAACACTCTGGAGGTCAAAAAACGCAGCAGGCGCTATTTTCCTCATAATATCACTTACTTTCAAAGCTGTAACTTGCGATGGCCATATATTCAACATTATTTAGTTAATACAGACATGAACAGTCTATTGATTTCAAAGCTCAAGGCTGAAGTGCAGTGAATAGGGTTCAGGAAAAGTCTCTGTGTAAAACTTATCAGGTGTAGCATAATGATTGACAGGGGAATTTACTCGTCAACATGGTGCATACTTAGTGGGGCTGGGTAGGGGGTAATATAGTTGACAATAGTATGGTTTATATTCAAAAGAGATACTAGTAGCAACATGGTCTGCTGTGATTGGCCATTGACATGATTAAGTTAAGGAACTAGGATGGGATTAAGGTTAGCAATAGACAGTCATGAGAAGAATACTTTAAAAACATATTTAGCTACAGAATACTGAATACCTGCTTTAAAATGTCTTTTGTAATGTACTCTGTTGGTCCAATCCAAGTACTGTACTCTGAATACTTTCATTTTACATTCCATTATATTAGTCTTACAAGTGCAACATAACTAAAAATGTATGTTTGTTGCAATAATTCAAGAAGGAAAAATCACACATCCGCATTAATACCGTGAAGTTTGAACCCAAAATTGTGTGATCAAGTCCACCATGCATTCCTTTGAAGTAAATTCTGAATACCACAAAATTATAGCAGAATACAGTTTCTCAAAATTAATATTCAGAATACTTATTTTTGGTTCATGTATTCAGTTACTTCCCAATACTAGCAGAAAATAATGGCTACGTTTAAGTTTAGGAACAGTGTTAATTTATCACATCCCTCCCGAGCCAATTACCTCCTTCAAAATCTTACTGTGTGATGTTGCAGTATTCAGCTCACAATACAATCATTATTGCTACATTGCACTTAGATATCACTAAAATGCATTATTACTCTCATATTACTTAGGATTAAGTGTTTTAGTAGTCATTTCTTGATGTTGGTTGAATTGAACTGGAATGGAAAACAAAGTCCACGTTTCCTTCCTCTTTTTTTTTTTTTTTTTTTTTTTAGCATGTAGCTTCAACAAAAAATGTAATTGAATATTTTACCTGTCCATAACAATATGGTATAGCTATAGTTACATCCTTTACTTTTTAAATGATAATGTTATGGCTCTTGAGTATATAGACTTTTATTTATACATCTCAAGGTTAGCTCTTTGTTTAAAAATCTACAGTGCTAAAGGTAGCCCCATGTTTGTTTGTGTGTGCATAGCTACATTAGCAGATGTGTTGGGGCTCCAAGTCATTTATATGATAATGATGTCATTTACCTCAGAAATGCATCTTCCTCAACTCAACCAAAAAGGCTTTTCCACACTGCCAGCTCTGTGCGTGTGAATGGGGTGAGATGGATGTGGTGTGGGCGTGACACCTGTATCCACTGATAGATCAAGATGTATTTTATCTTGGGTCAGCCACCCATATTTACAGATACTACTGTCCGTAGGCCTGTAGATGCTAAAGCATCCAACAGAGTTCATTGTATTAATTGAAGAGATCCCTGGTTCATTCATTCTGTCCTCTGTGATGTCCATTTTCAGCAAACCCTTTACTAGTAGCCCAATTGTTTTAGATGCTCTACTGAAAGTTTCAGGACAATTAACTTGGATAACAAACATCTAATGATGTATTGATGATCTAATGATCCTATTATTTGTCCAAATGAAAGCATATTTTATTTTTTTCTTTCAAACTTTGCCAAGAGTGAAGCAAATATCACAGGGAGTTACAGGAACAATGAGAAAAACACTAATCTGAGGTGAGATAAATTGTATTTTACTTGTAAATCATAGGTGACTTATGTGTCCCTGAAAAAAAACAAATCTGATGGCACACGTTTGACCGGGATGTTATCAATCTGCATAACAAATACATACAATCATTCTGGGTTTGCCAGACAAGGCAACTGCCTCCTTTGGGGACAAAAATCATGTCCATGACATAATCCAATTATTAGATCAATAACATGGTTTAAAGTTCAGGTGGGTTAAAGTAGGTTAGGGTTTAAGTTAAGGTTAGAAAAGTAGAAGATTATGATCAGTACCGAAGAAATGTGAAATTGCCAAGTTTTGTGGAAATGCAGAAGTCGATTTTCAGAAGACCACTGTTCACTTCTGATTCAGTGGTTGGTGCAAAGTTACAGTGGAACAAATAATGACGTTATAAGAAGGTCAATATATTAGGTATTTGACAACAAATATCGAAAGAACGATAGATCCCAATCTAAACTTTGGTTGATCTCGATGATAAGAGAAGTGCATTTTAATCAACAGGTTTACAGCCGATGGTGTGGCTGTAAGAGTGTGTGGTACTGAAGAAGAGACACTGCTCTATTGTTTTGGTTAAAGATCTGAGCCAGAGCCACAGTTTCTTTCTGTCTCTTCACGTGTCCTCCCATTTCACAAGTTTTGACTTAAATCTGCACAATTTGACTACAAGTCCAGTGTTTCCTTCCCTCTGCCTCTGTGTGTGCACTGCTGTCTGCTCCGCTCCTCCTCCCTCTCTCTGATCCAGCCGCAGCTCATCTTCTTTCCACTCTTTTCTCTTCTCTTGTGCTTCTTATCATTATAATCCAAGATATAGAGAGTAAACATCTATTTTCTCACCATTAACCACAGTTAGTAGAGTAGCAGTAGTAAAAACACATGTAATTGAATAAAAGCAATATAGAACTGTAGTCGACTGGTGCTGGCAAGAACTCTCAACATTTTTAGGATCTCATGCAAAAATATACAGAGAAGTACTCGTAAACATCATCTTCACAGGTGAAAGACAGATTTCACTTTCTAGTTGCTCTAAAATTCTAATACTAAGATATCAGCAACTGGTTAATCGACTAAATAACAGTCCTAAAAAGCAGGGTAGATACCTTCAATGCCATACTATGGAACATGCATAGAAATAACATCTCCATGCAAAAATAGTTGGCAGACACACCACCAGAAAAGTGACATAGTACACTTTTTTTGTCTTGTTACAAATCAAACTCACTCTTCTTTTTGTGAATGATCTCTGTCACATCTCAACCATCCTGTAGCAGCTCTCCTCTTCTCCATTAAGACTCCAACACTCCCCTCCTAACACCAGTATCTATGAGTTTATTTACCCCAGTGTCCACATCTCAGAATAAGCACACACAGGCTCCTGATGGCTATCATTAACACTCTGATTACAGGTCTGAGCATCTTAAAATAATACAGACACTCAGGCCAGAGGATCAATACTGGTGCATGCTGGGTAATAACGGGTCTCTCTGCTCTGCTCTCTGCACAGGCACACAGAGGAAGCACTCAAAGATGACACTGTCTGGAGACCACAGCAATGAGATCTTATGTTTGAAAACAATTGATTTGAAAAAGTTAAAGTTTTGGATTGTTAAGTTTTGCCTAAAAGTATTTTTTTCCTGAAATAATTAGTTGCAGCATTGTGGCTCTGCGATGATACAGTCCTAGAAATCAGAATTTGACCTCATTTGATGTTTTATTTGTGTCCTAGCTCTCCATAGTATCCATGTTTTTTGTGTTGTTGACTTACCTGACATACAGTGCTGTGAACAAGTATTTGCACCCTTCCTGATTTCTTATTTTTTAGCATGTGTGTCACACAACTGTTTCAGATCATCAAACAAATTTAAATATTAAACAAAGATAACCCAAGTAAACATAAAATGCAACTTTTCTGTGATGATTGTATTTGTTAAGAGGAAAATACTATCCAAACCTACATGATCCTGTGTGAAAAAGTAATTGCCCCGCTTGTTAAATGATGAGGTAACTGTGAATAATCATATTATTGTGGAAAGCGAAGTTAAATTTTAGCCACACCCAGGCTTGATTGCTGCCAGGCCTTTCATTGAACCAAGGATATCATGCTGCGATCCAAAGAAATTCAGGAGCAGATAAGAAGAAAAGTCTGTCCGGAAAAGGTTACAAAGCCATTTCTAAATCTTCAGGACTTCATCGAACCACAGTGAGAGTTATTATTAATGGGTAAAGCATGGTACAGTGGTGAACCTTGCCAGGAGTGTCCAGCTTACAAAAATTACCCTAAGAGCACAGCAACGACTGATCCAAGAAGTCACAAAGGAACCCAGAACAACATCTAAACAACTGCAGGCCTCATTTGCCTCATTAAAGGTCAGTGTTCATGACTCAACCATAATAAAGAGACAAGGCAAAAATGGCAAGCATGGCAGAGTTGCAAGGCAAAAGCCACTGCTGACAAAAAAGAACATAAAGGCTCATCTCACTTTTGTCAAAAAACGTCTTGATCCCCAAAGCTTTTGGGAAATATTCTGTGGACTAATGAAATAAAGGTTACACTTTTTAGAAGGAGTGCCCCTCGTTACATCTGACGTAAAATGAACACAGCATTTGATAAAAAGAGCATCATGCCAACAGTGAAACATGGTGGTCATAGTGTCAAGGTCTGGGGCTGCTTTACTGCTTCAGGACCAGAACAACTTGCTGTGATTGAAGGAACCATGAACTCTGCTTTCTACCATCAGTTCGTGACCTCAAGCTGAGGTCACTTGGGTTCTGCAGCAGGACAATGATCCAAAATGAATGACAATGAACCTTAAAAAAAAAACAAAATTAGGGTTTTGGAGTGGCCTATTCCAAGTCCAGACCTGAACCCAACAGAGATGCTGTGGCATGACCTTAAAAGGGCGGTTCATGCTCAGAAATCCTCCAATGTGGCTGATTTAAAACAATTCTGCAAAAAAGAGTGGACCATAATTCCTCCACGGCAATGTGAAAGACTCATTGCCAGTTATTGCAAATGCTTGACTGCAGTTGTGGCTGCTAAGGGTGGTTCAACCAGTTTTCAAGTTTAAGGGGCAGTTAGTTTTTTACATGGCCCATGTAGGTTCAGATGGATTTTTTCCCTTAATAATAACGTTTTGTGTTTACTTGTGAGTTATCTTTGTCTAATATTTAAGTTTGCTTTATCTGAAATGGCTAAGAGTGACAAAGGTGCAGAACATAAGAAATCGGTAAATGGGCAACTACTTTTTTCACGGCACTCTACCACTTTGAGAATGCCTGATCTCACCTGATCTCAGAAGCTAAGCGGGGTTGGGTCTGGTTAGTGCTTGGAAGGGGGACCACTGGGAATACCAGGTGCCACACTGGTGCAGCAGTGGTTCTAATGCATACTGTTGTTGTGTCCTTAGGCAAGACACTTCACCTTCACCTACCTTGCCCCCAGTGCAAATGTATGCTGCAGTCTGGATAGTTTTTTTCTGACAGAGGATTGGCTGTAGACCTCACGACTAAAAAGACTCAGGCTAAACATTAACAGTATTGGACAAGATCCTTCAAAAAAGGAATTATAGTTACTTCTGCCCCAAAGTGATTGTATTACTATGTGATGAAAGTAACAAAAAAACTCCTCAAAACTACACTCAAGCTTTTTCAAGTAAAAACAAGCTCCATTCAGTCTTATTTGGCCTGCACATCACCAAAGGCTCTGCAAGCCAGGGTTATAAGCCATTCTCCTCCAGACATCAAAAGCACCGAACTCTCAACAACCTATATGCAGGCAGATGCAGAGATATCAAAACATTACAAGTACTTGCATGCCACATGACAGCACTTATACATTTATAAAACCAGAAGTGAACCACCAAACAGATATTAAACTATCTGCAATTGCGAAGTAGTGTGAGCAGAGGGCTGTGTCCACTATCACCCAGCTCACGTCTTTTTAGTGATCTGTAAACTCCAAACACACGTGTCACTCCGGCTGTTGTCATTTGTTTTACTCCCATCATAAAGATAAAGTTATTCCCAACATCATTAACAATCAGAACTGACTGAATCTCATTTGTGATTGTTAGGCAAGTGTAACTTTCTGCATCGATTGCAAATGTTTGAAAAAATTATGTTGCCAATTCAAAATAAGTTTAACCAGTGAAAAGTCCAGAAGGAGTAAAGTTTGTCAATAGATTTCCGCCCATGCAGTTTTGTTCTTAGCTTTTTAAGAGTTGTTAACAGATGTCAGTATTAAGTACCAAGTACCGTCTTGCATTTAAAAAAATCCCAACAAAAACACTGTTAAGTAGTGTATAGTAGTTTCGCTGCACTAAAACTTTACCATAGTGCCTCTAAACACAAGTTGTCACAATATCTTAATTTGCATATTGTAAACAAACTTCAACTTAACAATGTCTATAAATAAGTAATAAGTAAATATTTGCACTTTAATTATGTAACACCTACAACAGTTGATGCTTGCCTGGTAACTAAATTAGTTGAAACGAGGGCTGCAATAATAATCATAATTAAATTGTGTGAAGGATTGCAATTAGCATATTACAAAGATTGCAATTGTTTAAGTAATCTATGACCCAAAAAAATGATATATCCAGCCTTTTACTGCATAAAGGCTAATATGCTGACCCTGTAGTTTTGACCTCTACATTTGTTTGGAAATTACATCCATGTGAGTCTTGCATTAGTTTAGTAGTTCAAATGCTTGTGAATGTGTAAAACTGACTACACAGTTTTCCTAGTTTACATGCTAAAATAAGTAGCTGAATGAATTTCACTGTGTACTTTTAGCACGCACATTTGACACTTTCTGTATTGGGTTGGAGGCTTGGACTTTGCTCCGTGCAGGTCTGTCCAGGTCTGCTCTGTGTGTTTGGGCTGAGCAAACATACACACATTTAAAGAGGAGTGCAACAGAAGCCTTTCCCTGCATGACCTAGTTATACACTCAGAGAAGAGAGACATAGAGAGAGGGAGGGGGAAAGAGAGAAAGAGAGAGAGGAAGAGGGAGGGAGAGGAAAAGGATGAGGGAGAAAGAGGGAGAGAGAAGAGGAGGAAGTGAGACAAGAGGAGGGAGAGAGAGAGAGAGAGAGAGAGAGAGAGAAAGTCTGAGATAAGAGAGATGGAAGAACAGAAAGGAAGAGGGAGAGAGAGGGAGAAAAAGTCTGATACAAGAGAGAGAGAGAGAGAGAGAAAGTCTGATACAAGAGAGAGGGAGAGAGATAGGGAGTGAAAATCTGAGACAAGAGAGAGGGAGAGAAAGAGAAATTGAGACAGACTGAGAGAGGGAGAGAGAAAAGAGAGAGGAAGAGAAGGAGAGGAGCATAGAAGAGAGAGAGCGAGAGAGAGAGGGAAAGATTAAGAAATGAAGAGAGGATGAGAGGGAGAGAGAGGAGACAGAATGAAAGAGGACGGTCCATTTGTCTGTCTGGACTCTGCTCCTCTGCGGATGATGCACAGAATCACTGATCAGGGAATATTCAGGTAGACGACTGGCATTAAACCATATAGAGCAGCGTGTTATAGTCTTATTCATTCTCATTAAGAAATAATGATTAAAAAGGCTAGGTGTACTTCAGCTTACTACCTGTTTGTTGTCATTAAAGGTGCACTATGCAATTTTTCTTGAATAGATCTGCCACCTTCATTGCTTTCCCTGGAATGTTCCACAGTAAGGCATTAAGCTTATCTATGAGACAATAATCTTTCATACGCGAATATTAAAACAAGTATCAAAATTAGATGTTCTTCTCACCTTTCCAGAATAGTTTTAGTTTCGTCTTGTTCATTCTCATATCAAAATTGGTATGGATCCTTTTCCTTATAATGAAGTTATACATTTTAGTATTATTATTGTGTCCAATCTTTTCTTTACTATGTATTATCACACTTAAGTATGTGTACTTGTACTTGTGTAAATGAATTAAACAGGGTGAGGAGGCAGGTGCCACGGCTGTAGTTTGTGTAGTTAGTGAGATCTGGTCATTGATCGTTAGGACTAAGGACATCTGCAGCAGCGGAGGGTTCACTCATCAAAACACACACACAAGTCACACACACACGTCATACACACACCAATGACGAGCGCGCACGGCCTCTTCTGCTGCCAACTCGCCATCAGGGCCCCTCCACGCGCCGCCACCGAGACCTGTTTCCATAGCAGCCTCTCTCTCCTCCTCTCCTCCCTTTGGTGCATGCTCGCTCGCCCGCCCGTCCTCCCAGCGCAGAGGCAACAGCGTACAAGCAGAAAACTGGTGAAAAAACAGGGGAAAACTCTGGTGCTAGTGCTTACCGCTGCTACTCGAGCATCCATAAATCTGCGTGTGTGCGCGTTCACCAGTCTGCCCTCACGACCGGCGGAGGCAGGAGCCAGCAACCAATCACGACGCAGCGCTTGGTGGCACATTGCCCGACCCGGCCAATCAGAACGGACCCCCCGAAAAACACAAGGGCATAGTTGAATACTAACATCGCACACAAGTCGACACTACCCACCCACCGCTGTGTCTACAAAAGAAATTTAGTCCTAATTTCCACAGGTTTGCCTATTTGCCACAATCCCCCGAGCTTTTTGACTTCTCCCAATCATCTCTCTGCAGCTCCACAGTCGATTTCTTGTTCAGTATTTGATGTTGAGTGCGGGCTGGCTTCTCTCTTTTGATGCATTGAGAGCAGGCAGGTGTTGAACCATTGCTAACTCACACTAGCACATGTACACAGCTTATACACAGTACTCAGTCCAAATGACCATCTGTCTGCAGAGCCAGGAGCCCCCCCTCGCAACTGTTTCTTAGCCGTTTTCCCTTTCATCATCTCTTCAACAGTTACCACGGATAATGCCGGTCAAAATGAGGCTATTGTCCACCATCTACTGCAAATTCGAGGTCGTTGGAAGGCTATGACAACACAATAAATCAAAATTGTTTTCAGTTATAGGTCTACACGTTGGTCATGTGAGGGTTTCCTATTTTTATGACCAAATAACTGTAATAACATATCTATAAAAATAATTACCACATTGCTTTACTTTGACCTACAACAATCATTTGTATTTTTGAACTTTGAACTTTTGCATTCCTTCATCTGATTCATTTTTGCAATAGCAAGTCAGTAGCATGGTTTTGCCCTTTCTTTTAAGTGTATTTGTGTGGTTTAAGTGTCTTGCCAAAGGACACAACAGTTCACACTTCAAGATTCAAACCAGCTACCATTCAGCTGGAAGGCAATGTCCATTTTCCCAAAATTTGTAGTAGGCACCTAATGTTTCAATGCTATTATATACTGTGATGTTCTAGTTTCATAAATCACTTTATAATACACAAATAAGATACATGTGTTAATATGACTGCTTAAATGTTTACATTACTGTTGTAAATGATCATTCAAGTTCAGGTTTCAGGTTTAAGACAGTTGCTAATAGTTTGATACAGTGGCCAAGGTATTTTTAAGAAGATAAGTTGTTTTTACTCATTGTGGTTTGGGATTTATCTTGCGTGGGACAGTAACCAATCAGGAGACGGTTAGGCAAAAGTCATGTGATGTTTTGATGGCTCCACACTTCCTGTTTTTGGACAATGAATGAAATCACACCCAGAAAAATACAAAAGGCAAAGAATTTTCAATTTAAGTAACGCTGTAGTTAGGTCCTTAAAGTGCAATGTTTAAAAAAGTCACCAATCGAACTGTATTCCTATGTTCATTACAGCATAGTCAACCTTCACAATCTTTTTCACTATATTCTGAGAATGTTGGAGAAATGATGTGGTTTGTAGGATTTCACTTGAATATTTCATAAACATTACCTTCCTCATAGACATGAAGCAAACATCAAATCAAGTATTTATTTTTAGTGATAACATTGTGTTGTTGATTTATGCAACTTTATACATGATATCAAAGTTTTCATTTTTCTTTGCTTCTGAAGCTTGATTATCCAATCAGAAATCAGCTCCTCTCTTTTTTAACTTGATCATATCACAGGGGTTTGTATTACAATTTTTAAAATAGTAGAAGTTAGAGGTGGGCATTCATTTAATTATTTGCACACTATTCCATGTAAACTTGAACATGCCTTAACTAATACTAGCCTGATTTATCCATTGTGATTCCTCCAAATTTCCTTTCTTCTTTTATGGAGTGCACTTTTCCATAGTTACCAGCTGAGGCCATCCTGACGACTAGAAAGAGGGAAGAGAGAGGGAGAGTGGAGAGGTGGATCTGTTGATTTACGAAAGACTTAAACACGAGCGGCCTCCCCTCCCACACACCCACTCGCACTTCCTCACCCCCTTCCCTTGCTCGCCCCCCTGCTTGCCCCCCCTCCTCTCTCTCTCTCTCTCCTGGCTGGTGATGGTACAGAGCTCCAGAAACAGGAAGCCGCTGCAGCTCTATAAATAGAGAGAGGCAGCTACGCCAGGAACCACATGCACCTCTCCCGTCTCTATCCTCTCTCCCCCTCTCTCCCTATCCTCCGCCCCTTTTAGTTCTTAAATATGCACATGAAATAAAGTACAAGAGTCAAAATAAACTTGGAATAGCGTGTTAGTAATGTTGTGGGAGCCAGAAGTAATGACCATATTAGGCAAAAGCAGGAAGTGGTGCAAAATTAGCCACAGCTAGGCTAATCCACATCCACATAGTTAAATATGGCCACAGGAAAGCTAGTAACGGTCATTTTCACAGTCTAAAAGTTGCTTAAAGTAAAATAAAGAAATTTGTTTGACTTTTCAAGTTATGTGTTTTGCTTTACTATTTGTATGTGTAGACAGATAGTAAAAATAATTGATATTGCGGGTTGTTTCAGCAATAAAGGTGTATAGTGTAACATTTCTGGTGGAGTGTTCATCACCTGCTAGTTTCCATGGAGATTACTTTATCCAACATGCTTCACAATATGACATTAATCTTATCCGCGAAGAGCCAACTCTTCTTCAAGTAAAACTGTATCCTTTTCATTGTATTTTTAAGCGATAAAACACATGTAATAGAATGCTTTATAGATAAGTTCAATGCCATACTGTGGAACATTTCAGAAGGAGGTATACATATATCTTTATGGAGACAAGTTACACTTAAAGCAATGCAGCCTAGCATGTCAGTGGATCTCTCGGTGACATATTCCTCATTGTGTACGGCACTTGCTGCACAGGCTCAGTGCTGCTTTATTGAGTTGAGAGAGGGGTGAGTTGGGGAAGAGAGGGGAAAAAGGGGGGAGAAGGAGCAGAAAAAAGTGATAGTTTTCCTTGGCCAGTGGGTTTTTATGTCAGGTCAGCATGTTGGAAAGTGCTGATGACACACACATACATGCACTCCTCTTTACTTTCTTATGAACACACGCAGTTTAATAACGCTCTGAGGCACCGCAATAAGTCTGCATCACTCTATAAAGTGCAATTCAATGGGCTTTATCTGCTCATCTGTTTTGCATTGATTTTGTATGCAGTAAACTGTCTAATCCTGCACATATAGGAGTTTTAAGGTTTTATCAACGCTTTCTGATTATTCCTCATGACTTCACAAACAAATATATTAATCTGGACTCATCATAGAACACTTTTCCTACTGTGAAGCTCCCCCTATAGTCCATTTGGTGTAGGACACAAATTGCTATAGTTAAGGTACACTTTATTGTGCATTTTTTTTTTCTGTATTTGACCTATCCTTCAGTGCAGCAGGGGCATTTCCAGATCCAGATGTGCATGTTATCTTAGGCCCATATCTTGTGAAAACTTTTGACCAGGACAAACTTGATCCACAAGGGAAATACTTCGACACAGTAGCACACACATTACAATATAATAACAATAAACAAAAAGATAAAGATACTTATTTGGTGATAGATCTTTATTTACCCAACCGTAACACATCATTTATCAATCATGTACAAACTGGACTAGTAAGTACATTATAAAGCAACTCAGTTCTGTTTTAATATCTAAATCAAAAACATAATTAGGCCTATTTGTACCGCCTTAATGTATTGACTTTCTAAATAGTATCACTATGAGGGCTGGACTTTCAAGCAATACAATATAGTAGTATTATGTGTAGTAATTGAACTAAAACTATTATCAAACTGCCAAATGCCCTGATAAACTGGTAAAGAATCCTACCTAAAATACCATTCAAAGAAGAGTACTTGGAACAAAGTCAAATATATATTTTTTGTTGAGACTGAAAGTAGGATTTGAGTCCCCATTGTTCAGCAGCATGTGTGTGTATTCAAATGAGGGTGTAGTGGCCCCTGGAGTACAGGAGGCAGACTGGCAGGCGCTTTCTTACACACACTAGCATACACCCTTCTCCGGGACCACCGCCAAAACGCTAGCTTTGTTTGTACCTTCCTCTTGTCACTCTGAGTTTTCTGTCCTTCACTCAATGCAGGCTCCTTTGTTTTTGTACGCTGTACGTTCACTGCTTAACGTAGCAAAATCTTGAAACCAACACTACATTTGTAAAAGAAAGGCTTACAAAAAAGGTACGGTGTCACTAGCAATCTGCCTGATGCGTAAACATTTGCCTAAATCCGGTGTTTTACATTCAAATCGTATCGCAGTTACACTCGCACTAACAAATTACCTACTTAGACTTGTAGAGGCTAACTGTAGAGAAAGGCTTGGAGGTTAGTTTCAGTGTCTGGCTCAAGGACACAGAGGCAGCAGGAGTAATGGGCAACTCATCCAACCACTGCCTTTGATCAGAAAGCCAAAGAAGACATGTAATAATAATAATTAATTAAGTAATTTGGGCATTTTTTGCTAACAATTTAAAGTATTTTTGTGTTGCTTTTTTCAGGTGTCACTTATCAAGATATTAAAATTTAAAACTAATTTTTGATATAGGAAAAGGCCTGATGGTTGACCACTTGTCTCCATAGCTTTAACTTAACTTTAATGCCATACTGTGGAACACTTATCTATTAAGCACGTATTTCAGGTGTTTTATTGCTCAACAGTATCATAGCAGGCTCACCACAGATCTGACTTGTACCTTAGCCTGGTGGCGCCACCTGCTTTTGTCAATGGAGATAGAAATTTAATTCCATACTGTGGAACTCCCCATGGAGACAATCAGGTGACGAACCCTCCACCAGAAAAGTTTCATAGTTCACCTTTAATACTTGAGGGTGCCACTGACAAATTTGGAGCCCCGTGCCAAACAATCCTCCATTTCCCACAAACACTGTCCCTCCGATCAGACAGATGTGTAGATGCAACAGGCACAGTGACTCAGAGTGTTTTCTTATTAAAGAGCTGTTTGATTTAACAGGCTCATTTCACAGTCTAGTGACCAGGACTACAGCACTCAGTACTCACAGCTGTACGAGAAGAAGTGACCAGATAAAAAACGTGTCTCTAACGTTATGTGCATTTGATTTGATACAGATCCTTTGTTAATTAAAAGAGAATTACACTTGAGGGAGCAGGGTTCACCTACACTTGTTGATATCATAATTAAATAACAATATACAATGGCTACTGCACCTCTGTGAGTAATAGCTTAATTTAAATAATACAAATAACTGCTCTGCTTCAGATTACAATAGTGGACTTGTGGCATTTGCTGTATCCAGTTTTCTCTGTACCTTTATAGCATATTTCCGCTGAGCTTATAGTTCTATAGTTAAGGATAAGTTCATATAATTCACTGTAAAACAAATGAACGTCAATCGGTACATATGACAATTCTCTTAGCGATCAGATTTACATTATAATTCCACGAGGATTCCTTCTAGCTTTATATTGTCTTTAAGAAGTAATTAATGCTTAGTAATTAGTAATTAGTAATGCTTCTTTGGAGAGTTCCCGCCTCACTGTGATTGGTTAAATTAGCTTGTCACTTACTGAGAGCAGGGTAGATGTTGACCATGGACTGTATAAAGAAGTGGACTGAGGGAGTGTGACGTCACCCATAGCGTTTGGCTCCAGTAAAATGAAGCTCATCGAGGCTAGCAGTTATAGGGGCAAAATAGCGAAATAAAAATACCAAGATCATGTAGAGCGGGTTAATACAAACATTTAAAGACCAAAGGCGAGGCTCACGGCACCAGTTACAGAGAAAAAGGTGACCATTTTTCAGTGTGAAGTGAATTGGAGCCAGAGTCCAGGGAGCCGGAAGTGCACCCATGATCACTTCCTATTGGTAATGCGGCGGCTTGCAGGTTAACTCTGTCCATTTATTTACAGTCTGTGATGTTAACCAACAAGAGTTAATGGGGAAATAAATACATGTGTCTATGTTTGACCATACATACCTTGTAACCTTGTACCAATAATAATTCTCCTAGATTAGCAGATCACCCTAGGGTTAGATTACAGTTTGCTTAATCACATTGTCCATCTGTACTTATTGCGTTGCGTACCTCTTTATAACAACACCTTAATTAGCCTCAATAAAGTATGAAGAATGAAGGGGTTTCTTAAGATTCAGGCTTATAACTTACTTTTTACGAGGTAGGGTTTAGGGTATCTTATTAAGTATTCAGCTAAGCCTGAATCATTGTTATTAAACTACTATGAAAGTCTTTCTTCATGCTCCATTAAGGCACATAGATTATTAAGTGTTACCACATCTGCCTGTAAAAGATAAACATTACAATTTTTCTCTGATGTGAAAGCCAGTTAGTGTCATTTACTCACACCTGTTTACCGTTTGGTTGCTCAGTCTTTGAATCTGATCTTGTGAAGTCGAAAAGGCAGGAGAGGGAGCTTGGAGCAGCAGGTTGCTATAACAACAGCACCTCTCTGTCTGTCTGATGATTCTCTCCCCTGCCGTCCGGAGCGTTATGCCTTTCCATCACGACACCTCTCCTCCTCCTCTCATATTCTCCATCCCTGCTTCTGCTACTCCTCTTCCCTCTCTCTCCTTGTTCCTTTACCTTTTGTCCTTCTCCTCTTGCTCCTCCTCCTTTGTCTCCCTTCTCACCTCTCTTTCCTAATTTCTCTCCCTGTCCATTGTCCTCTGTTCTCTTCTAGTCTGTCGCTCCTTCCTCTCGCTCTCTTTTGCTCGTCTACCTTTCCCTTCTCTTCTCTCTCCGCTCTCCTCCTGTCCCTGCCATCACTTCTCTCCTCCTGTCTCTCTCTTTCCTCCTCTTTTCTCTCTCCTCCTGTCCCTGCCCTTCTCTCTCCTCCTTACTCCCCTCTCTCTCGTCTGTCTTCCCTCCTTCCTTTCCCTTTTTCTCTCTCTCTTTCTTCCTCTCTGTCCCACTTCCTCTCCTTTTTCCCCATCTCCTCCTGTCCCTCTCCTTTCGCCTCCTCTTCACCCCCCTTCTTCTGTACCTTTGCTTCTCCTCTTCCTCTCTACTCTTCGCTACCACGCCATTTAACCCTCGTCTCTCTCCTTCTCTCCCTCTCTCCTACTCTCTCCTCTTCTTTACTTCTCCCTCTCCTCTTCCGCCCTCTCTCTCCTCCTCTCCCTCGTCTCCAGCTCTCACAGAAGAGGACCATCTGGCTGGCGTGTATAGCCGTGTCGCTGTGTCTTACCTTTGTCTGGAAGCATCTTTGTCATAGCCAGAGCGGTGGCAGCAGTGGGCAGGTGTTTGTGGCAGTGAACACACAAGAGGAGCAATGTGGAGCGCTGTCTCTGCTCTGATCTCTCCACCATCATGCTCTTTGTTTGATGTGTCATTTAACAGTGCAAATGAGCCCTTGTCTACAGTGGAAGTAAGGCTGTGTGTGTGTGTGTGCGTGTGTGTGTGTGTGTGTGTGAAATCATGTATGTATATGCAAAGTTTCTAATTAGGCATGGGACAATATTAAAATTTGGTGCCACATGATGATATATCATGATATTTGCACTTTTCGGCTCATCGCCTATCAGCCTTAAATCTCTAACAGAGGCCGATTTTCGTTTTGGTCGACCTGCGGGCTCACGAATATGCATAAATCTAACACAGTACACAGCTGTCTTAAAGGTGTGTGGTAAAAAAAAGACTGTGAGTGAGTTTGTTGTAAGTTTTAAAATACAAAATTTTGGGAAGATAATTATTAACCATATTGGTTAATCTCTAATTATCATTGCCAAAATAATTGCGATTAATGATTATATCACGATAATTATTAAAAGTTGCAGACAGTTTAAAAATTGTATAGATGCGAATAATTATAATTTGATATTTTGAATATGGAATTTATTCATAATAACTTGAACTATTTCTTTATTATCCGTGGAAACAACTATGATCTAGCAGAGAAGATTATGAATAAGTTACTTTTTCTGCACATTCTGGTGATATAATTATGATTAGCTTTGTTGGCGATTATCACTATTGTATAAAATGTCTCACGAACGATTGTCCCACCCCTTATCTCTAATTGGAATAAGAATCCAACCCCCAGAAAGGTACCTATACAGTACAATACAGTTTTTCTCAAGCATAGAAAAAAATAGAAAGAAAAGCGTGTGAAAACCTTTGTGCATTTGGTAAATTATTTAATCAATGCCATTCTGCACTTACAGCCAACACCAACCATATAAAACATGAATGAACAGATAGAGTACACATTTTATAATATAATATCATTTAGGCTATATTGTACGACATGTGAAGACGAAATCGTGCGTTGGAAAGACTTTTTAAAATAGACCTCAGAAGATGATCTTGAGCTCTTGAATACTATTAAAAATGCCTTTGACTTTTCTAGTCTTTATCTTGTGGAGTTTTGTTGGTAAAACTACTTTGACCAGTGGTGGGATTCAAATCTCAGACCTTTGGGTTAGTGGGAAAATGTATCTCTACCAACTGTGTTACAAACTGGTATCAGTAAAACCTTTAAACAAAGATTTTTTCCAAAAGTTGCCTATTTTCTGTCTATTATTGAAGTTGGATACGTGCAAAGGATTGTGCTAAGAAGGACACCCAACATAAGAATGAATGGGATGTTATTTCATCATTCATACCCTGGTTTTGGTTTCCATGTTATAATTTATATACAAAAACATTTTTAGTAAGTGCTTAATTTTGAGTAAAAATAAATCAATTTGGGTACCCATTTGGTCTGAAATCAATACTACACTTCTGAGTCTAGACCCTCACAATCCTGACTGTGACTTGCTTAATGTGGGATCCTCACGACAATTTTGCACTGTGAAATTTCTTGTCTAGTAATGTCACTTTCTATTTTTCAAATCGAATACATTTCAAAACTCATTCACGCCACAGAGAACACCATCAGCCCCATTCACTGTGTGCGACAGGTACAGAGTCATTCAGAGGTGTAATTAGGTTGCTAATTGTGCAAAAAGAAACAAATGATTAATTAAGCATGGTTAATATAAAAAAGCATTGGCTCTCATTTTCCTGATTTATCTCATCAGACAGGAGCTTGCTGAATCATACTATATATAATCAGGAAGTGCGCGTTAGCATGCTAGCTGTTGTTAGCTTCCACACGCCATGGCAAAACTCCACTCACATCACTGGGAGTTGTGAAAAGCTCTTACTAGAACTAGTCGGGTTTCTCACTGAACCACGTCTGCCTGTTAGCTGTAACTAGTCACATTTCCAATAAATTAGGGTTTTTATCAAGAAGGTTAACCTGGTAATGATGTTTTATAGGGGGAGGTGTGTCTCTCCAAAGCTGTGATGTTGTGTGAGCGTGCTTGTCTGTGGGCGGGTGCTGCAGTTCACACCACCTGCATAATTATGGGACTTTTATAGGTGGGCTTCGAAAGGCAAGACTGTTATTATCAACGTGAGTCACTGCGTTTAGGGAAAGCCTGCAGTACAAGCACAAAAGGAGAGGGAAACGCACAGGAGAAGATGTGAATTATTTAAAGGCATTGATTGTCGGGCCACGCGCACAGAGCAAGTGAAAAAATATGGTGACAGTGTAACCTATGCATTTCCTCTGCTGTTTCTCTAAATGTTAAAAGTAGATAAGGGTTTTATGTGCTGAAGAGGAAGCTGTGTTAAAGTGAGTTTATTATGTGAGATGTATGTTGGATGAATATTAAGCCAACAGGGCAGCAAGATTAATCAAATCGAAATCACAGTTTGAATGGACGTAATTAGCAAACCGCAAAGGCTGCAATTTTTTAAATACCATAATTTTTTCCACAAACAACAAAATATCCTGTCTTATTTTGCATAAAAACTCCTAACCCTGGGTTAATTAATGCTTGTCAGAAAAATCGCAATTAGATATTCCCCCCAAATTGTTCAGCCCTACTAGATGAAGAATATAAAAGAAAGTGACAGTAGCTCAGTTGGTGTTTGTCCACTGATCCAAAGGTTGACGGTTCGAATGCCACTCTCAGCATGAACATCTTCGGTAGAGTGGTCATATCCACGGACCCGCAGGATGGTGGTGCGATTCCTGCTCCCATAGATGAATTCTGTTGTTGTGTCCTTGGGCAAGGCACTTAACCCCCCTCACCTCCAGTGTCTGCCATCTCTGGTGTGTGTGTGAATGGGTGAGTGTTTCCTTGATGTAAAGCGCTTCGAGTGCCTAGAAGGTGGAAAAGCCTATATTAAAAGGTGACCATTTGACCATTTACTAAGCAATGTACAATGTGTTAAACTTAAATAATAACTTGTGTTTGCAGGATCTTGCTTGTCCCTATTGCCATTTTTGACAATGGATTTTGTTGTGACTGTAATGAGCTGTAGTAGCTTGTTTTGTGATACCCAAGGCTCTACTGGCATCAGTAAGCTATCTACCAGTAATTATAACTGCTTTGCACTGGTGCTGTGTCCTTGAGCAAGACACTTCAGACCCATCTTGGCAGGTGTGTCTTTGTCAGGTCTGATTACAGAAGAAGCTTGCAACCAACAAGTGCTGATTGTCAATGAATAGTACTATGCAAAATACATTTCAATCTTTTGCCAACACTAATTTAAAGCATTTTAAGTAGCCTTTGCATAGCCTAAAAACCCCATCATTATTGTTATATGTTATACAACTGCACTTTCCCACCACAACTAACTACGTGGTTAGGTTTGACACTGCTTATAATTAAACACTATAGACATGAGGTCAGCAGTGATATGAGGAAAGGAGTTGTCAAATTTACCAGTATATCACCTCTACGATCATTTACAGTGGCACTGAATCATATTTACTCAGTCGTTCACTAGCGAAAGGCAGGAAAGTCGTGTTTCGTGGTGTCTGGTGTGGTTTGTGCATTTGTTGAGTGATGGTGTATGTGTGTGTGTGTGTGCCAGCCTCAGCGGGTCCACCCCAGGGTCAGAATACAATCTGAATATATTTCGTCTGCTGTTCCATCTGAATAACAAAGAGCTAAGCATGCATTTATTTGCACACAGGAGTTTAGTAGCACCGCCTTTGTGTGTGTGTGTGTGTGTGTGTGAATGTGTGCATGTGTACTTGTGACAGGCAGTGACCGGCAACTGTACAAAGTATTTTACAGCTTTATAAATCTTTTCTTGTTGTTTGAAATGCATATTTGAAGGCTCAACATTGTATTCTTATGTAGCTATGGTTGAGTAGAAGATGGCGGACACTCAACCTGAAAAGTTACATAGTGCACCTTTAGATGGGATAATAAATAAACTTTTAAACTAATTCAAGGAGACAACTTGGATGATGTGACGGGCTCAAGAGTGCAATGTCACGTATTTCTAGATTTGGGGCTCAAACCCCAGACCTAATGAGTAAATGTATATCTTTACGAGCTACATTACAAATTAAATTCCAAGCCCATTGTTAACTAAATCTCCATATGAATTGGAGGATTTCATTTTGCTATATTTCCCGGCATTGTCAAGAATATCCAAATACTGATAGGACAAATTTGGACCTTTCTGGAACAGTTTTAGAATGTTCTTGAGCTATACTAGAGCTAGTATTAGACCACATGCGACTATTTAAGAAACTAACTATTTTTTTGTATCTAGCCAGCCTGGAAAAATCAGAAAGAAATTAGGATCAGAAATCTTTTATAAAATCAAATGGGTCCAATCAAGATAAAAACAAATACAAGGGAAACAAATAACTAAAACACTGCCGTCTGTAACATTGTTTTCAAGTAGGTGTAGAATTTTGATAGATTGGGGATAATAAAAGTCTTCTTGGGTAAAAATTGTGATTTCGTACGAAGCTTTACCAACAGTCTCACGTCTGTACATTACCTAAAGATTGGTAAAAAGCAAGTGCATCCTGACACAAAGATATGTTTTATTAATCTCGCTATCTCTATAAAGTGTAGCTCTGATTTGGGTTAGAGCACAAAATTCGTGCCCTGGGAACCTTTCATAAATGAGGTCCCAGCTTCCCATCCGTCATTTTAATAGCATCCTCTATTTCCCTGCCAACTTCATTAAGGTTTGAAATTAACAAGAGTTACAAGAAAAAATGAGATTGAGAGTTTATAAAACAGCAGACTTTATGTATTTTCCTTCCGGTTCATTTTGGGCGAGTTTCTTAGAATTCAAAATGAGCATATATAAACATGGGGAGGCTGCTTGCACAAATCATGTTATATTGCTACTTAATTTATTTCCTTTTCTCTTAAACTGCAAATTGCATGCCCCCTTGTTCACATTGCAGATTAATTTATAGATTTGTATGTCAGATGCTCTACCTGATGCAAGCTGTTCTGTGCTTCTTGTTCCCCTTACCTTGTTTCCTGTTCTTTTAAGATAATTTTATCTTTTGTCTTATAGTGTCTTGCCCAAACCCTTGGTCTTTTGCAGCCAGGTCTATCATAGTCATTACTCTAAATGCTAGGCGGCTTATTCAGCACCCTGTGGTTATCCAGTCTAAACCATAAGAAGACTCAGCATGGTTCTATAGTAAAGCTAGAATCAACTTTATGTACAGTATACTGCCATTGTTTTATGTTTCTACATGTTTTGCACAATACAAGACATGCTTCACCTGAAACCTTAATGCTCTGATCAATATATCCACATGCTCCAATATGGACAGGAAGACCAGGGCATCTCTCTTTTTGTGACAGTTTATGTGTGTACTCTGAAAGTTGTCTTCACTTTAGTGATTTTCTATCTGATATAATCAGCAGAAGTCCTTACACCACAGAAACTGATATGGGATTCTCAAAATGTGGGGCAGGGTCCATTGGGGACCCATCGGGAGATATATACACACGTCATGGTCAGATTTATTGCTTGCTTTAGTATAGCCCAGTTAGTTTTACCAACAGTAGTTTGTTTAATCCTGATATAACAAAATGTCAATTCAAACTTATTGTTGATGGCCCAAAATGACAACCGGAGTTGTATTGCAGGGCTAGACAAAATTGTTGATTTAACCAACTGAAAGTTAGAAAATAAAACACAGTGAAACAGTTATTAGTCAGTAAAAGCCCTTATTAACCAATAGTTGTTTTTTTTAGTTCAGGTTTAGATCCAAATTAAAATCAAAAAGGAACATTCATGAAGTGTTTTGAAGCAAAATCATTTTCCTAAGAAGTGAAAGTTTGTAAATGGCAAATTTTAAATTCTAATTATTTTCTTTGTCTCTTTTCTACAGCTGCAGGAGAC
The DNA here is from genome assembly GCA_019594935.1 of Periophthalmus modestus. Taxonomy (NCBI): domain Eukaryota; kingdom Metazoa; phylum Chordata; class Actinopteri; order Gobiiformes; family Gobiidae; genus Periophthalmus; species Periophthalmus modestus. The sequence continues at coordinate 20,032,371 of JAIEZT010001373.1, forward strand.
AGTTAAGAGGAAACTGGACAGCGCACGTTCGCCCCTCAATGGGGACCAAAACGGCATCTGTGATGGAGGCAGCTACTCCCCTACCACCAAACGGGTACGGAAGGAAGGATCTGGTCTGGACTCTTTAACGGGCCTCTCGAACAGTAACAACAACGTCCCTCCCATTTCACCTTTACATCATCAAATGGACATTAAGCCTCTGCTCGGTGGGCCTAACACTTCCACAGGAAATAGCACTACGAACAGTAATGGGAATCATGTAGGCAGGACATCGGACGAGATGGGCAAAAACGGTGGTAGCCATCTTCCAGACATGAAGCTGAATGGGTCTTTAGACTTGGAGGATAGCTTTGGTCTCCTCAAAGACTTAAAACAGGAGCCATTGGACGACGCGGGTGGGATGGAGGCTTCTGACCCACAATCATTGTCCAATCAGAACAAGCTCTTTTCGGACATCAACCTCAACGATCAGGAGTGGCAGGAGCTGATCGACGAGCTAGCTAACACGGTGCCTGAGGATGACATGCATGACCTCTTTAATGAGGACTTTGAGGACAAGAAGGAGCCGGAGTTTGGACGGACAGCCAATAATCAGACACCAGGCCCACAGGAGGCGGGGACCCAGAGCACAGCAAGCGGGACGGGGTCTACGGCACCTCTCCCCCCTCCTCCCCCCCAGAGTGGCCCGCAGGTCCCGATGGGCTCTCCACAGGTCAGTGCATCAAGATCACAGTATCCTTTAGCTACAGTGTTTAACCTCAGCTTTTGACCAAGATTAAAAGGGTGAACAAATCAGTCATTCACAATACAGTTGTGATAATGTCCATAATGTATTGAACAGAGGGGACACATACCCTGTCCTGTTACACATTACATTTTGAATAGTACTAACTGTTTTGATTTCATAGCTCTTTTGTACGGTTCTCCTTAGGTTCGACCGTCATCTTCGGGTCCTCAGTTTGCCACCACAGCCAACGGGACACCTCCTCAGCAGCCTCTGCAGCAGTCTCCGGCCGTTGCCATGGCATCAGGCTCTCCGCTGCACAACTGTGTGGCTCGGTCTCCTCAGACCCCGACTCAGGCTCAGACTCAGGCCGGGTCCCGTCCGGGTAACGGGTATATGATGAACCCAGGCCCGGGCGTAAGCTCGGCGGGGCCTGGGGTAGGGGTCCCTCCTGGAGTTCCGTCTGTGGGACCGGTCACTCCTGAACTGTCCCCAGCGGAGCAGCTCAAAGCCTTGGCCTCCCACAGAAACAAACTAATGCAGCAGAAGCAGCAGCAACAGCAGGCGGCCAACTGGTCTCCTGCGGGGGCCCCTACCAGTCCTTATAACTCCGGACCCTTTAACCAGGACAAACCCAACAGCCCCATGATGTACCCACCGCAAGCCTTTAATGCACCACAGGGCCCCCTGGTGGCTGGGATGACTCCCAACAATGGGCCCAAAGCTCCCATGAACAACTACCTCCCTCACAACCACATGGGCATGAACAGCATGAACCAGAACGCCCTGTCCAAGCAGCAGCAGCAGACCGCAGCCATGTTGTCCTACAACAACACCAAACCGCTCAGCCATTTCAGCGGCAGCGGAGTCGACCACATAGGCCAAAGGATGACCCCTCCCATGGGGGGCAACAGCCAAGTGAAAAACCCCATGATGCCCCCTTACATGGGAGGGGGTGGAGGTGGGGGCCAGGGGGCAGGGCCAGGACAGACACAAGGGCCAATCCCGGGACAGACAGCTCACCTGAGCGAGGAGCAGAAGAGGATGATGCTTATAAAGCAGAAGGTGCTGAACCAGAACATGCCGTACAGTGGGATGCAGCCGCACGGACAGGTAAGGCCCTGGTTTGTCCTGTTAACACAATGTTCTCATGTCGTCCTGTTTAAATCCTCTGTAACACCAACATCACTGTTTATGGCTCAAGTGTCATGCTGTGTCAAAAATGGATCAGGATCGTTAGAATCAGTCCTAGAGACGTAGTCTGCACTGTCATATGGATATTGCTATGATGTTTTAGACTAAAATGAAACCTCAGTTACTGAAATGTAAGATTTCCAGACACGGGTTGCTGCTTTATAAAATCTTCCCGAGGCTCAGCTAGAGAAGGTAAAATGGCGGTAGTTGCCCCAGCAACAAGCTGTGGCTGGGAATAGGCATAGGAAAATGGCCTGTCGAGAGTGTATTGATGCCTCTGCAACACTAGCAGCAGTGATAGCCTCCTCCCGGACACACACACACACATGTGCGCACACACCGCAAACACCAAAGCTAAACGGCTCCTTAGCTCATATCCCCAATCTGTCACAGCTGACTGATGGCTGAGATTGGAGCACTAAGCCCAGCGAGCTGCTGTCATTACTGCAGCCCACCGCGGGCAGTTTGTTTCTGAGCCTGGTCCTGCTCCAGCCCTTTCCACACTCCACTGCTCTGGCCAGGTGTCAGGTGGAGTAATAATGCACCACACAGAGGATGTTAAGGACCGAAGGGTGGACCGAACCTCACAAAAGCACCACACAAAAGCATGTTAGCAAGCAATGCACATGTTTCAAAGCCGGGCACCTATTTAAACAATAATCCATTGAGACGTTTTTACACCCCCTTTGGCCAGAATATTGCCTCTTCCAATTTATTTAAGTATTTTACAATGAAAAGATATAATTCAAGTCCTTGTGCCAGTAGGGCCACTTGTATTCTATTGTTTGATTAAAACATATTGACCCGGCCAGTTTACAATACTAACCAAATCACAGCACAAAAAACGTATAATCATTAGTTAATTGTAATTGAACAGTCGCAGTTTTCTTATTGATATTTCTCAATGCTGGAGGTCATCTTCTCTCATGGCTGCCTTTCTGTTGTTTATGATACGACCACAGTCAGTCACCTCCTCCTCTTGTCTCCCCACCCTCCCCTCTCTCCTCCTCCCTTCTCCCTCCTCCTCTCCCTCCTCCCCTATCCATTTCCCTCCCTGGATCCTTCTCTCTGCCAAAGACACTCAGCACCAATAAAGCGGCAGATTTATTAATATGGGGCCTTTGTGACTGCTGCCTGGAGGACTGCGCACATGTATGTTTAGGGAGGGGGTGGAGGGAGGAGAGAGAGAGTGAATTATTTGAGTGAGCACACCAGTATTAGAGAGGTCTTTTTTCGCAGGGAGGAGGAGAAGAAAAAGGCGACTTAAAGGAGAAATGCAGAGCAAGATTTATTGTGGAGAGAGGATGGAGCATATTAAAAAGGAAGTCAAGGACCTGGAAAGTGTGGAACAAGTGAGCAATACAGAGAGGAATGTCTGAAATGCAAAATACTGTCTCTCCTGGCAGTGTTTATTTGTAGTGAGGTTTCAGAACACGGGGTATAAAGAATAAAATCTATTAATATACAATACTGTGCAGAAGACTGAAGCTTCTTATAATGGTCATTCCGAATTTGGTCAGAAAAGCAAGGACTATCTCCATAAATAGCACACAGTTTATAGAACAATGTCTACTGGAAACATTATACCCCAAAGTGTGAACAAATTGTCTTGTTTTGCAGTCTCTTGCGCTGTTCAAATAAGGAAGGCGCTAACTGGCTAACCGCGAACAATAAAACCAGTTGCAATTGAAAACATGGAACACTGTCTTCAAACTTCTCTAGACCTCGTAGGGATTTAACCTTGAGCAAACACGTTAGGGTTGCATGAATGGATATGCTTTTACTACTTGTTAGTTAATGTCTAGTTGGCCATGGATGTCAACATAAAAATATCTAACAAACAAAAGCAATAAAATGACTGATCAAAACTGTCCAAACAAGGAACAGATATGCTTAATGCTTTGCTCATTAACAATACAGAGATAGAACTTGGAGCAACCTTTTCTGTAAGACCTAGACCCGTATTTTGCCCTCTGTCTTTATCCAGGCTTGGGACTGATGCAGATGTTATCAGTCCTGACTTGTCATTAGCAAATTAGGCTGCATTCATATTCGCACGCACCGCATCAAAATTGAAACAAAATTGGGCCTTAAATTGGAATACTTGGACTACATCAGCACTAAACCTGGACTAGACCCAGGCCAAACCAAGTCTACCTAACAGGACTAAACCGGGCTCAAACCAAGACAAAAACCAGCACAACTTTAAACACACCCTTATTTTTTTCCTATCCTAAACCAACCAAACATAATTTCTTACATTAGCTTAGAGGATTGAAGATGTGCAAAAGAAATACTGAAACATCTTCACTTTTTCTGCTGTATGGACAATGCATTTCGCTCACTTGTTGTCCAGGTGAGTCTGTGGAGTTTTGGAGCTGATGATGTCATAATGGAAATCTTGTTACACTGCCCCAGAGGAGGGTAAAGATGCTTGTCAGCCTCTTGTTGCCCCACACTTTGCACTTTGGGATTTGGACATTATTTGTGGACTATGATCTGTTCTTGGTGGTGCACATGTGATTATAACTTTATGGAGTGCCGCATCCCTTGAGTATTTTTAAACTGAGACCTGAACTCCGGAGAGCACTTGGTAGGTGGGTCATTATATTATATTGGAGTGTTTGTGGATGATTTGGCAATGGTAACTTTATTATTAGCTTTCAAGTAAATACTAAACAACAAGAGGGCGAAACCATCTGCGCACGACATGTAGGTGTAATGTACTAAACTCAGCCAAATCCCTCAGAAAGTCAAGGTGAAGTACCTTAACGTATTGGCAGCATATGGCAAAAAAATAAAACTAACAGGAAATAGTCCACATGATACTTTTGGTTCAAAATGTAACAGTATTATCCATTGTTTCTCATTGCCAGAGAAGAGGGTGGTCCCCCAGAGTTAAATTCTATCCTGCCATTATCTAGAACACAGAGATATTTCTTTGTTTCTTGTATTAAAATAAATACAAAAAGTATAACTATAACAAACTATAACAAAAAACTGATTGTAGATTAAATAGTAAAGTGTGCTACGTAACTTTTCTGGTGGGAGGGTCCACCACCTGCTTGTCTCCATGGAGATGTTATTGCTTTGCCCAGAATGTTCCACAGTCTGGCATTAAACTTATCTATCTTCGCAAAGATACACAGGTAACTCCAAGGACAAGTTACAGGTAAAAATAAATAAATAAATGCAAGATAGATAAATTGAATTCCATATGGCGCTTTCCAGGAAAAAACACAAGCAGGTGGGGTACTCTTTCCCAGAAATGTTGAAGGTAATTAGAGACATTTTATATCCCAAATTATAAGAGTAAATAGGGAAGAAATTAATTATCTACATTTGACCCATCCTTTTACGCAATAAAACTTAGGTTATTTCACTGGAGAATCTTGCTTTGCTGTTTAGTTATTGTCATAACAATAAATAAATATGTTATATCAGCTGCTTGTTTTCACCCCTTATGAAGATAATCTAGTGCAAAATGTTCCTTTATTTGTTGACATGCACATTCGACCTCTGAAGGCTGCATCTTTATCAGTACTTCTCAGAGTTAATGTACCAGTATTACCTCAGATAACACCTGCCTGGCCGAGTGGCACTGTTGAAAATATCTCCATTACGGTTCATTGTTTGTATTTCCAGGCTCAACGCAATGATCACATAATTTAATCGCTGCATGTTCACACTTATGTTTTGCTTAATGTGTGTTTTGTGTTTTTATTGTTGGTGTCTTTGGCTTATTTTGTGTGTCTTATCTCACAGGTGGTGCTCAAAACATTCACCCTGCCTCTCTATTCTGATACACTGTAAAACCCAAAAGTGCATGTTTGCTGAAAAAAATGACGAGATTTGACTTTTTAAATGAAATAATTACTGAATTGTTGAACTGAATACGATCTGGGAACCAAGATTCATCCAAGACCAAGAAACTGTAGATAACGCAAAAGAGTGCTCCTAAATCCAACTGGAATTCTCAAGGAAATCTCTTTGTAGCAATAGTTAAGTCGACAATAATGTTTTGTTACTACTTACAAAATACTTATATAAAACAGATTATCAGAGGCATGACTTTAATGATAATATATTTTTCGTCTAATACATTGTATCCTCTTGGCTGCTTTCAGAACAGAATTATGAACGTACGTAAATATCACTGGGATTATAGACTTCAATCCAAACTAATCAATGTAATCCCTCATTCAATCATATATTATAATGATAAACCATGTTATTTGACTTGACTTGTTGAGTTTTACAGTGCACCTCCTCGTCTCTCCCTATGTTTTTTTGTGTAGGATAATCCAGTTAGCAGCTGCTCAGGGAAACTTCAGACCCGCTCCTCAAAAGCTCGTTAGTCAAGCTTTAATTGTTGCTCCCTCACTTTGCATATCACCATGACGCTAATTTATGCCCGTTGTCGCGGCTACTGTCTACACAGTGCTGCATGTCTCGGTGGAGGCAGAAAGCGGGGGAGCTCGGATGCTGGGTGATTTGCTAGATTTGTGTGTGTGAGAGAAGGAGAGCGCAGTGGGCGGGTCTCTGGAGCTGTCTGACGGATGATTGGACGAGAGGAGATTGACAGCTTTGGGCTTCCATGGAGAGCTTCAGTCTGATGAATTAGTGCAAGAGGTTTTGGATGTGAAACTGAACTGTAAGAATAATGGACTATCAAAGGTTGTGTGCTTGGTTGGAGATGTGGGTTAAAAAGGGTGTTCACTTCCAGATGCAATAGCTTTACTAATAGGCAGGCATAATCCACTGATGTCAAGTATGTCCATGGCGCTGAAAAAAAACTAGCTGGAAATGTTCTTTATGATTTCTTATTAAATAACAGTTAACACATTTACATGAGTTTTGTGATAGATAATTGTGTTTTAAGGAAATGCTCAAAGCCAGTATTGATATTTTTTACAGATTGGGTTTAGGCTATAGACTTGTGACGGTTTCTGAACAACTGAATTATTTCAAATCAAGTTTAATAACTGTTCATATTTATCCATAAGTGCTTTTTATGAGTTTAAGTAGCTTTGATGTATTGAAACAATGATCTCCAATGTATTGTACAGTTACAGATAGATAGCAATTTGTATACTTTTTGCTATAAATTGCAAATGGTTAAGCTAATCTCAGTTATCTTTGTCAAACCACAACTCACAATCAGCTCAATATCAGTTAACAATTTGAAAGCCCACTTTGACAGTTGGACTATGGTGATGTCATCTGAAACGTAGGCATTAGTCTTCTGTCTGTGGTGGTAATGATTTGAAAAGCGATAGATGCTGTGGAGAGCAGTGTCACGAAGGAGCAGTCGTGAACCTCGAGTCACGACACAGACCCCCTTCTTCAAACAGACGATCTTGTACCACAGTAGCACTGCGTAGAGGATGTCTTTAGCTCCACCCCTTCACTTCTTTATTACCTATGCCCTCTACAAGGCCTAAGGGTGTCTCTCTCATACACACATATTGGTTTTGTTTGTATCTAAGGACACATGTGACGCACTCTTAACCTTTGAAGAATAATATCCTAAATGGCAGGTAGAAATCATTGAACAATCTTAAGGGAGGGCAAGCCCGTATCTAAAAAAACAGTCCCTATTGCATCGTTTTTTAGAAATATCCAGAGACAGCTGACTCTAATTTTAAATTTCAGTCTATGAGGTTAATCTGTTTGTAAATGGCACATTTCATCAACTTTACAATAAACATCATTGCTATTAAGTTAACAATTCAAAATCCTATAGCTTCTTTCTCTGACCAGTTCCAGGCCTGGATAAATGTAAGGGGTGAACCTGAAATTATTTTTGTTTCTATTTTTGTTTTAATTTTTGGCAAAAATTTTTATTGGGCAAGACAGATCTGAATACCAAAAAGGTTGAGGAGTGGGGTGAGACATTCATCTACTTTTCAGAGCCAGGAATCAATAAAATGGTGCTAAGGCTAGTGGAAAGTGGCCTGATTTATTTCCTTTGCAACCTTAAAATAGGAAAAAGCAAGGAAAAAGACAATTTAATTACCTATATTGTCAGTCTATAGCATTAAAATAGTCAAGAAGAAAAATACCTAACTGGGGACGTGCTGCTCAAAACCAAGGCATTTCTCTGCATCCTCTTTTCCCACCCGAGGACCTGAAGATATTACCTCCGCCTGTCTCACATACATTTTATATGGAGCTACCAAGCTACCAAACCCCACCTCCACCGCTCACTGCTCAGTCTTCCATTGCGCTCCGTCAGTGGCACACGTGTCGGGGCTTGAGCTGATCCTGTAGAGAGAGATCCAGCGCATGTGTGTCTGTCTGTCTGTCAGGGGCAGGAGGGGGAGAGGAGGAGGAGGCGGGAGAGGTGGGAGGAGAGGAGGGGAGGAACAAGGGGGTAGTGGGAGGTGGAGAAATGGCATTCAGATGTTGGAGGGGAGAGAGAGGGTTGCACTAAGTTTCTTGGCTTGGAGATGCTAAATGATTATTGAATGGTGTGAATGGGTGTGGTTGCCATAAAAGTCAAAATCTAACGTGAGATATAGTAAGTAATGGTAAGGATACAAGAAAAAGAGCATTTTTTTCCCAATGAATTGGTTTTACCTTCCTGTTAAAGGCAGCATTTTGAGGATTTTTCACCAGAGATATTTAATTGTTAATTGCTGTAAATGTCCTCATTTTTCATCATTTTGAAACCCATAGATAGAATGCTTTGGCCCATACTCATAGGTGATATGAGTATGGGCCAAATATATCTTTGGAATGGGCACTAGGAATTGGGCCCATTCCAATGGTATATTATTTTGGTTAGGATTGTCTATTGTTATTGCAGTGGTGCTAGATTTTCATCAAATAGGGGTGAAGAGTGGGGTAGACATTAAAGTTTCCAAAAGCCCGGAATCATCTGGCACATGATACAGGGTGCAGCACTATCTTAAACATATCTTTTAAAATGAATAAGCTACACCAGCTCCATTGATTTTCATACTAATTTAACTGTTTGATCAGATGTCCTCCCTGATGCAATCTCGCATTTTCGCTCCAGACTGGCCTTACACTTGAATGTGGCTGCATTTGTTACTTTAACATAGGCTAGAAGACATAGTTGAGGTTGTTTGTTCTGGTTCATTATGGCTCGTTTGGCTATGCATTGCCAAATTAGTAGATGATAAAGCAATCATTTTAGCACCAACATTAAAGATAATGCCTGGTCAAATTCAGATGTTTGTGTTTCAGAAGCTTTATCACCAATGTCTCTGCATGTATTTTGTGTAAGATGAAATACTTCTACTGTTACTTGAAATGAGACATTGAATTGACCTTGAAAACCCATTTGTTGCACAACGGTAATGCACTGTCCACCTAGTTATTTAACCATGTGTAGGAAAATGCAATGCAATTCACCAAGTAATACCCTATTTACACTTTCCAATTTATATTAAATTAACCGCAATCTCTTGACCTTCCTAATATGGCCGCCAACAGCCTGCAGCTAGCAGGAATATATCTATAAAGACCAACACGAGGGTAACAGCTCTGCTCTCCCTCTCCTCTCCACTTCCCCTTCCTCTTGTTTCTTGCCTCCTTAACTACTCTGCCTCTTGGTGCTCGGAGGAAGCTGTTAGTAAGAGCTCCACTCCACTGCTGCCGATCAATATTTTGTGTTGTGGGTTGTACACCTCAGCCTATATAGTTTATCCATGTGAGTGCAAAGAAAGCACTGATCTAGCTTTGTAAAATATATGCTGTTTTAGTTATAAAAGACAATTACAGTTAGCAATCGTATTATACAAATATATGATTGATGTTGTGTTTGGATTTGAGAAATATTGCCAGCAGCGGGAGGGAAAATGGTCCAGAGTGTCCCAAGAGCCCCTCATTGCCACCACTGCACCTCATAAACCAACACAAGACAGCAACAGGACTAGCACAACATGTTTGCTTTGCTCCAAAACCATCTCCGCCCATTGGACACGCCCGGAGGGTGTGAGAGCACAGGCTGGGGAGGAACTATCAAAACCCACTTTTTTGTGTTTTTGGCTTTGAGTGTAAAAAGGCATGCGATTGTGGTTCTTCCTGGTTTCTTTTGCTGCTATGACAAAGTGAGTTGCAATATTTGGGGATTCCATCAAGATTATGAAGGTTATAGAGAATTTTCTACATCCTAGCCATGGGTTTCATCTTCCTGTTATAGGTGACCTTTTGAGGACTTTTCACAGTTCACAAGCTATAATATTTTGGTTTAAATAGTCCATTGCTATGGTAACAGCTAATAAGTCTGAAACCCATGGTTATGGATCTTATCGTGTTTGTAAATACTGCAGGCATATATAGCAAATTATGAATATTGAATAATACTGTTGATTTTCTAATTCTGTTGGTTAATCAACTCTCATGTTCAGCCCTAAGAGGCGACTGCTGTCGTGATTTTGGGCTCTACAAAAATAAATTGAATTGAATTGAATTGAATAATGATCTGTTTTGGTCAACTGACAAACATCTCCATATGTAATTAGCAAGATTATTAACATTTAGGTTGTTCTATGTAGCATGATTATCATATTTATTATACATATAGACCAGGGCCATAGATAAAAATGATTTAACCCTTGAATCCTCACACGTCCTATATCATACATAGTTGTTTTTCTGCTACAACTATTAAGCTAAAAGCACTTCCTATATGCATTGCCTTAAAAACTTCAACTTCAACAGGCTTACAATGTTTTTAATTTGTCTAGGGCCAAATTTGGATATCCAGTTGAGCACCCCTAACTATAATCTAAGACCACACAGTCCGTTCTAGTTTTGACTCAGCCACCCATGTATTCTATTTATGCCATCTGGTCACTGTCTAAATGCACTCCGCTGCCCCTTCAGGCCTATCCGTGTCATAATCCTGTTGTGTCTCAATGTCGTCATGTGTGTGGAGAGGATTGCATGTACAAGACAACACACAGGGGCCAGAAATCTGTGGAGTGGAGGTGGGGGCTTGGTCATTCTTATGCAGCGTCTGTGGGCCAAAGGCAGGGTGGTGCATACTGAACAGACTGCTGTCACCCTGCCAGGCCATGCTTGGTTGGGCTCTACCTCTCACACACTCACACACACACACACACTCCTGGTTGCCTTGCTCAGTTGCCGGTTGTCATAGAAACCATTACCCATAGCACCTTGCAGCTCAAATCAATGGCAGCACCAAGATGAGAGCAGGCAGGCGAGGGGTATGGCTAGAGTGGAGTTTTTAGCGTTGCGTGACAGATTACAGATTATATTAAGGATACGTTAGCCTTAGCATTTGCTGTAAAAAGCTGTTTACAAGGTATAAATAAACAAGGCAGTTTTAATAAATGACAACAAGCTACTTCACTTCACGTTTGATACCGTAAATTATTAGGGCATTGTTGTTTAGCCCTTTTAGTAGCATATATTAGCATGTTTAATTAGCATTATATATTTAGGCTTGAGGCAAATGTCAAAGAAAGGTTGATCAATTAAAGGAAAAGAAAATACATCAGACTGTAATACTACAGACAAAACAAAGCAATGTTGGTTCTGTCAGTTGCAACAAGAGAACCTGTAGATTAACTTTAAAAAATGGGTCTAGTTGCTAAAGAAGTATGTTAGTTACCACTCATTTCATAAACCCAAATGTTTCAAGCAGGTTGTTCTCACACGTATAGTTTTGTGATGAATATGGCGTCATTTTCGGCTCCAGATTGCTGCAACCACCAGCACACTATCAATGTTTTACAAATTGGATTCAAGCCTGGAGTAAACAAACTACCATTTCTGGACATGTTGAGGAGAGAGAGGGAGAGAGAGGGATAGAGAGGGATAGAGAGAGGGAGGTCAGTCATTTAATTTAGAGAAATAATGTGTTTATCCCAACTCGCTAATTACCTTGTTTGTGTTGATAGCTCAAAATATGGCGCCAATGCCAAGAAACAGACAAATAAAATGAAGAACGGCAGGGACGACACAGATGTGACCCCGCCCTTGTCCCTAAAATGCACCCTAGTCTCTCCCATCTGTTCCATCAGATGCTACAATATGCACACAAATATTGGCATGGAACACCAGCACAGAGCACTATTGTTCCACGCACAGTCCAGCAGGTAACAACATAGGCTCTAAACGATGCACATTGACTCTATACACTGTGATTGAACTGTGTCACAACTAGTTTGATCACGTTATATCAATGTGAGCTGTAATTTTTCTCAAGTTGTTAAGCTAGGTGGTTTTCTGAATTGGAATGAATTTGGGGTGGCAGATGCTTGGATAAAATCCAGAACAAAACTTTGGGTCTTGGGACTTTTTTTCCATGTGGTGGTTAGAGTCATCTTTTTTTTGAATGGGATTAGTTGGTAAAATGGAGTGTACTTGTGCACATTTTTCAATCTGCAATCAGTGTGCCAGTCCCAAGCCGAGATAGATGAAATTAGTTTTAGAGAGGGTGTATGGCACTTTTTTAGCACATTCTTGATGCATTGTGAAACTATTATCTGAATATTGTTATCGAGACCAAGTAAAAGAAATACAGAGATATTCATTTCTATCAGTATCGCCTGCATCCTTCATTGTTAACCCATCCAAACTGCTCTTAAAATCTTCTCTTGAGTTTTCTCATTGCTGCCTCACCTGTCTATCACCCCATCACTTCTCTGTGTGGGCTGAGAGAGGAGGCAGCCGACTGAATATCCAAATGGGAGCACAATCCAGCATCAGCAGACACAGACTGACGGGGCGCACCGAACAGGGGAGGTGGGGTACACGGCTCTGTGGGGGATTATGTGGTGAATTTTTAGTATTTTGGGTTTTTTATTGAGGAGAAAAAGTCAGTGCAGGTAGATCGTCTTCTCTCCGCAATTTACCTCAAAGGCTCTGACACAGCTGATCCGCTCTTAAAGGAGCCTAATCCAACGGTCTTGTACCTGATACTGAGCGGAGGAGAGCGTGCGGCAGCAGAGGGAGGAGAGGAGGCAGGGGAGAGAACACAGGGAGAATACTGTGAATGCATTTTTATTAGGTCTATGTGCATGCAGAACACTGTACAGTTTCAGGAGACTGCATTATATATGCCACAGTACTCAAATTTACAACCCAGAAAGGCTTGATCTGGTTTCAAATCAGAATTTAAACCAAATCATTTAAAAACAGTTGTTTCTTTAATATTATAATGCGGTCTTCTATTTTCAATGCCAGGATATTGATTTTTTTGACAACAGAAATTGCATATTATAACAAGTATTGGCCAAGTCAAAATGGTACCTTCATACTAGTTTTTAACATTTGAATCATACTCTAAATATACTTCTAAATATCAGAGGCAGCAAAGAAAATTGGCACTAAATTATTGCATACAGTACAGAGCAGTTCACACTTGAGTGAATGAGCCATGTGTGTAGTTTTCACAGCTACGATCTAAGTCATGGATAAATATGGCGAGTAAAATTAGAAGCAAAATACACTTCCATGTTACACTATTCTGATTATTACTTATGTGGTCAGATAGAAGACAGGATTGTTAGAACATGGGGCTTACATGATTCAGAGGGAACTGAACCTTGGCTAGTTCATTTTTGGCCTCCGTGCTATTTAGCAACAAGTGACACTGACTAGATTTATGTTTCATTATTAGCTATGTTGGTTGTCAAAAAAAAAAAAAAAATGATGACACTAAGCACAACTAAAATTATACACATATGAGCAAGTATTGACACTGAAACGTTACATTTGGAACTTTCCTGAATAATTTTTGCCTTTAGTAGATAGACAGAGGATGTGATTGACAAGAGGATTAGCCAATCAGAGAGGTGCATGGTTTGTTCATGCCGTTTTATGAGCAAAAATGAGAAAAAAACAACAACACAGGACTGAGAAACAGAACAGATTTCTGCAAAATCAACAATTGAAGCAACAAACTGTTACATATCTCGGGAAAAAGAAGTTATATATTTAGTTTTGAATGATACGAGAATTTTTGAGAGGAGATGTCTTCCGTATTTGAGAGACACATGATACACATTAGCGTCTGTGGTTGGATCGTCACAAGTTGGGATGCAAGTTTTTCACGTTCTATGGCCCGATTCATGACCCTTTTGGATTCTAACTGTAGAAGGGACTGGCTGGTCAGGCAGATAATTTTGTGTTGAAAATTGCAGTCTGTATAAAAGGTTTGTTATCATTACTGTATCAAAATCTGCATTTAGTGTTGAACCTTTTCGATATTCATTTTGAATTTCTGTGTGCCTGGTGTTGAATGGTAATAGGTAAATGTTAGGTGGTCACATCTTTATATTGCACTTTTCCACCTTCACGGCTCTCAAAGCGCTTTACATCAAGGAACCGCTCACTCATTCACACACATTTACACACCAGTGTACACAGACACTTGGGGAAGGTAGGTTAAGTGTCTTGCCCAAGGACATAACAACAGCAGTCATCTGTGAGAGCTGGAATCACAACACCAACCTGTGGGTCAGTGGATTGCACCACTCTACCAATGATGTATATGTCGAGAGCGGGATTTGAACTGCCAACCTTCGGATCAGTGGACAATCAACTGAGCTACTGTCAAGTTTAACATTTTTGTATTGTGACAACACAGTGAGCCCTATAGAGTAACTGAATCTATAGGGCTCCCTACTGTGCCAGTCTTTGAAAGCATGCCAGTTTTGAGCATTGAAATGATTCCTAATTATAATCCCGAGCCACACCCCCACACTCTTTGCTGTAAGGTAGTCTTCCCCTTCACATATTGCTCTTTTTTTCTTCTATTGTTGTACATCTCAGGTCCTCTCCATCATGCCCTCCTCTCCGGTGTGCTGTGTATTTCCAAGAAAAATGACGCCAAATAAACTTGAACCCATGGACGGTGATTGATGGTTGCGCAAAGCTCCCTCTCTCCATCTTTTTTTCCCCTTTTTTTACGTCTTTATTCCCTCACTCCTCGCTCGTCCCTCTCTCTCCCATAGGCACCGCGGCTATCTTTCGTCCAAGCACAGTTTGTATAGTTTGATTAATTATCGGAGTCAACGGGATACTGCTTTGTGCAAAATAGTCATTTCTGTATAGAGAGGTTTAAGCTACTAGGAACACCACAATGGCGCCTAGGCTATGTGTTGGGCTATCACTCTCATTTAGAAAAAATATCTACTCTGGGATGGGTAAATTAGTTATCACCGTGAATTTAATTATGAAAATGCATTAAGATTATTCATACTATAATGTAGCTATACACAGGTGTTCCCAGTGAATCAAGCATAATTACATTCTGTTCGACTATAGGAGCTAATTAATAATGGCGCCTATAACCAGACTGGACAACAGCCAGGTCTGTTATCAAGGCTAATGTCTGTTCACTGTAGGCTACCTCGCTAAGGACAGTCTGCAATTATACATACAAAGCAAGCTATACCTATCTTGTTCTCCTACCTTAACCTTACCCTAACATACGGAAAACATGCAAATTCTGTCTTGGTCTGTGTAACCTCTAAGACAGCAACCTTATAGACTGACAAGAAATTTATTTACCTAATAGTTGGGATTTTATGTTTCAAAGTATTCTCCTTTCTAATATTCCTAATGTGCACAGATGTAATGACACTTAATAATCTAATGAGGCACATTCAGTGAAAGAACATGAGTTTGAAAGGTTGTCTTAGCTACATTCAAACAAAGGCTTGCATAGGCTCCCTTCAACTGCGGACCCTTAATCAGCTCTTTCAGCTCTAATTTTTATTATAGATTTTCTAACTTTGCATAACTTCTTAACAACAATCTTGTATTATCTTGTAGACAATATATCATACGACACCCCACTTATGTCATGCTGATGCAACCCACCTGTTAGCTCTCTGTCCTCTGCCCCTGTCTCATGCACAGATTTCCTGAATGTACCTGAATGCCTCGCGTGTTGAGTGACGCCAGCAGCTCCATCTATCAGACGCCCTGACAGCTGCAGTGGAGGGAGACAGTGTTATCAGGCACAGAGCAGGACACCTATCTGGGGTCCTTTTGTCTCCTCTGCCATGATAAGCGGCAGTATAAGGAACGAGGAGCAGGGGATTAAAAAATCTAAAGATGGAGTGGACTGTTGGCTCGTTATTGATGCAAATAGTCAATAGCAATACACATTTTAGTTAGGAAAAATATATTATGTGAAATTACTTGATGGCTTAAGATTAGATTATAGTGCTGGGAAGTAAAATCTTAATGGATTTGAATATTCATGGAAAGAGCTTAAAATACGCACTCCTTAACTTGTTTGGTGATGGTGGTTCTTTAAATGTGCACTATGTAACTCTTCTGATAGAGGGTCTGTCTCTATGGAGATATTATTGCTTTGCATGCACTTATTTCCATTTATTCCTTTACACGCATTTCTGATTGCCAAAAAATATACAGTAGTGCCTCGTTTATCGCGGGGGTTATGTTCTAAAAATAACCCACATTAGGTGAAATTCGCAAAGTAGTCAGCTTTATTTTTTACAATTATTATATATGTTTTAAGGCTGTAAAACCCCTCACCACACACTTTATACACTTTTCTCAGACAGGCATTAACATTTTCTCACCTTTCTCTCTTGTTTAAACACCCTCAAAGTTCAAACCTTTGTAGATTACATCCCCCTTCCTTGATGATCACAAAAGGTGAAACTGCGATATAGCGAGGGACAACTGTACATCAAAAAAACATGTTTATTCATTTTGTGAGTAGGGTCACCGCTCCACAGATCTGACCTGTGTCTTGGCCTGGTGGCACCACTTGCTTGTCTCCATGGACATACAGATACATTTAAAGCCAGACTGTGGTATATGTCAGGCAAAGCAATAACTCTATGAGAAAAGTTACATTGTGCCGTTTTGTTTTATTCTTGTTCCAACCCTGCCTTTGAGCCAAACAATCCATCAAAAGTATCAACTTTTTTTTAGATGACTAATATACTTTCATATATAACCAATGCAAGTGAAATAACTTTGTCTCGTCTTTGCCTGTTTTTTGCTATCCAAAGTGCACATATCTTTTAATATAGTTCTACTGTTACAAAACTCACTTGTTGTCGTCTCTAAAACCATAAAAGCGTGTACTATTGTCATAAATAAACACTACTTTAACTGCAATACAGTGACACTTTAAATGGGTGTTAGTGTCTTGGAAAATTCTTAAACTTGTCATCGGAAATTGCGCTTTAAACTCTACACATTCACAATTGAAGTCGCTAACCTCCCCCTTGTGTTGTCTTTCTTCTAAGTTTTAAATCATTATTTCTCAAGCTTTCCCTCCATCTCCACGAACAAATAAACACACGCCTATACTGAGAAAGATGCAGTGTCACCATCATTTGGAAAACAGAAAACATTGATACACGCCTACGCCTCATAACTCCATGAACACAGCAGCAGTCCCAAGCAGCGCTTTAGACCAAGAGTTTCAATTTGACTGTGCTACATGCCACTTTGTACAGCAACTAGATCCAATTGTGTGTGCATACGGTTGTGTATAAGAGAATTAGTGTGTGTTGAAAAACGTTGCAGACGCTATTTCAGTCCCTTATTTCAATATGCTTGTTCTTGACTGTAAGCTGAACATGTGTTGGGTGAATGAGTTCAGTGGACGGTTGCAGTTTATCTGATCTGTGGCTTCCTGCGGTTTCCTGCTCCATGCTACATCCCTTGTACATCAGTAAAACATAGTTACACATAGAGAGAGAATTTATTTATACACACACACACACGCACACGCACACGCATATAATTAATTATTTCCATGGATAGGCCTGTCACAATAATTACTATGTCGACTTATTGTTCACTATGAATAGCTGGAACAATACATTTTGGGCCTCAATATTTATCGTGAGTACTTTTTTCTTTGCAAAAATGGGGAGATTTGGGGTATTTTTGTTGTAATAAGATAGAGGTAGACTGTTGAATTAATGGACAGTTGAATTATTGGTACTTTTTGACTTTTACTTGTTGCTGCTCATGTCTTTTAATGAAACAGCCTATTTAAAAATGGTTCACTGGGATTATCTTGTCTTACTTCAGCCTTAATTAGTGGCCTAAAGTTGTTTTAGTATTATTGTTTATTGCAATATTTCTCTAGCGATATATCTTGCTTCAAAATGTGTTATCATGACTGGTCAAACCATGAATAGATGGATGAATAAATATCATCATGCAATACACTAAGACTGTATTGCCAGCCATTTGTATTGAGTAAACAGTATTTGCTCAGTCAGATAAGCAAAGACCCTAGTGAAGGCTTTCTCAATGAAATGTGTAAACTTCAACCACTTCTGCTCCTATTTTTCTTTCACAGTTTGAAGTCACATCTGTAAGTATGCACTTTGGCTTTTTCCCATCTTCATAAGATATATAACCCCGAAACCCATAATGTTGAAGAAGCTATTTTGTTTTTCAACCATTTTCTTGAGGCTAAAAAACACATTGTCATTCCTTATCCCTCCCTCTCCCTGAGACGCTTCCCCCTGCTCTTTCTCTGAACCACCTCTCTATCTCTCTCGCTTATTGTAGTTTTTGCGCAAGAAGGCAGAAAATGTGCTTACCCTACACGCAGGGATGTTTGGCAGTCACACACAAAGTTCAAACTGCAGCAGTAGCAGCGGAAGCTTTACCTGCATCATCAACAGTGTGTTGTGTGCGTGTGTGTGTGTGTGTGTGCGTGTGCGCGTGTGTGCGTGTGTGTGTGTGTTAGTTGAGTACAGTATTCAATAGGTGCATATGTAGTGTATGTAAGCCTTTTGCCTGGTGCTGTACCTTTTACATTGTTTACAAGTTCTATCGTCTAAAAAATCTGTCCATAAATTCTAATGAAATGTGGTCTATACAATTACTTACATTTACAAAAAACTAGAAACCTAAGTTCACTGCAGTCACATCTTGAAAATGAGAAATAACTAAAATCCAGTTGAGGTGCACTACCATGGCATTTAAATTGTCTATAAGTTCATTACAGGTGTTTTTATTACTCAAAAAGGCCTTAGAAAAACATGCATTCTTACTCTGAGTGGGGTTGCCTTTTCACAGATCCGACCTGACATTATGTTTAACACTGTTAAACGCTGGCAAAGCAATAACATCTCCCTGGAGTTTAGCTAGTAACTACACCAGAAAAGCTACGTAGTGTACTTTTATAGGTCCTTTGTGTTTTTGAATGTTATGTTCTCAGCCTGTCTGCACCTCTGGCCCATTAGACTCTCAGTTTGGTGCCTTGCTCAATATCGTAACAATAACTGTCTAGAGCAGAATTCAGACCAGCCTTTTTGGAAAACAACAGTGCCACTCTTGCTCAAGTTCAGGGGCCAGTACTCAACATATTTCACATGTACTTAAGTGAGTGAACACTCTAAACTATACACGGAAGTATTGAAAAAACAAGTAACGTGTGTAGGGATTTTTAGTTTTTTTTGTCAGATCTAAAAGGTGCCAAACTGTATCTAAATTTGAACTTTTACTTTATTGATTGGAAGGACTTTATTTTGAAAACTCTGCACCTGAACGTGGCAATAGGAAAACCTGCAATTAACACCTTTCACAAGTGATAAGATTTGGTAATTGAGTCTGGAGCTTTGAACTGAGTGGGGCTGTATGGAGAATGGAGGAGTCAACTCATTGTGCAAAACTTACAAATTACACAAAGGCACAAAACCCAGTGGAGAAGCCAGTGTGGGTATTGAGTGTGTTACTATACAATGCAAACAGTGTTCATATTGTTAATGTCATATCTGTATTAAACTGAATTTGGACTGAAAATGGTTCTTGAGACATGAGAGGCACTTGCCACAACATATGCATTCAATGAACTAGGACTGAGCACTATGGTGATCAAAATTGAATTGTGAAACCTGTGGCAATAGGCTTTTTAGTGATATTGTCATTTAGCTTTCACAGTGAAGAAAGAGATAGTGTTAGTTGGTTCTTAAATACAGTATAAAGTTATTTCATGTACTGAACTGTGATCAAATAGAAACTGTGATCTACGTGCTACCCAATTATAATACATATTTTGCCATATCGCCTAGGCCTAAGGGATCTCATACATATACTAAATATAGTAATTAACAGTTGCATTATCATAGTTTGTCCATGCATACATTGTCAATACCCTTACAGATGCAACTTCCTCAATTTATCCAGGCTTTGGTCTAGCACAAAGAGTACAGTGGCTTGTTGTAATATGGTCACCAGTGGCAGTTTTTTAACCTATGAAGCTTCTACAACTCTTGCAGAGATAGCTACGGTTACTGGGTTTGACAATCTATATATATGTGATAAAAATAATGAAATGAAATAATTCAAACTGTAGCCCCATGGTTGAAGGGTTAGAAACTGTATGGTCGCTCATGATCCCTGACCAGAATAAGCACAAGATAATAAAAGATTGAATTTCCACCATCCCTCCAGCAACCTTTAGTGGGTTCTTTGTAAGCTATGTGAAATTAAACTCACCCCTATGACTCCAGGACTAGCAACCCTGACACCTAATATTAAAATGATAAACCTGATTTAAGCTTGAGGTATCAAAATATTATAATATAGTGGATTTCTACCTAAAATGAATGCTTTTAGTTATTAGCTTTTAGTGCAACTTAACACACACCACGGGCAGCTAAACCTTCTATCACATAGAAATAACTACTTTTCATTGACTCCCAAGTGGCTTTCAGAATCCTCCGGCTGCAACGGTGTTCAAATTTACACACGTTTACAAGAGAGAACCCCTAAATCCTGAAATGCCAGACACCTAGTTTACATGGTTTAATATGAGCTCAGTTATGTAGGCTAATCCACAACAGCCGTTCGCTCCTTTCTGTCATGTGCCTTCCTTTATGAATGGTAATAGTGAACATTTCATATCATATTCGAATGGAAAATTTGGATATTTAAAAGCGTACCATGTAACTTTTCTGATGGAGAGTCCGCCACCTGCTTGTCTCCATGGAGATGTTATTGCTTTGGCTGGAATTTTGGTGAAATAATAATAATATGATGATGCCATAAGATCATAACATCTTTGTGGTGGAAAACCAGCTGGAGGACCTACAGATATGTTACATAATGCACCTTAAAATAAGAAATGTATTACAAAGCAGGCTGATTCAACTACAATAACATTAATATTGTTCAAAGACTAACAACCATAGACCTCTGCCAAATCAATGGTTGAGTGTTGTAGTAGTGCACAAAGAGCGTTAATATGTGTTATCATAAAGGCTACAGTACACAAAACACAAAATAACATACAACAGTTTTAAATTAAGTGACTGTATTCAGTATCTGGACCAAATGTTCATCCTGGATATAACCATTGACATTAAAAGTAAAATGTCCTTTCCCCTCTGCTGACTATTCCTTAACATTTCATAACAAAAATCATTGAATACCAGAATAAAAACAAGTTCTGTATTTTGAATGGGACACCCGGGCTAGTACCAAAATAGACCCAGGCTACCATCAGTCTTACTCTGTTTGACACCATAGGCTCTCCAGTGACTGCAGTTTTGCTCCATTCACAAGGGCATTGAGCTCCCTCTTGACCTGTTTTTTGAAAAGATTTATAAAAATAAAAAGTGTTATTGTTGCACGTTCTAACATTGGAAATATAAATGTTGACGTGACTTGTCCAGGTGCCTCCAGTCCATTGTCCCATAGGCAGATCAGGTGGACTACAAATTATACTTTTCGGTCTTTCATCTCACGGTTTGTATGGATGGGTAACTAAGAAACCCTATCCCTGTTTTGAAACTCTTTCAAACAGGCCATTAATCAACAAAGGCAGAACATTTGGTTTAGAGGGCTTTCAAATAGCTAGTTTGAGAGACATACCTACATGCCATAGTGATTTAGCTAAGCTGCTCTTTACGGCCGCAGTTTTTCAAAGACAGATGAGTAAATGTTGTACAACAGAAGCGGGCAGTTAATCAAAAGTAACATTTAAAAGTAGCAAACAGACGCCATGTAGTTTTCCGCTTTACTCTGACTTGTTTACCAATCAAGAGCATGTCTCTTTTGAGCTGCCTTAGGTCTTCATCGGCTGAGAGAGAATGCTCCTTTCTCCATTTTGAAGAGATGGGTGCCTTGAACCATTCACTTGAACGTTATATCTTTGACTGGCATTGATAATACATTTGGAGTAATCTCAAATAATGATCAATGTGCACATATACATAAATGTACTAAGATGGCATTGTAATACTAAATACTACTGATATGATGTACATTAGGGATATTCTGATATAGATTTTTCAGCCAATACAATATTTGCGGATATAGCAAGGCTCAGGTGTAGTTCACAAATTAACTTAACTTATATTAGAAAATGCATTTATTTGAACTATAATAAAATGTGTTGTATTTTAGTAATCTATAAACAACATACAACCAAATCTTTAGGCTTCTATTTTCATTGTTACGCACTAGCCAAGCTGGGAATTTTTCATTAAAGGACTACATTAAACTGTTATATTGTGCTTCCCTACTATACAGTACAAACCTTGAACTGATGGTTAAAAAAAAAACGATAAAAAAAGATAATTTATTCTAGACAAAGTGATGCACTAACCTTAAATATATTTGAGGTCATATAATGTCTGTCCCAATAGCTGTCCAAACCACTGCCCAATAACACGTCCTCAACAACACACTGATGTCTTTGTACCACGTGACCACCTCCACATCCGTATTGTCCTTCTGATTGCGGGATGTAGATGGAGAAAAATCAATCATTTAAGTGTGTGTGTGTGTGTGTGTGTGTGTGACAGTTATTCTAGTCTCACCACGTGCCGGACCACTGCCTATACCACCACACACCAACGCCACATCTATTTGTTTTCCTACTCCATTTCACCTTGACATGTGCGCCAGGCTGGGGTTTATGACATTGCGTGTATGTGTGTGTTGCGTTGATGTGTGCGTCTTTGAAAAAGCCAGCCCTGGTTGGTATATATGTTTCTTCCAAAGCAATCTAGCAGGTTGAGCTCATAAATCAAGGTTGGGGGATGGAAGTGCGGATGAGGACCAATTCGTGTGTGCAAATCTGCCTGCCTCTTTCTCTTTCTCTCTCGCTCTTTCTCTCTCTATCCTAGGCTGGTACCTGTCGACATTGGGGGGCGTGTCCAGTTCTTGTGTTTGCTCGACTTGACGTCAGTGTTAAGTGTCTTTGTCCATGTTGGCTTCCGGAGTGTTGGGATTTAGACCACAGGGCGCCCAGTGGAAAATGAACAGCGATTTAGGAAAGTAATGAGCTGTAATGGACAATGTGCCCTCTGAGCCACAGCCATGTAGTCAGTCACAGACAAACTCCTCCCTCTTTACTTCACTCTTCTATGTCATTATTTAGTTGTTTAATGGACCAGCGTTTGTAATAGTGTGTTTGGGTTTTGTATTTGTGGGTATCATGGGCATTTATCACAAGTCTGGCTTTAAAGAACAGGCATAATTCACATTCATTCATTTATTAACAATAGTAAGGTTCCCATTTGATACCATAAGTCGCTTTATTCATGTGTTCATAACAAGAAGCTTTTTTTTTTTTTTACAGTGACGTGTATAGGGGTCCATTCACACCTGGAAAAAACAATCCAAATTGGACCTAAACTGGGACTTAACCTAGAACTCAAGCTGGACTAGACCAAAACTACATCAGGACTAGAACAGGACCGACCTAAGTCTACATCAGGACTAATAAGGATTAAACCGGTACTAGACCAGGTTAACTGTGAACGTAATATATTCAGCAGGAAGTGTAAAGTTAATGGATGAAAAGATGAAAAGGTTTGTGAGGCCAGTATGTTAAATTAAAAGTGGTCATTTTAGTTATCACTGAATAACCTTATACCAAATATGTGACACCTTAAAAATTACATTTGCAAAATCAAAGTAGTTTGACAAATTTTAGATATGAAAAAAGTGAGCCTGGATCCACATAATCATTTGACCTTGATGTTCTTAACTAAACTAAATTAAACAGTAATTAGGTCGAAAACCAAATTCCAGAAAATGTAGTCAATGTAGTTTATTTAACAACACTACTTAAGTTTGAATAAGTCCTTTTAAACAATTCACAGGATGCATTATGTTCCTTAAAGAGCCAATATTATGCTGTTTTCAGATCTATATTATAATGTTGTTTCCTCATCACAAACGTACCTGGAGTTGTGTTTTGTTTCATTCGCACACAGTTAACACACAGTCCCTACATATTTAGAGTTCTTTATGGTTCTTCTCTCAGACTAAAAACACCCTGTTCCTCCATGTGATGTAATGTGATAATACAAGAAGTGCTCCACTGTATTTTTAAACTCCATACACCTTTACTAGAATCATTTGGATGATTTCAACCCTGGAATTGCCAATCTCTACTGAAGTAATGGTAAAAGGTAGTTGATACCTTGAAAACTACCTCTTCATGACATCCCAAGGTGGAACAGAACATTTTGAGCTGGGGAGATGTAATTAGACTAATAATAGAGGGTTATTCAAACATGCGTGAATTAATCAAAATATAACTCCAGGTATATTTTGGGAGGCAACAGTTGGAAAAAGTGACAAACTCATAAGAAAGAGGCGTGTCGCTATTTAGCTCTTTAGCGTGCCTGCTGATCTAAAGCAATGCACGCAACCTCCAAAAAGTCATGCATGTAGATACGAGCGATGTGCCAAAGGTTTTGTGATGGTGCTTCATTGATTTGAGTCTAAAGGATGCTTCTGTACGGTGTGCGTGCTTTATAATGTAAGCTCTCCTGTCTCGCCATTGTCAGGGATTCTTAGGAGTGCTTCTTATCCACATGCTACACCACTGAGCTGATTAGCCAAGAATCCTTTATTTACATGTTTATCTCTCTGCCAGCCGTGTGACGTTAACAGCACTTTTAGCCGTATGTGAAAAAGCTAGTAACAAGTTTTGAGTGTTTCATTTGTGATTCGTGTCTTTTGAGGCTGCCCGTGTCCCTCTCATGTGGCTGCGCTGGTATGCCTGGTATTTCACAAAGGCTTAGATCCTCCTCTTCTCAAAAGGGCTGGGGGGAGGAGAGTGCCAAAGATGCTAGTTACAACGCACACACACAGACATAAACACTCCGAGAGCTTCAAAATAAAAGAGACAGATTTCTTTCCTTGGACATGGAGAAAATCTCTTTCACAACGTCTAAGTTCATGTAATAGAAGGTTTCAACTTCACAGTGTCAAATGTCAAGGACTTTATTTGCTAAAACTCCAGTAAGGGATTTTGTGGTTGCCAGTTCAACAATAGGTGCCAGCATTTACAAAAACTGTGGAGTCCAGCACCTATAGTGCAAAGTTTGACATTATCTATTTGATTTTTAAAAAAATGTGCTAATAAAACAAACAGGGAAAAGTATCACTTCAGATCTGTTCCAAAATGTTAACGCTAATTCTAGAGATAGAAAAATTATTGTAAAATCATTTAATGCTAGTGCCATTTAGTCTTAGTTTTAGTGGTTCTCTCTGACTTTCTTCTGTTGTGCCCTTATTAAAATTCACATAATTTCTATTGCTAGCTGTAGGTGGTGGGCATGAAAAGCCTATAGTAACATCACGTGTTATTTCTAGTGTTTAGTGCCTTAGTTAAGGAGCATTAAGTAAAGGAGGGGGTCCACTCTGACTTGCCGATGTAGCTTTCCTTATTAGCTTGAGAAATTCATTGCATTTCTACTAAAAACATTACTTGTGATCTGGTTCAAATTTCTATAGGAAAATCATGTGCTCTTTTTCTTCTAGTTAGCATTGACAAATAGAAGGTGCTCTGACTTGCCACTGTTCCCTTTCTTATTAGCATGGATTCATTGGATTGGTTTAGATCAGTTCCTATTAATTCCTTTTTTCGACTGTAGCTTGTGAGGTTGAAAAGCATATAAATCATATATTTACCTGGGACAGTCCTAGTTTTGAGCTCTGTGTCCCATGTTCCAGTAGATACATCCTAAAACACTGAGTGTCCTAGTTTTATACAAGAAATGTCCCAGGTGTCCCAATTTTGACCAATTTAAGACCCGCCAAGCAATAAAGTGGGGGAATATATTGTCATTTGTTTAGCCAAAATACAGAAAACGGTGGTTGAAAATGAGCATAAGCCAAAAAAAAAAGAACCAACAGAAGTCCTGCAGATTATGACAATGTTACAAACTCTTTTCACAATTTTATTCATACCAACCATCCCACCCGGGTGTGTCCCAGTTTTTAATTTAGAAATCTGGCCACCCTAATATAACTGTAATGTCTAGTATTTGTTAGCCCTATTTAGTTTTGAGACATATGAGGTGGTCTTCTCTGACTTGCTTCTGTTGCTCTTATTAACTTGACAGAGAAATTCATTGTATTTCTGTCAAATTTCTATTGTCAAATCTCGATGTTGGGTTTGAAAAGCCATAGTAAAATCATACACTTTGTCTAGTGTGTCTTAGCCTTATTTAGTATTGAGCAATAGAAGGTGGTCCTCTTTGACTTGCCACAGTTGCGTTCCTCGTTAGCGTGCGTGCTGGGGATTTCGTGGTTGACTGGAGCTTCGGCAGAGGCTGTGACTGTGTTGTGTGTTTGTATGCACATATGCTGCCGGCGTGTGTGTCTGAGGAGACCAGGATGTAATTAGCCACAATGGCAGTAGCTAATGGAACAGCTGCCTCTTTGTAAATGTTGTTTGCTGCCGACACCAGGACACACACGGTTTGTCCGACTCATATAAGGAGCAGCAACCCACTTTCCCTTTTGGTCCTTCCTTCCTGCTTCTCGTCACCTGTCAATCAACTGCCATATTGTTTATTTTTCTTTCCTCTAAATATCTTGTGTGGTCGGAGCTCTCTTTGCAGCGTCTGTTTGGCAACTATGGGGTTGAATGGAGGGAAGGCACATGAACAGCAATGCCAGCTTTTGCCAAGAGTGATCTAACTGCATTCAGTACATAAATCATTTCAGTAGAATTAAAGACTTCTATGTGCATTTTGGGTTGAGATTTAGATTTAAAGCTTTGACCATTCTTGGCACAATGGAAGAGGGAAATACATCTCATACAGCTCTAAAAGTGCATCAAAACTCTACAAACAGAAGGTATTCAGTAACAAGAATATATGACAAGATAGAACCCTTTAATTTGTTCTGCCTATATTCAAAATCCAACTTGAATCTATATTTTCCTCTAAAGCATTCCTTAAAGGGTAATACAAAAGTTTAAATCAAGACCTTGGTTATTTCTTTCCCATTGAGAAGTAGAAGTGCTTTGACCTACACTTTGAGCACTATATTTTTGTACATAAACATCTTTCTTTGATAAAAGTCATTAAGTGATGACAGAGACTCAGTTCATTATTATAAAGCATTAAAAAAAAGACAAACCATCTCTAATATTTCACCTTGTTTCCTCTAGCCGTCTTTTGCAGCTTCCTTCTTTGTGTCTGCCTGGTTTCTTTGTGTGGTACTGGGTCTCTGCTCTATCCCTCTACTTGTTCTCTCTCTCTTTCTCTCTCCCCACCCCCCCCTTTCTCCCTACCCCCTCCCTTCTCTCTTTTTCTTGGCGATCAGACCATTTTCCAGCAATGAGACTTGTCACCCCTCCTCCCCTTCCTTGTGTGGCAGAGCTCCTATCAGTGCAATGATAACACTACGTCACTCTATAATCTGGAGGAGAGGGGGCTGCAGTGAGCACATAGTCAAGCGCTTTCTACTGCCGCTGTAGAAATCGCCCAAATCGTTCTTGTTTTGATCTAACATTATGTCCCGCCCCCTTTGTCTGTCTCTCTGTCTGTCTGCCCCGGGACCTTGACGTCTGTGTTTTTGATATAGCTACCACCCAAAACGTCACAACATTGTAAGATCACCATAGTTACTTGACCTTGTGTACTTCATTGGTGAAAGTGATAAAGTAATGCTATAATGTCTAATGCTAGGTTTCTATCGTGGTACTCAGAGGCCAGTTTTTTTCAGCTTGTAGTCCTGTCATAGCTCTGGTTTTAGGCTAGTATGGTTGATGTATATGGTTTAGTCCTAATTTGGCACCTTGTGTAGTTCTTGGTGAAACCCTAATCCAAGCCAAATTAGACTAAAAAAAGTTAGACCTGGTTCAGTCCTGGTTTAGACTTGATTTACTCGTGGTCGATATATTTCTGCTGGTTTAAACCTGGCTTAGTCATCATTTGAACCTGGTTTAGTCCTTCTTGAGAACCAATCGAGAACCAATTGATTTAGTTTCACTCTTTTGATAGTTCTTGGTATCCCTGCATATAAATTGAGGGTGTTCAAACACAATATCAAAACTCAAAGGAACTAGGACCAAACCATGACTAAACTAGCACTAAACCAGTCTAAACCAGGTTTAACCAGGACTGAACCAGCACCAAACCAGGACTATACCAGCACTGAACCAGCCTAAACCAGGATTAAACCAGAACTGAACCAGAATCAAACCAGGACTATACCAGCACTCAACCCTGGTTTATCCTGCATGTTTTAGTTCTTGTTTACCTTGGTTTATTCCTGCCCCAAGACTAAACCAGGAATAAACTGGGCTCAAGGAGGGCCTAACCAGGATTGTGACTGTACCCTTAACAAATAAAACCTGTTTTAGTTTATTAAAGAACCAAAGCCCATATAACTTTAATCATCACCGCGCCATATGACCTCTAGGTGGCCACGCTTTGCCATTGCCCTTCCTCTAAATGAACAAGGGACTGTAAATGCATGTCATATTTTCCCCAGCGCCTCTCTCACGGTGCCGTTTAAGAGAAGTGATCCCCAGGAGTGCAGAGTAAATGACCATAAGTGAGTCTGCATTTGGGCGTGCTGTCGGCGTGCCCCTGATCATTTGTTAAGGCCCGCCCTGCTGTGTCGCCCTGGTCTGAGCGGCACAGACAGTTCCTGCTGAAGAAGCACAAACCTGCCCTCTGCTTCCTCAATCGCCTGTTCTCCTTTCTAATCTGAACCATAGTCTGTGGTGTAGGATATTAAGATTTAGTGTTGCATGCTGCCACATACGATTATTTTAGTTATCAACTGGTCAAACAATTATTTCTATTGCAAATTGAGACTTTCAAACCTAGTTTTAGATAGAAATATGCTGACCGAAGGCTTCTAAATAAAGAATATTGATGAATAAAGTTCTGAAATCTGAAATTTCGTTTATTCTTTTTTGATATGTTGATTTAATAATGCCCCTGTCTATGCTATAAAAAGGTATTTACATTTTCAGGTTATTTTCCAAAAGAGTCCAAAAATTTGTGAAAGTTTTATTTACAATATACCTGGCTGTTTTCACATTTTTTGACTTGTAGAACTCCTATACAAGAGAAAAGTTGGGTAATTTGGATTCTTCAATTTTCCCTATGTATACAAAAATCTGATTTTGTCTTGTAGGAATTTAAAAATGCACCTTAAAGAACCTATTGCAAAATGATCATATTTACTCAGCAGCAAAGTGTAGTTTAAAATATAAACATGTTTGAAATGTTAACTAAGGGATACTTTTGGCCATTAAAGCCTATCGACTGCTGTTGTTTCTGATTACGTTCACACTTCCATCTGCTGAAGTGAACAGTTTGCTGTGTTTTGCATGTTTTAGCACTTTAAAAACACGCAGACATGCTTACTCACTGTGACTAATACTGGTAACATAAGCTGAGAGTAACACACCACACCCAGAGGATATGTTTACTGAGAATTACCTGCATTACCTCTGCACCTTTCTGTCTGCTCTGTCAATACTGGAGACATGTACAACACTGATATACGGTGGAAATCTACAATGAATTCTACAATCTATAGGGACAGGGCGCTGCTACAAGAGACACTGACATCACCCAAACATAATTCATATTTACTTTTTTTTAAGAAAATCATGCATAAATTATACGTAAGGCTGATCTCAGCAATTCACAAAAAGACATTTAAGAGTAATTCCATATTTGTGGCATTACGAGATGTGGCTAAAAGCTAGAGTAAACACAGACTACTTCTGGTTTATCGTCAGCTTTTATTGCATTTATTCAACTTCTCTGTTCATATAATGTAGTGGGTTTGGCTAAAGGTAGATACATTATTCCCTAGAAATATTATATTTTTGCTCATGATGTGTGTGCCATACATCGATAAACAGGATGCAACTGGTGCTAACGTGCGCTAGCTTTGTTTGCCTAGCATGTTCGCGCAACATATAAATTGCCATCACTGGAAATATGCTGGTTTATCATGAGATTAAGTCAGCGTGTGGTGAGAAATTACTACTTTCTGTTTATATCAGCTTTTTGCAATCTTGTCTCTCCACAAATATGATCTTGTGGAGTCACCTGCTTGTCACCACGGGGATAGATACATTTAATGCCATACTGTGGAACATTCCAGGTAAAGCATCTTTATGGACACAAGCAGGTGGCAAACCCTCCGCCAGAAAAATTCCATAGTGTACCTTAAGTAAAGTTTTGGTCTGTTCAAATTAAAATGTCAATCCTACGCCTCATAATGCATCATTTACATCTGGTTCTTGTGCTCCATGTTTTTGCATCATTGCATAAGATTCCTTCTCTCACCATGAGACCTCCAAATCAAGAAACCCATAGTTTAGTTTAGTCATGGTTTACTTAATATTGGTTCTGAGCTGGGTACTCCATGGCCTTTTCCATATTTAGATTTTATGAATTTTAATTTAGTGAAACTCATACACTTAAAACACTTTATAATACAGTTTCCAGTCACCTTTGATATTTTCTTGTAACCACTCATTACTGTCCCTCTCTTTGCATTTTGTCCCTCACTCTGTTTCCCTCCATCCCTCCATCCCTCCCTCCCTCTCCCTCTGTCCCACTGCAGAAGGTCAGGGATATGAGGACAAGCTCCAAATCACAGCCTCAAAAAAAAAAAAAACTAAAAAAAAACTTCTAACTTCCACCTCTACCACAAAATGAGGAGTGGAAAGTTTTTACACCGCGGCTGTTTCCTTCAGTGGGATCCCATATAAGAGCCCCTCGGTCTGGACTTCTGGTCTGGCTTTTGGACTGTGATCCCGGTGTTCCAGCAGTAGGAGGAAGCCGTATTATTATTCTGTGGAATGTCGCATCGGGCTAAATTTAGAGCCTTAGTTTCCGTTCTTCCTCTCTCCTTGTCCCCTCCCCTCCTCTTCTCTCCCTCTTTGCAGATGACACTGAAAATCACCGGATAACGTTGTGTCTTGAGGTTCACCTGGGAATATGAGCCCTAAACTCTCCCTTGCTTCTCCTTGTCTTCTCTTTGTCCCATATAGTGCCATTATTTGCACCTTATCCTTCACAGTAATCGGACATCATACATTGTTGTGGTTAAGATTAAGGTACACTGCAGTGTTATGAAGAGTAAAACATTAATAGTAAAAGATGCATTAAAAACAATGTTATCTTCCCCTTCGTAGTAACCCATGAAGTTGTATGGTAGCCTATAGGTTGAGTGAATCCTGCACTACCTGAGCATCACATGCACTGACCTTGCAGAGATGTATCAGTTTTTATCAAGTTACACATCTAGTCTTTAAAAGTGTCCATGATTGATAATAATGAAATAAATTAAAATAAATCATACATTATCCATGGTTTTCAGAGTAGCTATAGCAATTAACAATTCAAAGCAAAATACTCTAGATCTTTTTGTTCAAAGTCTTGAAAATGGCACCTGTAACAAGAAAACTGAAACCCATAAATTGGCTTGACGCACCTCACCTCAGGAGTTGGCCAGAATCAAATGGTTCCATCCCTGCTGCCAGTGCCATCAAAACATGCATAATGGGATCTCTAGGTCTTAGGTAATTCAATTAGACAAACTACCCACCTCTATGTTTAACAGTAGCTGGATTTTGTTTGTTAATTTAATCCAGTTTTACATTTATTGTTAATGAAGGGACCATAAATCTGCAGGTATTAAAACATATTTGACCAGGTAAAAATTGTAACATTATTCATTAAGATTAGACCTCCACTTCAGTACACATATGATGCAAATGAGGTTTCCCAAATATTCTTTGAGTAAGGCGTTAATAATAATCATGTATACTGCTGTATAATGCGGATAAACAGCAGTGGTCTTTTGTTGTGCCTCTGTAAGCCTCTTCTCTTTGTCAGGGCCAGTACGTGCCTGAACATGTGTAACAATTTATCAATAGCGCCTCTCTGTTGTAGCCATTACCACTGATTCATGCTCGCATCCTAATGGTCAAATCATTAACATTATTTAGACCGCGGGCTGCTTGTGGACGTGAGGACTGCTGTTCCCCCTTTGTTTGCCCATAGAGCTGAGTTTGTGTGTCTACTTGTGTTGTATGTGTGTATGTTTTATTAGTGCTTGTGTCTCTCTGTCTGTCCTCGGGCTGCTCACTGTATTGATCTCCATATGGTCAATGAACTAGGCTAACGACGCTACAATATGCCGCTTTCGCCCACCCTCAATCAATCTAAACAGCCACTGCTCTCCGTACCTCTTGCATTAGCTTGTGCTAGCTACCAAAGCTAACAAACATCTTAAGGAGGTATCTTATCTCTAGGGAATCAATTCACCTTCTAGATAGTTTTGTTGCTGAATAGTTTGTAAATATGTGCAAATAGCATGCTAACCGTTGCATGGTCATTGTTTTACTAAGGTGGAAAGGCTTGAGTTGCAATTGATTTCTCTGCAGCAGGAACTAGAGGCATAACATCAGTCTCTCAGGACAAACACTCACATGCACACTCAACGCACACAAAGAAATATGTAACTTATCAATATGATGGGGTCAATAATTTGGGATACGTCATCTGTTGTAGAAGTGTCAGTGTGTGCCACAAGGAAGGAAGTAAAGAAACAAGAGACAGTGGTAGAAAGATATTTGAGATACATAGCTACAGGGATGTCCCAGCTTTTTGCCATTTTGCTATTTCACAAATATCTTAAATGGAACAGTCACACTAAAGGGTTTGGGGAATAGGTATTTAAACCGTTTTTACTGATAGATTTTAGGGTTAAATAATGACTTTTACTTAGGAGGGGCATCTGGTATGAAGATTAGTTCTACAGCAAAGTGTTAGCGGTTTGTTGTGATGAAGTTTATAGTGACATATCATAAAAGAGCAGACTGAAATAGCCTCCGCAGTTTTGAACGGGAAGTTAATGGACCTGTTTCCATTTCTAGTTTAAATCTACCCTTTGTAATTGTCCAGCCTCCCTTGTACTCTGACCACTAGATGCTATCTACACTACTGCTGTCTGATATTATGCCAGCTTTGGTCTGACAGAGGAAGACCAGAGAGCACAGGTGAGCCTGAGCAAAGGCCAGGTGAGGGGAGGGGGGACAGGTTACACATCTGCCATCTACTGGTTAAAAAAAAAAAAAATCTAATAAGCTTATAGATGGTAACTTTAACTTTAAGTCATTTTCGATCAATATTGTGATTTAAATATAAATATCTATATCTCTCTCTCTTTTTGGATACAATTTTCCACTGTCTCGCATTAAGCAGATCTATCTCTTTGTTCCAAGGAGACATGCTGATGTTACACAGTGTTGCTTTAGTGTAAATGCTTTCAGTAACTTTTTTTTTTTTTTTTGAAGTAGGCTTTCTTACTGATTTCTTACCCCTACCAAAATGTTTCTTGTAATTACCTACCACTGGTACAGAGCAGTTAAACTCATGATTGCATCCCCACCCTTATCTCTGTCTCTCTCTCTCGCTGTCTTGTCTTCTCTCCACACGCTCGCCTGTTTGAGGTCTAAATCCCTCCATACTCACAGACTTAACCCCTCTCTTTCATTTCGCCCCGCTCACTCGTGCTTGGATCTGGCGGTAACCATTAGCTGCAGCGTTCCTGTGTGCTCCAGAGTGTGTATGTGATCAGTAAACGAATGCCTTGTTGAGCCACACGTTCCCGGCACGTGGCGTAGACTGGCGTAGACCGGCTGAGCTGACGAAAGAAACGCATTACTGCAAATGAGCGCAATGACTCAACTCCGTCATTGGATAGCTGAAAGAGTTTCAAACATTGTCCCTATTCAGTACTGTACATAACCATAGCCAAAGACAATGTTTTAGCCTTATATTTGTATCTACTACTACTATTATATATTTGTACTTTTGATTGTGTTGCAATACTGGAATTTCCCCATCGTGGCACAAACAAAGGTTCTCTTGTCTTATTTTTGATTTTAAAGCTTACATACATAAAACAAAAGTCCAATCAAATAATAATAATACATCGGACTTATATAGCTCTTTTTAGGACACTTAAATATGCTTTTCAACTGAAAGATTTCAATATCTCAACACACAATTTACAAGGGTATTCATGTTTAATGTTCAGAAATACTTGTAAATTCTGGTTGACTACAGCTCCCAGAATTCTTTGCCACATGTTCAACCTCAGATGTCAACAGCACTCCACAGTCTTGTAGTGATCTGTTGCAGACCCAGTAATTGACAAAATGTGAACATAATACTAGTAGACATTTGCACATTTGAAATCCTAGCCCTTAATTGTGATGAAGATTTGATTGTAAAACAGAGCAGCAGCCAACACTTGGTTCTTATATTGTGCATCATTTTAGAGTTGTAAGCTATTATAAGCCAGATAATTAATTTTGGCAAAATACTGGTGTGCATTACTGTTGTATTAAGTAACTTTGTGAGCTACTGTTACATTTGACCTTCAGTGTATCATGCCCACTCATAAGCATAGGTGACCACAGTGCAGTGTCTACATATTTATAGGTTTTGTTGATGTTTGAAATCAAGACCCACTTCACAAAAGATGATTGGGTTTGATTAAAGATGCACTGCGTAACTTTTCTGATGGAGATTAATGCCATCTACTTGTCTCCATGGAGATATTATTTTATATTACTTTACTTAGAATGGTCTACAGTATAGAAGTGATGTTCTAGATATTTGTCTAGCACTTATTTATTTAAAGATGTTTTCCATCCAAACACTTGTGGAGTCACCTGCTTGTTTCCATGGAGATATATGTTAAATGCCGTGCTACAGACAATGGAAGGAAAACAATGGAGACAAACAGTTGGCGTACCTTCCATCAGAAATGTTACATAGTGCATCTTTAACTAAGACTTTGCCCAGTATACAACCATTAGTATGTTATTGGTCTACATTGTAAATTAAGTTTAAAATGCGAGACATTGTTCATGTTCTCGTTATGTTGTTGCTAATAAGCCTTAAACACTTGGCATGCTGATGTCTTGCCGTTATTAGGTTGACTTCCTCTCATTGACATGCCACTGTGTGCATTATCTGCCTCTGTGAGAGTTTAAATGAGGCTTTTTAATTGTTAGTTTATGGAAACACTGCTCATTGCATGGGTAAACACATATTACAGGCTGCTCCCATGGGTCCAAAATCGGTCTCCCATCCCTTCTCTGTATATGATTGGCTGATTTCAGGTAGCTTCATCCCTGTACATCCCGCCACCTTCTCTTCAACTTTTAATTCTTGCCTTTTCGTAAGCTGTCTTCCTTGCTGTCTGTCTCTGTCTCTCTCCACCCACCCGGGCCATCAGGGTAGCGCGAATCCTTTGGTAAACGTCTGGTGCCGTGCAGAGCTTGTCAGTAAAGCCAGTGCTAATTAGCAGAATCACAGAATAATTAGTTTTTCTTCTTGTCGTTTAATTCCCACCACCCCCATCACCGCTACACTCTTTTGCTCCCACTCTTCTTCTTGTTTCTCTGTCACCACGATTATAAGAACTCAGAACTGTATTCTTCGCACTGTATGTATAAATCTGTTTTACAATCATTGCATTCTATTTTTTGTCACATTAATCATTTGCATTGTGCATGTATGTTGTCTGTGAAACACTGGCTTATGCTTATGCATTCCTCCATTAACTAGTGGTGATGTGGCAGGCTTGTGTACATTCAAAAATCCATGCCATATTTACCCAAACATCTCAAGCCTCAAGGGACTAGTTACATAGTTAAAAGAAATCTGTTTCCTAACCTGCGTTGTACGTACCCAGAGCTTTTATCCATCTTTATTTATACAGATTTGGTGCTGGCACAAAGTGTTGACCTGAAACGTATTTATAATGCTTTATGGGTTCACTGTCAAGGTTATGAAGGGTGAATGTTCGAGGAGTGGGTGAATGCAGTGCAGCGCCTGATCTTGAGCCAGGATCTTGGTGCATACCAGGGTTGCACAATATATTGCAATCAAATCGAAATCACAACTTCAGTTGGAGCAATTCTCAAATCACAAAGGATAGGATAGATGGATGGATGGATGAATGGATGGATAGATAGAATAGCTCCTGCAAAGAGCAAGATAATCTTGTACCTGCAACAGGCCCTGAAATTCATGGGATTCTTAGTCTTTAGTATTAGTTTATGAGTTAATTTCAGTCGTCTCAAATGTTAATGACTCTGGAGTTGTGCACTCTGAACAGAATTCAACTTTTTAAACACAAACAATCACAAAATCTATTCACATAATATCAATTCCCCCACCCCAACCTACCTAAAATTGTGCTGTAGGCCACTGTTGTTGGATGAGTTGTTGATTAGCTTGTTCTGACCTATGTTGATGCCTTTCTTTGTAGTATTAAGGTAGAACAGCACACACTAGACGTAGATATCTCGTAATAAAACAGTGGCTTTGAAACATTCTCTTGTTGTCTCCTCTCTTGGTGGAGCATTTTCCCGCCCACACCTCTTTCTCTCCCTCCCTCTCTCTCCCTCTCTTTCTCTATTGAGGTTTCTCTTGCTGTTGTTGACTTAAACACATGATCAAGCCTGTTTTCATCCTCCTACTCGCCCTCACCCCCTCCTTTCTCACTTCTCTCTCCTCTACTCTCCCTCTCTCCTCTCCCTGTATTTGTCCCTATAGCCACTGTTTGTTTACACGTCTATTCCTCCCTCTAGGTTGGCCCGACAGTCCACTCCTTCAAAAACAATTTCCCCTATACATCGGCCCCCTCCGTCCTTCCCTCCCTCTCCACCCCCCTCTCCTGTGTGTGCCTTCTTTTGCTTTATCAACAGTGTTCTCCCCTGTCCATCCCGTGCTGTTCCTCCGCCCACAGCTCCCTTAACCACTCCTCAGTTGCTCTCGTTTTGTGAAAATGATAAGACAAGACGTAGGGAGGCAGGGTCGAGCTAATGTCAAGGTAATTGGTGCTTAGTTTGAGGATGAGGACTTGGTTATGGATACTGATATCACATATTGTAATTGTATGCTTTGTCAGCTAAAGGAAAACAGCGTAGCATCTCCTGTATGCCTTGGTGGCCATTATATTGTCCATCAATCTACAATATATGCATTTTTCAAGGTTTATTTACTTCACTGTCTTTAACACATCGTTGTGACTCCAAACAGCAGAGATAGGTCATGTTGTCACTGTTGCCTTTATGAGTGAAAAGAAAACAATCTTCCAAACCTAAAGCTGCAGTGTGTACCTTTTGGGGTTGAGGATCTGCCTACTACTTGTTTCCGTAAAGATCCATAGCTTCATAGATGACTGTGGATTGAGACAGGTTTTACCTTAATTAGCAAACACTTTGAGGTACACAGAAACTTTGTCATTATTATTGTTCTAAAAATATTCAAGTGAACCATATGATAGCATTATTAATCTCAATTTAGAAGAAGTTGGATCAAGTGTATAACTTGTTGCACTGGCAAATGGGCATAGGAGTAAAATTTGGTTTTCTTGCACTAATGGCCAAAGATAAGATGGTAAGGATTCCATATGCGTCCAACCCAAAGGCGCCCATTTTAGCGTTAAGTGGCCTTTTATCTCATTGCTTTTCTCAGATTGTGCCTCATTTCTATCAGACAAATTACATTGATGTCTGTAATGGAGTATTAGCTGGTGGTGATCAAAGCCTACATCTAAATCTGTTCAAAATGTTCAGATTGTTGCCAGGCCAGAGACTAACTCCACATGAATGTCTGCTGCATATGCTAATAGCAGCTTGTTTGCTAATGATTAGGGATAATTATTCTATGGTAGCTTTTATAACATTAATTTATGCAACTTCAGGTTTATGTCGAACATGGGTCTGCTCAGGACAGGGTCTTTATTTCTGACCTCATGAAATGTCCCAGGAGGCGAGAGAACAAATTATGGTCTCACCTCTGAAGTTAGAAAGCAAGGGACATTAGTAGCACATCATTCTCCATCTGCCTCTGAGTTTTATCCTTTAATAATGTTTGACCTTCACAATATTAGAGGCCTATAGCTTATATTTAGCTCACCTTGCAATTGGTACACCTGAACTGTTTTAAAAATGCTGATCTGCTGCTAAAAATAATATCGAAAACGTTATTTATTGGAAACTTTGACGCAATGATCAAAACAAATTATCTTTCTACAACATTACAAGACTTAATATAGCAAATGCATTTCTGATATTTGCTGGAAACGGGAAATAATAAATCTATTCTATTTTGCAACAGATGCCCTCCCTACACCAACCCCTTCTATAACACTAACACAATTTCATGAACACACAATGATCGGATTGCTAACTAGAGGGCGGGATGAGACACAATTCCAATAAGACGAGACAGAAGATTGGGTCCTTGAGAAAGAAACAAGACGAGATTTTGACATATTATAAATACATTTTGCAGTTCAGTTCACAATTTTGCCCAGACAATTTTCGATTCATTTTATTTTATATTTTTGCTGTCATTGTAAAATGGCTTTTTCGAACAGCTTTTCAAAATGTAACGCACCGTGCCTTTTGTTCAAGCCAAATGTAAACACATGGAATGAAAAATCTGACAACATCATTTTCCACATATGTGCACAATCATGTGGCAATTTTATGTTATAGCACGTGATCTTCTCCCATCCCTTCTAGCATTTATGTTTATATGCCGTCCAGTTAGGGCCATGTATTGACACAAGTTCATGAGAAGGTCTTGGTACTATCATCACTTTACTTCAGTGTAATTTTATGGAAACTGGGGGCCAACACAAATTATAATCACACCAGTTAGACCGAAGAAATTCAATGGAAGAGATTTATTACTGCATTTCATTATTAATTAGTGCAACCAGCCACCATATGTTGTAACTAGTATTTCCTCTTATTATTACCAGGTTTGCGGGAACAGAGTAAGCCAGCAAATTCCTGTTAATTAACGCTTTTCAACTATAGGAGCAGTAGCCTTGTAGCCATGCTTTGTATAGACTTGTCAACGAGGACAGGTGCTCCCTGACAAGCCAATCAATATGCCTCAATAGCACAGACTGGAGACATCTTTTTCCTGCAGCGTACAGTAAGCGATCCTATATATACACAGTTCAAACACTGCAGAGACTGAAGCACTCCTCATTTCAAAGATTAAAACAATATACTGTGTGCGGTGGTCTTGAAAACGCGGTGAGCTCATTTGCATAGACACCCCCTTTGTTTGGTACGCAGTGCTCTGTCCATCTGTTCTGCTGAGTCGTGCGATTGGGAAAGGGTCCATACATCACCTCTGTACCTCCCTTGGGACAGCTATGGAGGAGGGGCGAAAACGGAGCAAGAAAGCTACCTAGCAAGCGGGCGGGAGAGAGTCTGCATGTGGGGAGGGGGCCATGCATTCTCTCTCTTTCTTTCTCTCTCTCTCAAACCCCCCCATTACAATTTTGATACCGGCAGCAGATGTGAGCAACGATGACACCCGATTGTTTTTACACAGCACCTATTCGTGGGTGTCCTTGTAATGTTGCTAGTTTTGGATTAGCGTGTTAGCCGCATTAGCACAAGAGTACATTTGGCTTAATGGAATTTTATGCGTTTTGAGAGTGGAGAGGACTGAAGAGGAGCCCTGATTTATGTTGGGAGGGTATTGGCGAAAACAACCACAGTGAAATAGAAAAAAAGGAAAAAGAGGGAAAACAGGCAGGATTGGGAGAAAGTTGCTGGATATGGGAGGGAGTCAGACAGAGAAGGATGAGTAGGATGCAATAATGTGATAAAGCAGCTGAGGAATGGTGGTTTTTCTACACTCCGACGCTTTTAGTCTCATTTCTCCTTTTTTACGGCAGATTTCATCATATTACCGTCGGCCATTTTGACTCCATTGTGGATAATAGGCTGCTGTGGAATTATTGGAGATGCTAGCTTAGATAATGGTCATTCTCTCACCCCTCTGTGTCTAGGCCCCCTTCTCTCTCATTCTCTTTCTCACTCCTCCTCTCTCATTCTCTCTTCCTTTCTCTTTCCCTTCATCTCTCACTCTCTCTCTCTCATATAGGATAGAAGCCATACCAACCTTTTCTCTCTCTCTGTCTTCTTCTCTCTCTCTTCTTCCACAATGCTACATAGGAATCAAGCTATACTAGCCAAGGTAAAGCAGGAGGAGGAGGAGATTAATGGCGTACAGATCTGGGAGCGTAGGGGGCGATGGAGATAGCTGAAGGTGCTGCGCATAAAAAGGCAGCTAAATGTGTAAGACAAAAGGAAGTAGAGAGAGGTGCTGCACCGGAGATAGCGTGTGATTGGTGGTTTGTGGGATAAAGTAATTGGATTTGTTATAATGTAATCCAGCCACAAGGGGGAGGTCTGAAGATTTTGTAGTTGTCGAGGCAGTACCAAGCCTAGATAAAGTGACAGTGCTGATCGTTGGATGTAAACCAATGCACAAACAATAAGCAAATTGCAGTATTAAACAGGTGGTGTCACTGCTGATGAAATAAAAGAAGAAAGACATGAATGTATATATGAAAAGAGGTCCATAGTATATTGAGAATCACTTGTGTGCAAAATTTTGTGAAAATTGTACTTTTATGTTACTATTTTTCCATTTTTACACAAAAAGAATAATGCCATCCCGGATATAGTAGTTGGACAGTTGTTGCTTTACCCGTTATCCCATTTTGAAATTTCTACCAGATCATCAAGCAGGTGATGCGCCAACCACACCTCCCAAAATCCCACTCTTTCTCCTTAAAATAGTTCTTTTATGCACCGCTAAACTTGCTTCCTAGCACTTCATATTTTATAGGGTCTTCCTTTGGGGAAATTGCCTTGCGTTGGTAGGTGTTCAAGCTTATAAATTGACGTTAACTGCTGTCTTTTCTAAACAGTGTACAAATCCTTTAACTCTGTCTTTATTTGATTTGAAGCAGCAGTGTTGAGTGACTTGTTTGATTTCAATAAATATAAGTCTCAAATACATGTGCACGGATGATTTTAGCCAGTAGGAGCTGCAGCGGTAGTGGTCATAATGGAGTCATTGACATATGGAGTCTATATAGCAGCCCATAGACGCTCACAGCACAGGGCTATCTCTCTGGAATACTGCACGACACACAGCGATGGTGGGGGGTTGTCAGAGGCTGGAGAAGCAAGATGGAGGGAGGGGAGAGAGAAAAGAAGTAGTCAGGTGATTCGTATATAGAGCTGAGAGAGGAGGAAGAGGGGGAGGAGGGATGAGCACCTGAAGAAACAGAGGGAAAAAGGAGAGTGGATACGGCATTCTGAGACTATTTGGGAGAGAGGAAAGAGGGAGGAAGACAGTGCAGAAGAGAAAGAGGATGAGGCAGGAGTGAGAGAGGGAGAGCAAAAAGGAGAGAGACAGGAATGGAAAAGAGAGGAGGAGAGAGAGGGAGTGGGG
The DNA here is from genome assembly GCA_019594935.1 of Periophthalmus modestus. Classification (NCBI taxonomy): domain Eukaryota; kingdom Metazoa; phylum Chordata; class Actinopteri; order Gobiiformes; family Gobiidae; genus Periophthalmus; species Periophthalmus modestus. The sequence continues at coordinate 20,073,855 of JAIEZT010001373.1, forward strand.
AAAGAGAGAGGAAGGGAAAGAAGGTGAATGCAAGGAAAAGGAGGAGGGAGAGAGAACTGGATAGGAGGGAAATGAGAGGGGGAGGGAGGATAGAGAGATGGAGAGCGGAAGAGTGATAGCCCTACAGCAGCACCTAATGGCCTCTCTGGAGGAGGAGGGCCATAATGAAGGCTATGACAGAGACTGCTCAGACAAAGAGGGGTGGACTGGAGGTTATGCAGTTGTTGATGAGGATACAAAGGATTATATTCTCTGAAAGTATAATCTTGGTGTGATTTTTCTGAATAGACCTAGTTAATTTAGCTTAAGTCTTTCAATATTTATAGACTTTGTTTAGGTAAAATCTCTTTTTTGCATTACTTGCCACATGACAGTATTACACATTTGTTAATTCAGATACAACACATTCCAGCAGGAACATTTTGGGTTTTATGCTAAAATGTTAAATAGCAAGAAGGGTTTACAAACTGGTGCCCTGGTTATGACCTGAACTTTTAATGCTGCGGTAACTATAGAGACACATTTAAACACATGTATCTAATCTAATCAGTACTGATAATCAAGCCATTGTTTTGAGCCTCATTTACAGTGCTCAAAGCTCAATGTGTAAACTAATATTACACTTTATTGTAAGCGTCACAACATGAAATACCATTACACATTTATCAAAACATTATCCAGGTTTAGGGCTGGCACAACAGGCTTGCAGAGGTCAGATAGAAAAACAAGCAATGAAACTGTGCGTGGTAAGCAACATGGACAAGATCTATACTCTGTGCGAACAAAGGCTAAAAGGCAAAATGGATGTAGTCACTATAGCAGACTATGACCAGGAGAGGCAGGGCTTGAAGAGTCTGATGGGTAACAAAACCGCTAATGGGAAGCAAAGGGTTAATCAAGACGAGGAGGGAACAGGGGGATCGTACAGAGAAAATTGAGGAGGAGGGTCCTGGGACGGCTGTATGGATAAAAAGGCAGTTTAGTGTCGTAAGGAGAGCGAATGGGTGAGGTAAACACACGGGGCAGGGCACGCACAGATGCGGGGAGAGTATCCTTCCTCCGTTAACAGCCGTGTAATGGCACTGATCGCAGCTGTGAATAATTCAGAGCCCGGAGTCGGGAATACGCAGGGCTAAGACTATAACAGTTATGCAGGTATAGCTCTGTGTAGCCTAGGACAACTGCAGAAGGGAGGACAGAGAGGATTGAACCACTGTAATCACTGTTGCTAATAGGAGGACTTGGCTGAGTGATTGCATGAACTCAGTAGTATTTTTTTTTTTTTTTATGTCAAACGCGGAAGATCTCCATAATCCATTCACTATTCTTAATTGACTTGAATTCAAAATATTAATCTTTAAATTGTGTATTTTATTGAATTGGAATTAGATTCACAATAGTAACCACAACAAGCTAAATTATCTCATAAATGTCATTTATATATATATAAATCTCATGAACTGTTAAATAAGTTTTTTGTCATTTTAGAAAGTAAACTCATACTCAGTACTTAAACCTATCAAATCAAGCTTAAATCTCTTTGTAAGTCATTTAAACCCATACAATAAAGACTGGCTCGTGTGTCAAAAAGTTTGGCCACCCCTGTCTTATCTCATCTTAAATCACCCTGAAACCAGTCAAACAGTATAACCAAGTCAAATTATTATTTATTTTATTTGGTTGGGACAGTGCATGTTGATGAACAGACATGACATGACAGACATGACCGTAAACACGCCGGGTTATAGCCAGAGGCTAATTTCCACCCGTTGTCCCAAGGGCTGGGGTAGGTGGGTTAAGTGTCTTGCCCAAGGACACAACGACAGCATTCATCTGTGAGGGCTGGAATTGCACCGCCAACCTTCGAGTCAGTGGATCTAACCACTCAACCAATGATGTTTATGTAGAGATTTGAACCGCCAACCTTCGGATCAGTGGACAAACACTCAACCTACTGAGCTACTGTAATATATACAGTATAATAATAATAACTTATATAAGAAATTAAACCTAATATCACATAATAATATGAAAACCAACCAATGCCAAGAACATTGGAATACACCTATTATGATCATTTGATGGCAATAGTTTTTGTATAGTTATATAAGGAAAGTATTGCCAAACCTGTTTATTGTCCAAAGTGTAGGACATGCTCTATAAACTACTATATTATTTTACAGCACTAAATCTGACTCATAGTTGTTATTGCTCTTCAAATAATTTAACCCTGAAACATGCTGTAATAATAAGGTTACCGTGTGACATGGAGCCACTTAGAGACAGGAAAAAGACGGAGAGAAGCGAAGAGAACAGTCCACCTGCTTCACATCAGAGCTGTCATTCAGACATGCCCAGTCTGGTCAATTAGATTGCGCACCAACACATCAGTCTAATTCAATATACCCTCCCCTTATTTTGTAACTCGGCTAATATCTCTTACACTGCAAAAATGTAGGAAAAACATTTTTTAACTAAATAGTATAGATGTATGTATATTATATATATTGTGTGTGTGTGTGTGTGTGTGTAGGTGTGTGTGTGTGTGTGTGTGTGTGTGTGTGTGTGTGTGTGTGTGTGTGTGTGTGTGCGTGCGTGTGTGTGTGCGTGCGTGCGTATGTGTGCGTGCATGCATTTTTTGCTGTGAGTGGGGTCACTTCTCCACAGATCTGACCTGCTTGTCCATGGAGATAGAAAAGTTTCCATGGACAGAAGCAGATGGGCTGCCCCCCATGTTAAAAAACAACCATAAAGACAAACTTGTAGCCTTTAGTGCTATTAATATCACAATAGCTATTTCTTCATGTTGGCTGCATTGAAATAGAGCAAAAGGATCATGGTCTATGTAGTTCCTTCTGTTGCAAGAAAATGATTTGGATGTTTTGATAGAGACACATTGACTGTTGGAAACATAACATACTTTTACTCTTTTTACCTAGATACCCAGTTCTCATTAATGCATAAACATATTGGCAATCATTTCATTATTGCTATACTCAACCCTGTTTTAGAGTAGCATATTTTCTCCTATTCCTCCCCAACACACATACACTGTCCATCTCTTCTCTGCGTGTCTCATCTTGACTTGTTGCCGGCGTGTGTCTTTAAGGTTGCCATAGTGAGCGTTTCCAGGGTGATTTACGGTAGCACCTGGTCCCTCTCAGGGTGGTACACACTCGTCCGCTCCTCAATCACTCCCGGACCACCAGTGATCTCATCGCAGCCTTTCTCTTCTCCTCCTTCACTCTCCTGTTTCCTCTCTCACCTCTTTTTAATCTCATTTCTTTATCTTTCCATCCACACACAGACGATGCATTTGCACCAAACGTCTGCTCCACTGTCGCTCACTAAGAATTTAACAATAACCATCATATCCAAAGTCTAACAATATCTGTTGCAGTATATTGAATTGCAAGCACTTTTGCCTATTGTTGCAGCAGCACAGAAAAAAAGCAATCGTAACTAGATTGTTCATAATGCCTTGCTCCTTTCTTCATTTTAGCCAAACAAATCTTTAAATCTTTAATTTTTGGTTAATAAAGATACAAGCAAAGCAAACTGAACCACTTACATATTAGTTTATTCGTCACAATTTCTTGTCAGAGGGTAATTCCTTCTGTTTTTCAGGCTTGGGAGTGCTACTGTGTGCTATCTACGTATAAAACATTTTTATCAAATTGCAAATCAGAAAGTAATGCTGGTGCGTTGTTAGCATGCTAGTTGTTAGTATTACCACAGCGGCAAAGCTCCACTTTTGGCTTTTGAAAGGTGGGGAATAACTTAAGAATGCTGCAAACCATTTAAAATGGCGTAACCTACTGTTTTTCCACAACAAAATCAAAACACCCTTTAAAATACAATGCTCTGACACTAAACGCCTCATATATATAGCCTACCACTCCTTACTCTGCCCTGACTATAACAGTGGGGCGTGCTGCAGGTGGGTGGATAGAGAAATCCCTGGTTAAGATGGGAGCCTCCACACTCAGCCTTCTGCAGGGATTCATTTACTCAAATTGATCCAGTGCTTCATGCCAGCGTGTATTTCACAGCCGCGCCGCATGGACCTGCTCGCTAGAGGAGGATCATAGAGCTGCGTTATCCACTTTCTGAGCAAAAACTGACACATGGGAGCTCTGTTAATTTTGCACACTTCAGAGGACAAGTATTACACCTTACAACGTACTTTACAGGTGCGAGCTATAAGCCTTATTCCATGTATTTCCACAATTTGTTGTTTTCATATTCTTAAATATCAATTAGCATTCAGCTCCATAATCTCACAATCCATTGGTTTCACAATGGTGAAAATTAAAGCACATTGTCATAGCAGTTAACAATTTAAAGCAAGATATCTTTTGAATGGTATAAACTAAGACCTCAAAATGTCACCTATAACAGGAGGCTGAAACCCATGAAAACAACAATCTGCACACACTGGATATGGCGTCCATATCAATGAAAACCTATTGATAGAATTTTGGAATGGGGTTGTCTGGTGTAACTCTCTTGAATCAGAAATTTTAAAAAACTGACTTTTGTGAAATAAAAGCCATTGCATATAGGAAAGCAGATGAAATATTATACATACATACATACAGTACATTGTTGATGAATAGATGTCCTGATATGCATTTCCCAATTAGCATACACCACAGCCATAACATACACTAGGGATAAGGCCAAATCTCATGAGATGATGAAAATTCCACAATTTCTCCTCTAGTGGAGAGCTATCTTGTGAAAAATTTGATAATTAAAAAGAACTATGTTTTAATGTATTGATTTAATGTCTAACAATCATGGTAATAGGTAGAAGTTTGTCTGTGATTTTAAATAATATCAAAATGGAGTTTTACTTACTGCAATGAGATTTGCAATTTATGGTTTACTAGTTGGATCTGAGTGCAACTTGTGCTCTGTCTATTCTCCTTTTTCTGTACGTTGAATGTGCAAACTGCAAAGGCTCTGAAATAGGCCAGTTAAGGTTTAGCACTGAGATGTTGGGAGATTAAACAGGCCTCGGTGGGGAGCAGGTCTCTTCCTCACAGTTTAAATATAGCCCTCTTCTGGGAGAGAGTGTATGTGCGTATCTGTGTGTGTGCATGTGCTGTGTGTGTGTGGGTGAGGGGTGGGTCCGGGGGAGGATCAACTACACACTCCACAGAACAGCAGTGGCCAAGCAGCAAACCACTGGCTTCAGACTTGTACTTCTTGCCTCTTGCTTGTTACCAAGTGTCTTCCTGATGTCTTCTTTTCCCTTTGGTGCTGTGGGGAGAGGCTGTGGGTTCTGGCTGCTCCATCTGCTTGGGGTTAGCAAAAGCCTTGGAGTAAGGACTTTAGAACTACACTATGTCACTTTTCTGGTGGGGGACCCTCCATCGGTGTGTCTCCATGGAGAAATTACTGTTTTTTATTGTCATTAAACAAATCTATCTGGCATTTATTCAGTTACTGGCATTTTTATTGCTCATAGTTACCTCAAAAAACATAAATTATTGTGAGTGGGCATGCCTCTCCACAGATCTGACATGAGTTCCATGCTTGTTACCATGGAGGTAGACGAGCAGGGGCCAAATTGTGATAGACTGAAAAACTAACTGAAAAATGTATACGAACAATATTGATAATTAAGTATATTATGTAAAATACGTATTGTAAATTATAGTCCCAGGTATGCAGTGATCCAATGTGGTGATGTGGTTGAGGTGTAGAGACTCTAGCCTGGTTGGTAATGAAATGCAATAATATAATAATACAAGTGTTAATTTGGCTAAATGTTAAGATAAATTGGATTAAGTGGATCTAGCAATGAACAAATATAGACTTGCATGGTTAGGTTTCCCTTACACATGTCTGTGCGTAAGAAATATCCAACCCTGCTCCATGTTGCTAGCTGTGCTTTGACACTCCTATTGTTCAGCAGATTAACTGTAGTCTTTACAAAGCATTTACAAAGTGTACATTTTATTTCAAAGTCATTCACGGTTGACATGAAGTTAAGTGTAACATTTCATTTATGTGTGTCAGCGCCATCATTCAAACTCATGTTAACCCCGCTGTACATTTAAATAGGCACTTTCTATTGAAGCGTTTCATTTTGAACTGTTTAAGTGGAAATATAGCTAAGCGTTTCAGTGGTAGAAACTGGCATGTTTTAAGAATATAGTGATACTAATTTGCTTTTTATTATGAAAAACTTTACAGAAATAAATTATTTGTATAATAATGGTTGAGGCGGTTAATGTATTCACCTTGATGTGTCCTTGATCCACACACTTTTCTCAACATTATAATACAATATATAGTTTACAATTGGGTTTGATGCTGTTTAATACCTTATTGCTCCTGGAAGACCCAGCAGTCACAAGTACCAGCTGCAGATATACTGATTACCTTACTGTAGCATATAGTTTAGCTTCATTGCAGGTGTTAGCACTTTACATTGGCATCTCTCTGCTCCTTTTGGCCTTTAGTGAAAGTGCAAGGACAATGGGTTTGAATGAGCAGAGTGTCCTAACGTTGACGTGCACTGACGGTGATAGATCCCACCTGTGACCTTGAGATCTTCCACTGCTGCTCATACAAAAACATGTATCTATTCTGTTACTCGAGTATTTTCAAAATTTGGTAACCACATGATGGTTCAATGGTTAATCTGCACTTTGTCAAGTTGAAACACAGTATTTAAAGTTGTATTCAGATGAAGGCGCCACTGTTAGAATGGGAATATTGTTTAACCTTAAAATCCATCACATTAAGACATTTTTGATGTTGCTATCAAGTAATATTAAGTTAAAGGTACACTGTACTATGAAGTACTGCCTTGCCTCACCAGCCAGTCCCTCCTACATTCTGTTTGAACGCAGAAGGGTCTGGAACCAGACCATGAAGTGCGTCACGCAACCAGTCTAACTTAGGTAGTTTATAACTACTTTTACCTTATACTGTATATCAGAGCTTAGTGCTTCACTTGTTAATTCTGCAGAAATCCATGCTGTTTCTCTGTCCTTTGTGTTATTTTTGTTTATTTATTTTTACTTGCCACCATGAGGTTCTTTCATTGGTTAATCCATCTGTCAATCATGCCTATTGAAATTTGGGGAGATAGAATACAATTTCAGATCCAAGTGTCTTTGTACAGCATTGTCAATGTTTGGCTGGCCAAACGAAAACCTGTCTACAATATATGTTTGCAGATGGTAAACACTCAAGCTTAAATATATTACACATTCAAAGACTGGAACTCTGCTAGTAGCAGTCAAGGCAGTTGTTAATCACACCATGAGTCGACCCCCATATCAAGATAACAGGGTTTCACGACAAGTAATTGGATGGGTTATTCATCATAGTCATCAGGAGAAGCTTAGTGCAGTGTAAATGGTTTTATTGGAGCTAAATGGGAACAGGACTGTACAACACACTTATAGAGGTAAAAGTTTAAACTAACAATATTAAAACAGCACATTCATTCTTCTATAGACTGCATGTTTAGTTAGTCATAGTTTTCTTTGTATGACTGAGCCTATAGTAATCATCCGACTAAGCGATTGGCATTGTTTCTAAGAAGTAAATAGGATCCAGGGTCTGCACACACATACCTGGCGCCTAACCATGCTGGTCCTATAGACTGCCTGTTCTTCATACTGCGAGTGTGTCTGGTGAGCATCTAATGAAGCATCTCCTACCTGTTCACTTCTCCTTTTTCCTCTCTCTCACCTCTCTTCCCTCTGTTACTGCACTCTGCTCTTCTTTTCTAGCACTCCTCTCGACTCTCCCCTATTCTCTTTCTCCTTTTTACACCCTCCCTTTCTTCACCGTCTGATCTTCTCTTCAACCTTTCTCTTCCTTTTCTTCCCTCATCCTCTCTCTTTCATTGACTCCCCCTTCTCCCCTTTTTCCTTTCTTCGTCTCTCTCTCCTTTCCCTCTCACCTCTGTACCCCCCCTCTCCTTCCTTCTCTCCTCTTTCCTCTCTCCTCCCTTCGCTCCTCCTCTCTCGCTCTCAGGCACAAGTGGGTGACAGATGTGATCCTCTCTGGAGAGACAGCCACCGTTCTGCTGCCAGCCCACCCCTCTCCCTCCCCCTCTCTTTCTCTCTCCCTGTCTCTATCTCTCTCTCTTCTCCTGTCTGACTCTGAGCACAATGTGTAACTGTGCTGTACTAGATGCATTGATGCACCAGCTCACGCGGTGCCTCTCACAGTCTGTTTGCCTTGTGGTTTTTCCATGTGCCACTTGTATTTAAACCTGTTTTAAGGGTACACATGTGTTGTTTTAAAACAGCAAGCAACAGCCTTTAATCTCTCTGGCTGTGGTCACTGTAAGAAGCAGGTGATTTCATCCCAGCTGGATCTAATTATGCAATTGTACAGCATGCCAGCTTTACAGGGAAGCTAGTCTACTCAGAACTGCACATTCGCCATGTCAAAATTGGGACTAAACCAGGACTAAACCTGAAACTAAACCAGACTAGGACTAAACCTGGACGAGAGATGCCTGACAAGCCAGTCCCTTCTACATTCTGTTAAAATTCAGAAGGGTTAGGAATCGGAGCGTGAAAAACCGCCGTCCCAATTTGTGACAATCCAACCACAGACGCTAATGTGTATCACGTGTCTCTCAAGTGTCCTCTTTCCTCATCCCCTCTCAAAAATTCTTGTAACACTGAGACCAAAATATATAAATTCTTTTATCACGCCCTCTGGAATCGCGGAGATGGAATACGGTTCCAGACCCACTCGTCTTTGTAAAGTTTTGCCAAAGCGTGTGGTTCTGACTGACCAGGTAATTGCCAAAGCAGGGGGTTTCTGGCTGGGTAAGAACTAGAACAGAATTAAACCAAGTCCACATCAGGTCTGAAATGGGTTCAAATGAAAATTCACCCTTAGACTCTTGATTGTGATCTTACACTGTTCTAAAGCTTTTCTTTCTGTATATTATGCTGTCAAAGTTGCACTTTGTAGTTTGGTGATATATATCAAGCCTGGCCAATCTTAACTTACCTTAACTTAACTAAACTTGCACTAGTCTGACTCTAATGTCCTGCTGGGATAGAACTGACCATGGCTCTTTCTGGTGGGTTCAAGTGTCATTGAAGGATGAGTCAAATGCAAAATTTCTAGTTTCTAGTTGTAAGTATCTTATCTCATATGGATCTACCGGTACTCTAACCTAGCAAGGACACACAGATATATTTAAAAGGTCAGAGAAATATTTCCTTTTTTTTTTTCTCTTTACAAATCTCTTTCAAATTTACTAATATAGATTTGTGACTCTACAAATGAAAATTTTAAAATACATTTTCAGAATTCTCTCTATAAAGGCAACCCAACTCAGTGCTTATTAAAATTAGTTGATACCCCATTTTAGCTCAGAGAAATACATGCATTTAGTTTAGTTTTCTGGTCTGAGTTGGTTTCTGGCATGGCTTATCCCTATTTCCTGTGTTTTTGGCCATAACACTCCCATTGCAGATACATCTCTTCCTCTGTACTCTCTCCATGTGCCTGCATTTGCACTCAGTCCTGGTGTAATGCAATCACCTGAGCTTCTTAACCCAATAACACAGACAGCCTGCACCACACACACACTCATTCACCTTTACATAGACAACAAACATCCTCCAGAAAAACTGAGCTCTCAAGTCACACAGCTATTTCACTTTTATATCTCCTGTGTGTTTTTAACCAGTTCTTTCATGCCATGGATACATCTTCTGGTATTCTACTGCAGTGTTATCCCATTTGAAAAGCCATGTTCCTATCCAGCTGCAGTTACTGCGGGACCATTGAGGCTAACAATTGGCCTATTTCTGTTTTATGGTTTGGAGTATTGGCATTAAGAAAGACACAAACAAGCACTGGTAGAAAAAAGGCAAAGCTAAATGCAATACATGTTCAATATTTTAGTTGTAGCTTAATAGAGCTCAGGATCAAACTTCAAAAACTTTACATTACCATTAAGATGTGCCAAATGTCTACAGACATGCATAACACTATATTTTGGGAATTTTTGTGTAGCACAAATCGTACACAAAGTAATTCAAGGAGCTTTACAGAAGAAGAAAGACACTGAAATCACAATACAACAAATCAAAACATAAATAATCATCATAAAATTAACATTAAAAGAGAAGAGTGCAGAATAAAAACCTCTCAGTCATATTCACAGTTAGAACAGTTTTGAGCCAGGATTTAAAATTTGTCAAGAGAGGCCTGTCTTACATCTTCAGAATGACCGTTCTAGGTTTTAGCTGCATAAAACTGACACACTGATTCCCCATGTTTAGTCCTGAGTCTGGCCACCAGCAGGAGGCCATCCCTTAAGTCCTCTGGTTCATGTGGTACTAACAGGTCAGGAGATGTACTTTGGTGTTAGGCTAAGAGTAAACAAAAGAGCCGTGAAAAAACTTAATGAGATGGGTAATACTGCATGCATACATACATAGCCTACATTTATCAGTTAGTTTACCTTTGAATGAATGAAAACATAGCTTTTAGCATCTTAAAATCTCCGATGGTTTAACATAACGCTAACTGAAAATTCTGAGATGTGATTACACAAAACTCTGAGGTGTGACAACAGTGATAGTAGCATAGCAATCATCAAGTTTGTCCACTGACCAAAAAGGTTAGCGGTTCAATCCCAGCTCAACTAGTGCATATTGTTGTGTCCTTGAACAAAACACTTAACCTTTCTTATTTGAGTGTCTGCATGTACAGGTGTGTGGCCTCTTGATGGAAATCACTTTGAATGGCCTAGAGGTGGAAAGGCACTAGACTAAATACCATGTAGTAATGGTGGAAAATGCAGTGAAGCAATTGATATAGTGGTTATTATGGCAGTGGTAGTAGCAGTGGTAGTAGTAGTAGTAGTAGTAGTAGTAGTAGTAGTAGTAGTAGTAGTAGTAGTAGTAGTAGTAGTAGTAGCAGTAGTAGTAGTAGTAGCAGTAGAAGTAGTAGCAGTAGAAGTAGCAGCAGCAGTAGTAGTAGTAGTAGTAGTAGTAGTAGTAGTAGTAGTAGTAGTAGTAGTAGTAGTAGTAGTAGTAGTAGTAGTAGTAGTAGTAGTAGTAGTACATTCTTGCATGTCTACTTGTTATTTACAGAAAAGGGTCAGATTACCCTTGGACAATTCAAACTACCTACCTATAATACATTTTATAGAGCTGAAAAATCTTTACAGGTGAGGTGGTGATAATATTACTGCTGTGCCTATATGAATGATATAAAAAAAAAAAATTGTTTTTTTCTTCAGAGTTGTAAAGTTGAATTCTCAGAGCGGACATTACTCTGTGCCATCTGTTCTCCTCCAACCCCTACTTTCCTTGGACGCAACTTTTACACAACGTTTCTGGCTCGGTTTGTGTCTTATTTACAGCCAAGTTCATCATATGGGAAAAAATATTGTTGTGTCGCTTTGTATATCAACAATGTGCTATCACATTCTTGCATAAAACAAATTACTTGGTTGTGTGATTGTTTAAGTGCTATATGTTGTACTAATAGCTGTAGTAGTACTAGTAATAGCCAAGTATGAATTGAAAAGTCATTATACACCTCTCATTCCTTTCTTTTTCCCTGATGTATTCAGGTATTGCTGTACTTGTAGCAGCAGTAGTAGTAGATGTGGTTGTTGTAGCAGCAGTAGTAGTAGTTGTAGTAGCAGTAGTACTAGTAGACGTGCAAAAGTAGAACTAAGTGTAGTAGTAGCAGAATTAGTCTAGCAGTAGCAGTAGTAGTAGTGCTAGGAGTGGTGTCAATAGTGGCAGTAGTAGTATTGTAGTAGAAGTCTTGCCATCAGCTCCACTGGAACACTTTACCATGAAACTGTAGGAAGGAAAATACTTTCTCTACTTTATTTATTGGATTGCTTTGCAATTACTGCTTGTATGTTCATTTAAAACACAGTTGCATCTCAAGCTGAGCCACCTTCACTGAAATGGACTTTTCCCTCTCCATTTCGTCCCTTTGTAATCCATCTTGCCTCCCTCCCCTCCTTCATTGTGTGGACATGACTCAGGGCTGCTGCCTGTCTGCGCACAGCACCAGAGTGAGAAGCAGAGAGAGAGAAAGTGTGGTGCGGGCGAGGACTTTGATGGCCGCGTGTTTGAGAGAGAAAGAAAGTAAAGAGGTAGTTTGAGTGGGGGAGCTGTAGAGAAATCGTAGATCAGAACGTCATGATTGAGCCATCTGCTGAGGCCATACAAGCACACATACATACACACACACACACACACACACACAGAGAAAAGTGCTTAAAGATCACCACTGCCACCCGTTGGTCACTGCTTGTCACTACGCTTGTCTTTTCCTGTCTCCTTTTCCTTGTACAGCATGGATTGCCGGATTGCATTACCCCGGGCAGTAATAGTGGCAGTGGAAGCAGCAGTTGCAGAACTGCTAGCAGTGGTTTCACGTACTATCTTTAGTGGTGTTAGTTGCATATACTTGTATAGTTAGTTGTTGTAATCTTAAACAGATCCTTTCCCTTTTTCCCTTTCCATGTGTGTCCTGTGTCTACTTGTCTTTAATGTCTGCATTTATCTACAGAGCCCCTGCAGTTGCGTAATCCCGGCATGCACCTCTACACCCCATTCTAGCAGGGATAGAGCTGGTGAATTCCCATTGAAACTAACCTCACTGGCCACAATTAACAAACTTTATGGGAGTTTCAGAGATTGTGGATTATTGTACACATTATCAAGGGTAGAAGAAAGCCTGAGCCTTTTACCGGATTTACAAAGATTAATGGTAGAAGTAGATTTGTGCAGCTAAACGGGCTAACATCTAATCAAGACCTACATTAATTAAGCTATGATATGTGTTTTTACATCGATACTGTTTTTTAAATTTCTTTTTATGTGAATGATTCAACCATAGTCTCATAACGATTAAAAAACAGTATGTTTCTTGTCGATTAGCGATAGACTATAGGCACAGAGAGAGTAGTTTGAAAAGAAACAATCCAAAATGCTTTTTGCTAAACACTGTTTATTTGCTTAATGTTAACTGACTGCTTAGAAATGTTGACTGTAGAATATAAAATCACAAGCTAAAGTTCAATCAATGGTTGTTGTGTGTTTATTATATTGACATGAGTGATTTAGCTGCTACATAGGCTACAACATCTGCCCATTAGTTAGAGCTCATCATGTTTTCACTGTTTCATTAATTTCACATCATTCTCACACATTATGCTGAAACTATAGTGATGCAGGTGGTCATTCAATACAGATCTGTGTAATCCCTCAGTTGTCCAGGTAGGTTCTATAGTGGTCCATGGGTGCATACTAGTTGTGTGTCTTATACTTGATCTGATACAACTCAAGATCATTCTAAAGCTATTCAGGAAATATTCATTTCTGTCTTGTGACTTTTTTATTATCAGTACCTGCTCAAATTAGTATCTAGTTTTGATACTTGTTTTAGAATCGATTACCATCTCATTTTCGATGCTTTTGACAACCCTAAGTTGTAGTAGTAGCTGAGGTAGTTTTTCTGTCTCCCCTACTGTATTCTGTGATCGTCAGACACATCCAGAAGTGTAGACATAGTTCAGTACATCGATCAGCCTGGTCTGGTCTGGTCTGCTTGAGCCAGTTTAAGCAGATGGTTTTGTTTGCTCCACAGGGTTCTTTGTGCGTTAATATATGAGCTTTATCTCCACCTAACTCCTTTCTAAGAGCAGTGCAGCCTCAATGCGGATTATAAGATTTGGCCCTTTGAAAACATATTGAGTATAGCACTGTGTTACAGACTCCAGCCATGGATATTATACACCGCTGTAATCCTGCTGTAGCTCTTTCATTCTTTACCCATAGTGTAGTAGTAGTAGTTGTAGTCATACACATAAGCAGTAGTACAAATTTATATTAGTAGGAGTAGTACAAAATGTAGTAGTAATTTGAAAAAATATAAATTGTGAAAAGTAGTAGCTTCACCTTCAGAAGCATCCTATTAAATATAAGTACAAATACATGCTAATGAATATGTACATGTGTTTATAAAAGAAATTAGTTAGTAAGTACTGTAATATGGTATTATGTTGTCATAGTTAGAGGTAGTACTAGTTAACTTGTTTAAGCAGTATGTGTATTTCAGGTGTTGTCTTCATGCACATCCAATATATTATTTGTGGTAATGGCCTCCTAATATGCAGTTAAAAGCATCTATTTTCCCCAGTACCTTTTAAAAATATGCCTGTGACCCTAAAAATGTTCCAATCCCTGCATGGTATTTATTCATGCATTAATTTGTATTTGTTCACTCATTCTTTTTTTCTCTTCTCTATCTCTTGTGAGCTAAACGGTGTTCGCTCTTCTTTCACTGTCTAATCTTTATAGATTCATAAACGCTCCCCTTTCATTGGTCAGAGCAAGCCATTTCATCCTATTAGAGATTAGCATACGGCTGAGTGGAGGAGGAAGTGCTCTTTATATGCTAATAAGGAAATAATATATGCAGTGAGGACCAACCAGTGCCTGATCCTAGGACTCCAGCCTCAATACTCAGCCAGACCCAAAAGCGTTTTTGAGGATTTTTTGTTTTGTTGTGATTTTAGTTGTACTGGCCCTGTAGCATATTATATATAACATCTACTTCATTCATTCAATATATTAAAACAATTTCTAAATAATCGGTTAAAACAGATGATCTCTTTGCTACTTCTTGATAAGCACGTGAACATTTTTCCATCAAAATTAATCATTTCATGTACATGTTTCACAAGACAACAAATTGTTAAAATGGCTAAGATTGTAGGTCCTGGTCTAGTACTCTATCGTCAGAAGTAATCCTATAAACTGACAACAGGTGATGCATATGAAGTTTAGACATAGATACTATACAACAAATTATGTTCTTATGTTGTACCAGAATGGTCTGTCAATGGGTTTCAGAGTGATAAAGAATATTGTCGTCTGTTGCCGTAACAAGTTAAAACAAAATGTGCTCTTTTGAATGGTCAGAAGTCCTCAAAATTGAACGTGTAGCAAGAAACTGTGAACTACGAATATTATGTGTTACCATATTTGTTGTTCTCACTTTTATATTTGAGTAAAATAAATGTACTTTTCTTTTGCAGCAGATATTCCTCTACAACCTATGGCATTTGCTCTGTATTTTGACTTATCTCACCATTTTCTCATTGTTATCTGCTCTCTTCTCTTCCAGGAACAAGGCGTGGTGGGAATGTCACGGCCGCCCGGTGCCATCCCGCCCCCTCACCCTGGTGGAGGTGTGGCCTCAGGGGTAGGACCCAACCAGGGATCGGGCCCTCCTCCAGGCTACGTAGGCAACCAGCAGCAGGCCATGATGAAGCAGATGATGGCCATGGAGCAGGAGAAGAGAGTCCAGATGCACATGATGGAGCAGCAGAAACAGCAGCTCTTCAGGGAGCAGCGGCAGCAGCAGCAGCAACTCCTGGCTGAACAGGTGCGAGTGTGATACAGGATAGTTGTTCAAAACTCCTTTTCGAGCTTAAATAAGAAAAAAAAAGTGAAATATACATTAAGATACATGTATATTTACTTTCTCATTAATCTACTCAAAATAAATTAAAATAATAAATGAGTTCCCTATTTTATATCAAGCAAAGTCATCAGTAAAACAATTACACTTAGCCTCATCACTCTTTTAAGTTCTCTTAAACCAGAGAGAATTTGATGGACACAATTTAATATTTGTGAATGAATGTAAGAGTGAATGGTTGTCTGCCACAGTGTATGTGACTGTGTCAGTCCTGGTCTTTGTCCTGAGCTTACCCTGTCTATGGCCCATAGTTGCATGATTATGTTCATGTCTATGTAACAATAAAAATCTGTCTACTTAATGTACCAGTAATTTACTCAGTGATTCTGCTGCTGATACAGTCTTGTGTCTGTCTCTAATTCACTCATCCTCTTTGTTTCCTTACTGTTGTCTTCCTGCATGTATAATTACCCCTATCCAGCCCCCTCTCCACTACATCCTTTTCATCTCCTCATGCACTAGCTTATGTGCATTTGTCCGTCTGTTTTTTGCCACATGCCGCCCACTGTGATAATGCTGTGTTTTCTTTTTATTTCTCTGTGAGCGAATCAAGTGTTAAAGAGTCCTGAACTCCGGAGTCACCACCCACCATGTTGATTTTAATTGGACGCACAAAAACATAGAGCCATGCAAATATAGGTGCATGTGAGAGGAGAACCGCACCCTGCTGGGGCACGCCATGTGGCATTAACTAGACATCATAAGTTTTATTTAAACACACTATGTAGTATCTGTTGATTAGACTATAAAGCCAGCTGCAAATGAGAGTGAAACATCTGTCCGAAACAGGGCCTAGGTGATTAAACAATAGCATTTGGTGGAGGTGGAGAGTATAGTGTACTGACTGTTAACTTCTATGAGTTATGTCCAATGCTATGCAAGTGTTTGAAATTTTAGTATTGTGACAAGTAGTACAGACAAATGTCCTCAACAAATTTCCAAAATGATTTTGACACTAAGGAAAAGCCTTGATATTACTCATCTTCATATTGGTATGGTGAATGTTCGACTTAAAATAATAGTCGATTCTGTAGTAGTCGGTAGTAGTAAACTGCTGATCAATTAGTCAACTAAAAAGGGACATGGCAAAAGCTCTCAAAACTATTACCTATCTCTGTATCTGACCCAAACTGTACTCACAAGACTACAACGGTACAGGGGTTCATGCAAAAACATTTATTTATTTTTATTTATGCAGAAAACAGAAATAAGACAGATTTGATATCAAGAATCTTTGTACACATAAATATCAGAAAATACCAAATCTACAGCTAAGTCACTAACTTCTCCTTTCTGCTGCTGTTACATATAAATCCTTAAAATCACCAAAAGTTTGACAAATATGCCTTTTTATTATTATTGTTGTATCAAAATCAGTAATGAGTCCCTTTTTTCTACATTGAACTAAAGTGGCCATGTATATTATAACACTATGCTAGGTTAACTGATAACTCTATGTTTGTGTTTTCTTGCAGCTTCAACAGCAGCAACAGCATCTTCCGCGGCAGATGGGGCAGGGCCAGAGGAATCCATACCCCCAAGTCAATCAGTACCAAGGTATAATACACACGCACATACAAACGCATACACATTTAACACACTCATATCTGCAATAATGCTTTTTATACACAGAACAATCTTAAGGCAGAACCTCCATAGATTTTCTTTTGCACAAGTCAAGACCTGACCTAATTTCTTTCAGCTTTTTTATTGATGCGCATTAGTGAATGGATTTTTGGTATCTTCAGCAGGAGTTTTTCACAGATTACAGTGGCACTGCCGCTTCTCATTATTATGTCAATAAAGTGGACATTGGTATTTCCATGTCAAAAGTGTCATATTTACTATACTTGTTGCAGACAATCTATTTTTTCAATATGTATGAAAGCAACAAGAAATTATGTAGGTACTACTTGAATATGCTAGGCAACCTTTTTGGTGAAGATTCTGCCATCTGCTTGCCTTGTCTTACAGTGCCTTTCTACAGTGAGCAGGCTCACCTCTCCACAGGTCTGAACTGTAACTTGAACTGTTACTAGAGAAAGATGCCACACTTTGACAAATACAAGACAAAGCAATAACATCTCCATACAAGCAATAGTCACACAATGCACTTTTAACTATAATTAGACGTTTTTATTATATACATATAACTTATTTGCTAGAGGTATGCAATAGCATTTATCCCTGACAATAAGAATGTAGTGCAACTTGTTTCACAAATCACAACTGTTGCAGTTTGAACTCCAAGTATTGTCTAACTTTCTATTTGGACAGCTTTAAAAGACACCCTCATTTACTGTACACAGTTCATTCTTTACCATCTTGTGCACCATATTTTTACATAGTGAAACTTAACCTTAAGATTGAAGCTGGTCTTCTCTGCCAGACGCTGTCAGATTTGTCAGTTTTGAATGTTCACATGCTCTCCCTCTCTCACTCATGATCTCTCGCTCACCCCGGGAAAAAAATATAGAATATTCCTGCTCTGCCTGTTACCACGGCAACTTGTCTGTCCTGGATCCCCAAGAGTTCGGCTGGAGTCAGAGAGGGAAGGAAGCGAAAATGTAGGAAAGGAGGGAATAGAGGAAAGAAGGATAGAGCAAAGGATAGGAAAGAGAAGGAAATGATGGAAGTAATGAATTAAGAGAATGATGAAAGGAGACAATCAATACAGGAAGGACACTAGGAAGAATGTATGTGAGGATACATACAGTTAAGGAAGGGTTCAAGGAAAGAATTCAATGAAAGAAAAATGACTATAATGACATTTTGACTGATTCTAACACGCTCCAGGTGTTTGTACAATGCTGTTTTATTAAACCATTTGATTGTGGTTTGCCCATACATAGCTACTGTGGATTTTATCAGCTACATCACATGTCATAGAATTTTCAGTTGGCCTAATGTTACACCAATGGAGATTTTAAGATGGTAATAATACTAAACTAAATACTAAACTATGGGGAAAAGATTTTGTCCCTTGATTTTCTCTTAATTCAATTTGACCATAAGCTGAAAATAATGATATAGAATCATGTAAATAGTAAAATGAAGAAATGAGTCTAGGGAAGGTCTAGGTCTAGGTTAGGATACAGGACTCAAAGAGAGGTGTGGGAAAGAGGAGGCAAAAATACTGAAGAAAAAGGATATAATTTAGTAACAGGGAGGTATCATGGAAAGGGGGAAGGCAAGGACATAGAAAATCCATTTATAGCCATTAGACGTCTCTCCAAGGCTAAAATGATAATAACAGAAGAATTGAGATCTTTAGCACAAAACTCAGGCCTATTAATACACAGCAGCTCTATCCCGCGGAGCATCAGAAACACTGTGATTAAGCTATTATCGCCTGCAATCAGAACCTGCTCACGCTCCACTGTTTAGTCAGATTCATACAAGGTGATAAGTGCGCTGGATGCGGCTGTTTGGTGGTGTTCAATTACCTCTAACTGGCTGCACACACAGTGAGCACTGGAGAAGGCTCTGCTCAGTTACAGTCACAGGGCTGTGAAGGATTAGCTCAGGGATGGCACTGTGGGTATATTAAAGGATTTACTCTCATTCACTGCTTCTAGACCTTCTTACTTTACTCCTGTCTTTGCTGGCTAAAACTATGGAGGTTTGGTATAGGAGGCTCATATTTGGACTGAAACATTTTTTTGTTTGGTTTCAGGGCCTCCCCAGGAGCTGGCATCGCGGAGCCAGGCCCTCCAAAACATCCGCGCAGCACGCCTCCTGCAGCAGCAGAACCAGCAGCAAATGGTCCAGATGGGACCGGTCCAAGGCCAGGGGGGCTCCGTGGGACCTCAGTCTGACATCGGCCTACCATACGGCACCCAAGGATCTAATCAGGGGTCTCTCTACGGACTCAACCCCAACATGAGCCAAATGATGCACCAGCAGCACCAAAGCCAAGGTGTCCAAGCCCCTATGGGACTTCCAGCACAGCACAACCCAGCGGCGGGGCCTCCTCGGCAGGCAGGAGCAGGACCTGGAGTAGGGGGTATGCCTGGAGGTCCTGGAGGTCCAGGATACGGAGGCCAGGGAATGATGATGCAGCAGTCCCTTAAAGGACCTCCCAATGCCAAAGCACAGGCACAGAGACTGCAAAGCATGCTGGGAGGCGGAGGGGGTGGAGGTGCAGCCATGGGGGCGGGAGGCTGGCCGCAGCAGCAGGGCCAGGGGCTGGTGAGCAGGACTACAGGAGGGGACATGGTGGGCTTCAACCCAGCACAGGGCTACATGCAGCCAGGACAGCCACGCATGGCTAAACAACATTTTCAGGGCCCGGGACAAGGCTTGAGCCAGGCCATGGACCCGCGGGTGGGAAACCCTGCTGCTGTAATGGGCGGCCCCATGATGGGTCCTCACATGAGCGGCCAGCCCAGGACCAACCAGCCGCGGCCCATGGTCATGAACCAGGGCATTAACCAGGGGGTGATGGGGCAGGGCATGAGCTCCATGGGAGGGTTCGGCCCTGGGGGTCCCAGTGTAGGGGGCGGAGGTGGTGCGGGAGGGCCATACGGACCAGGGGGTGTCGGGGGTCAGCCTCAGAGTTACCAGAGGACACCCAATCAGGACATGTCACAGAGTTACCAGAGGACACCCAATCAGGACATGTCGTCATATGGTTATGGGGGCGGGCCCTCGGGCGGGGCCGCCTTCGGTCTTGGCGATGGCTCGGGAGCAGAGCTGGACTCGAGTGATGGTTGGATGGAGGAGTTTTTCCCGGGACAATAGCCAAAGGGGAAATCAGAGTTTTACTGGACAAACTAAACATGGAACATGACACAGCAAGGACAGCTCTTGGCATGTTTTTGTTTTGTAAAACATGAGCTAGTTCAGATGAGTTCTGTGTACTGTGTGTGAGAGTGAGTGCTGAAGAAAGACCATTCTGTCTTGTGCATTTAAAGTAAACCCATATAGAGATTAAAGGTGTGTTCCATTAGCTCCCTTCCTGTCTTGAAATGAATTATTCTTATGTTTTAAAGCAATGCCCGTTTAAACAGTGCTTTGAGCCAGAGCTTCAGCGGGGCTGATTGAACATCGCAGACTGATGAAGGGGAAGGAAAACTTGTTCTCGAGACAACAATTTATTTGTGTTTGTGTGTTTGTGCCACCCGGCTCCTTGCTTTAGATCTCTCAGCTATGTGAGAGTAGAAAGCACTCTCAACGCTCCCATTTCCTCTGTCAGATTTGTGTGGCGAACACACACCACTCAAACGTGTCTTTTTCACTCTGTTGTCTTCACTTGATCTTTCTCTCTCTCTCTCTCTGTCATCCTCTCTCCTCCCGTCTTCCCTCCATCTCCAGGGACACTCCACACTCCCTTCTCCTGTTTAAATTGTGAACATCACAGCAGAACAAATGATGCGTCTCTACTGTGCTCAATGCTGCCCTCTAGTGTATTTGCTTGGCTTCATTTCCATACATGAAGAGGGTCAATGACAGGGAACAGGCAGCTAAGCGAGCAGTACGCACACATAGGCTACATATAATCTGCCGTGCACAAAACAGCAGTAATATGTTTGTCCAACCCTGTCATGGCCTGGCACAAGCACTCTGTCTGCATGCATCTGCTAAAGCTACCATCACTGGGCACTGAATGTATCCAAGTACCACAAGTGACTTCTTCTTTTTTAATTAAAAAACTCACTTAAGGCCCATATACTTTTACATTGCTGTTCTTTCTCAATGATGTTAGTAGTGTCCTATATGTACATGTTTTAAATGCACTTGTTTTAGTTTGTGTTGTCTTAAAAAACATTGTCAAAACGTGGCCCACAGCTTAACAATAGGCTTCTACTATGTACCGCATCTCGCTAAAGCTACATAACTGTGCTATACTGTAACACTACTGTGAAGAGAATTGTTGCTTAGAACCACTGCAAAAGCCTTGATTTTAAATATTGTGACAGCTAAGGGTCAAGTAATGTTTAGCCACAGTTAGCATTAGGACAATTAGTGCTTCCAGTGAGATTTCCCTTCTTTGAGCAAGTCTATCAAAGTTTCTCCAAGCTTATTGTTAAGTGTATCCATTCGTTTACCTATTGAATGAATATAATTGTACATCTGGTATCCCACCTTCCCTCTCAAACTGTTTTGTAATATTAAAGATGAATGAAGAGTGTCTGCATGTGCATTATGTTGTATTAAGCTCATCCGAATGAGAGTTTTCAAGGACAAAGCTGTAATCAACAAACCAAAAAGCCTTTTTGTGTAAACTAGCTCTGTGTCATCCAGACATTTGTTCTCATGGTTGTTGGTGTGGTATAACAACCCTTTAAATCCAAACTTTAGACATGACCATTGTCCCTGTATGTGTTCTTTGTTAGCTCCCTGAAAAAGTTACGTTCTTGTCAAAATGTTAAGCTAACATATTGAGTGTCTGAGTTTAGCTGGGAAAAACATGCCTTTGTGTAAGACTTATTGCACAAGAAACGTAGTGGAGTATTTCCGTGAATCCACTGCTAATGCTTCCAAAATTTCTGACTCCAGGCAAACTTAGATATTAAACTCAATATCAGAGCTGTTCAAAAGAGGAAATCTTCACCTGCTGTTTTCACTCAAAACTGAGGTGCAAAGGCAAAGAAACTCTTCCAGGTCAGAGTAAAGGTCACATAAGGTCGCAACCTCTTTGTCCTCTTTTATGTGAAGGTAAAAACAGACGGGAAGCTTCCTCCAAATATCATGATGTACCGGGACCAAGTCTGTAGACAACATTTTAACAAAATTGTTGTTGTTGATGTTCCTTGTTTATTTTATTGTTTGTTTTTTTTACTGGTGCTGACATATATGTGATTATGAGAAAAATATATAAAAGATATTGGCTATTTGTAAATATGTTTTTACAGGTTTAAATACATCAGATAATACAGTCTCTACTCTGTAAAGAATTTACTGTTTGTTGAAAATAGAGAAGTATTTTTATTTTGAGGTTTGGTTTCACTTTTAACCCATCTGAGCTATGCCATTGCACTTCAGACAATGTCTTACTACTAATTTGTATTGTAAACCTCCTTCTTTTATGATTTTTCATTTGTTTTCTAGTTGAGATTTGACTCTGGTCTTAAGCAGTGCTTATTTCTTTTTATCCTGTACAGAATTAAAAAGAGAATTACAAAACCTTTTTTGTTTTGTTTTTCAAAAAGATGCCATGAACAGAGAATGTTCTCGTGGATCATAGTAATACTGTTCGTGTTGGTTTGGGGTTTATCACTGAGACAGTGGGCCAGCGGCTGCGGCACTTATGCCGTTATATGACAAGCACCAATTTCATTTAGTTTCAGGGTCACATGACTGACAGTGACAAATGCGCCCACATTCACGTCGCCCCAAAATCCAGACTGACTAACTGCTCCAGTAATGTTTTGTCTAACAGGCTCCATTTGCATAATTAGACGTGCATATGCTAAAGAGCAGTCTTAATTTTGTCTCAATGTAACAGCGACGATGAATCACAGCAGACACAGACAGACCACACGCAGGGCCAGGACCTTTTTCATGTAATTCATCTTTTCTTCGACCAACCCCTCTCAAACTCACTCCTCCTTCAGTTGTGTCAGCCCGCCTCTCTTCTTCATCTATCCACTTTACACACCTGCCTCCTCTGCCTCCTCACCTCACTGCTGTCTCCGCTCCCAGATCCTAACCGGTATCCTTGTTCCCCCCTCGACTCCTTCTGTACCCCCCAACTACCCTCCGCATCACACTCACAAACCAGTGCACTTCTGCTCTTCCATCTGACAGTGATAAATGGAGACTAACAGAAATGACAACATCATTACTCATGTTCAGTGGCGACACCGGCTAGGACAGAGAAAAACGGGACCAGCAAAGAGGATGAAGGACAGGACAGAGGGAAGATTGGTGGGGGGCCAAAAGGGGGAAGGGAGAAGGTGCTTTAGTGAGAGATATATGCTACAGCCATCCACCCACAAGCCCACACCTGAACGCCTCCAGAGTGCACCCACTGAGGAGTTCATTATGGTGTGAAAAAGTAGAGCAACTGTTGATAGCCCTATCAGTGTGAAAGAGTGAAGGGAGTATAACGGAGTGCAATAATCCATGCAAAAACAATCACACTCAGATCATATTAGAACATAACCAAATGCCTAATCTGGAAATATACAGAATAGCTTGTTGGTGTTGAAATGAATTACCATATTTTATTTGAGAATGTTATGCTGAATTTCCCTTGATAATGAAAAGAATTAGGATGGCAACTTAACATGTAATTGCCCGAACTGATTCATTATACTCTGAGAAATTTCAACTGGTGTTTGCTTTGCAGTGGCCAGAATGTGAAAATCAACATCAACATTAAATAAATGAACTGAAATAACACCATGAAAATGACTTACTGTAAGTTTACTTCACTTCAATAGCATATATGATATTATTGAACCATAGGGGAAACAGGATCATACCGTTTGCACGGCTTGGTTTTGTCTTTCCTTTGCCACAAATTAAAAATGATCTGATCAAATGGGTGCACAGTTTGGTGGGGGCAGGTAATAGGCTTCATACACTCATCTTCTACAGATCTAGTCCAACAACAAACAGTCAGTTAATGACAAGCTGTTTGCCAGTGAAGCGCTTTTCACAGACACACACCATCGGCCTTGCGCGCACTCCGGAGGCACCAGTGTTATGGGCTCTAATCAGAAGGACAAATGATGTGTCACAAAGAGTGGGAGATGAGCTGGAGGAATCACTCACTCTTCCCTCCCCGCTGGAGAGTAATAAGGTAGAGAAATGTGGAGGGAGAGGGGTGACGTATGGCGTGAAGGAGTGGACAGCGAGGGAATGGGCTACTGCTGCGCGCACTGCTCTCTGCTTGCGTTATGTTGCAGGGACATAGATCTCTCCCTCTCTCTCCCTCCCTCTCCTTCCTCTTTTTCTCCCTCCATCCTAGCTTATAGGCGCCCAACAAAGGTCTCAGTAGTCGGTGTGTATGCGTAGTGTGTGTGTAGTGTCAGGTTGATTAATGTTGTAGCAGGAGCCAGTGTGGTGGAGGAGTAGGAGGCCACCAGATAACAGCAGAGCAAGGGCTAAGCTGTCTCCAACAATGAATAAAGCACACACACATGCACAAAGAAAGATAGGCCTACCTAATTATGTTCACTTCGCTGGAGCAGTTTATTTCAATGTTTAAAATAATATATCCCTTTAGGCCAAGGATATAGTCTATACCAGTCTTATAGGTAACGTAGGTAGACGTATAGGTTGGCAAATAGCCCATAATGCCATATTCACTGCATAACTTGTCTCTGTATCTTAATTAATCCTACCCTTTCGCTTGTTGATACTCAATTAACAAAATATAGTTCTTTGTATTGGTCCAGTTCGCTAAACCTCTTTATCCATCACTATGGCGCCCTCTAGTGACTAAGAAAGTAATCAATCATTTTAAAGGGTTGTAGAAAAGCAGGTAAAACGTTTAAGACACTTTAAGAGGCTTTATTTGGTCGGTCTTACTAATTTTCTATTTAATTTAACGTTCTTATGTTTGTTATGATTATTTGCCGGTTAAGATTAATCAACCATACCTCCTCTGGGGTCTACAAAAATGAGAATTCTACAAGTTAAATGTGCTTAAAACACTGACTGCAATTGCTGACCCACAAAAGATGTTATAACGTAACGTAATGTTATTTGAACACTTTTACATGGGAAGGTGCCTCTTGGAAACTTGGTCTTGCAACACCATCAGATTCCTCTGTAGAAATTGTAGGAAGTATCTGAGGAGAGGGAAGTCTGCTATGCCATTCCTCCTTTGTATATATTGTAAATTAGAGATAGTAGTAGTAGTAGTAGTAGTAGCAGTAGAAGCAGTAAAAATGATAACTATCTACGGAGAATCTAACGTTTCACATTTTAATAGTTTATCTCTCTTTATAATATATTTTAATTTGGTACATGGATATGTCAGTCATAGCTTCTTCTTTAATTCTGAGTGCAAAGTGTTGAACGGAGAGCAGAGTGAAGGCTATAACAGGAAGTCTATGTAAAAAAAAATTAATTAATTAATTAATACTCCAGGGATGCATGGTCTGGAAAAGTTGATGCATTGGTGGTGAAAATGAAATATGCTGGTGTGAACTGTCTTAAGGGCTCATGTACACATTACCAAATGTCCTTCAGCTCAAGTAAAAATATAAGACCATGTTTTGAGCAGACCTTCACAAAGAAAGAGATAATTGTGTACTGTAGTTGTTATATCTTCAGTGCACACTGCCCTGGGGTAAACGGAAGGCATCAAATCTGACCACCAGCCTCCACCACCACAAGCCATTCACTCTCACTGCACGCAGTCAAATATTCAGAACAAAATTAATTTATTCTACACAAAATGTGTTTTTTTTATCTTATAACACAAAGTGTTATGACATAACATATTTTTCATCATACTTTTGTAAACACACATATCTCATTGTAATGTTAACATTGTTTTCATGAAAAGTATTGAGTATTGAGGAAAAACACAATCAAGACATTATTGCAGAACATGTTGTATTTGTTTTTAGTTTCATGTTACAGGCACCTCTCTGAAACCACACCGTTTGACTGGGTTATTATTAAAATTGATTTGTTCAAAGAGAAAATAGCTGGTCATGAGTTCTGTCTTAATACTCTATGGACTGTTGCTGAGGCCTGGATAGCGAGTGTGGACTTCAAGATGGTCTGTTGTAATCCCCCGCCCGAGCTCTGTCCTCCAAAAAACTTATGAAACTCTAAAATGAAGCTGAAAAATGTGCAAGATTAATTTAAATTTAATTTAGCACATTGTATGAACAAGCTTAAGTACATAAATCCACTGGACACACTTTAAATAACTGATAACTGATCCTCAGGCCTTTGAAAACATAAACACAAGTAATAATCAAATATAAAAGTTGCAATAATTTAAATGAGAAGGTCTATAGAGACCTTATATAACAAGATCACCAATGATCAATGTCCTTTTGTACAGAGGTATTTGCTACAGACATCTAAAAGGAACAATTAATAGCAGGATTGATTAGTGCTATGATTATACTTTTTGAGTTTGGAATGAGATCTATGCCTATAAACAGTATGTTGACTCCAGTGACTTGCAGCCATGTGTCCAGAGCACCTGCTGAGCCCTCCACAGCCCGGAGGTCGACTTAACACAGATAATAATTATGGACCCCATTTCATAAGCTTTACAGCTTCTTGGGGATCCATGTTTTTCACAAGGTCATTGATACACTGTATTTGCATCCATATGTAAACACAAACATGATTACAACATAACTTCTGTACGTGTATGTTGCTACTGTGTGTTTATGTATGCGCCCTACGTTGACTATTGTGAAAAATAAAATTGAATTGAATTGAATAAGATATGTTTTTAACTGAGAAGTCCACAGACAATCATCTGTCAATAAAAGCATGTAGTTAGAGCAAGATTAAGATAAGAAAGTGTTGAATGGCACTGTGGTGTGAAATATGATTGCAAGTTTAATTGCAGTCAAATCAAAATCACAATTTTAATTGACACAATTACCAAATTGCAAAGGCTGCAATTTTTGAGGTACTATAAAATCCTCTATTAAACAAAAAAAAAAAAAACCAAAAAAAAAACAACAACAACAAAAAAAAAAAACACAAAAAAAAACACACAAAAAAACTGCTAACCTTGTAGTTTACATCTGTACAAATATGATTTGAAATGTTATTTTTATTACTAGTCAGTTCATATTTCTGTCTTTTTGCCAATTTTTCTGGACAATTTAAAATGTAAACTTTTGTAAACTCCTATTATTAAAACATTTTGCAAATCTAATCGCAATGCTTATTAAGCTGAGATGTAGATGGCTCCGGTTCACACTCCAGCACAGTAGGTGGCGGAAATGCACGTAATGTTTAGTGTGCCACCCGCCAATAATCCAAACGAAGAAGCCGCAGCGTGCTCGAGCGGCGCTGTGACGGGAGCAGGCCGCCCTCGCCTCGGCTCTGCTGCTCTGGACCGCACCGGGCTACTGCGGCTAACTTTAGCTACATGTGCTGAGCTCCGGGAGACACACACACATCTCTGCTGCAACAATGCCGACAGTAACTTTACCACCGAAAGAAAACGCCCTGTTCAAGAGGATTCTGGTGAGTGGCGTTTGAAAGAGACACATTTAAATCTGCACTAGTGTGAACTGGACTGCTGGGCTCCTGTGTGGTCAACTCTGTGGCTTTTAACCATAGCTTCGGTTTATTAGCAAAATAGCTTAATTGAATGGGATCTGCGCTGTCACTGTAACGCGATGCAAATCTCTATTTCTTATGGCTTGATTGTGAATCTAAATGAGAAGCGATGAAGTTGATCTCATATTGCGTATAAAATGATATCCGGGATTGTTTACATTTTCGCACTTTAGTATTAAAACACCAAAGGCCTTGTCAAAGACAGGTCCGCTTATCCGCGATGCTAACACAACTCGCAGTAAGCGAGCAGTATTACTGCTAGCACTGCGTGGGAATTGTGCTCTTATGCTAGTTCTGCTTTCTGGAAAGTGATAACTGTAGCATAAGTGTTTATTTATTTGTGGCAGACGCCCAGGCTAAATAACTACAACCCACTATTCACCTGAGTGACGTTAGCTAATCGGCTAACACTAGCAAACCCCCTGTCTCGTTTCAACAGATATGGGGCTTTTAACTTTTCTCAGACTAAGTTTAAGAAGGGCTTTATGTACATGACACGTGTAAGAAAATGAGTAAAATCCAATATTCTTAAGGTTAATGTAAAAATGAGAGTCTGCCTTATGTTTTGTGTCAGATCAGTAGTTAGCAGCCTCAGGCCTTCTATGTTTGTCAGCTTCTGCCCACTCTTATCACACCTCCAGTTACTCATATTTTACACTAATGATAAAACTGATTTAATGTGTGCTGTATTTTGTATTTCTATATTGACAATAGACTGACCGTCTTATGTTTCTGAGTATCCCTAAATGAAAGTTTTTTTTCAGGAGCCTGCTGCCATTCTGTGTAACTATTATCACCCCTAAAATGTTTAATGGGTAACAACAGTGTTACTGCCTAATAAGCACAGAAAGTTCACACTAAATGTTCATATGTGAAGTTGTCAAGCCATAACAGATCCATCAAAATCAAATCGAAGAACAGGGATTAGCTTTGCAGTTTTGCAGTTGTAAAATTGCCACTGGTTCTTCATCTTCCAGTTGTGTAGATGTATAACAGATTTGTGTCTCTCTGTAAGAATGTAATGTGAACCAAGAAACACTGTCAGAAGGTATGCCAAGCGTCTGAGTCTGAGCAGTTTAATGTGACCGGGCTGTTGGACAAATACTATTGTTGTGAGGGATCTGTGTGGAGCACAGGGCTGGCACTAAGCCCCCTCACTGTTGCCTCTGACAGGAAGTTCAGGCCTCACTAGGTTTTACCTTGTTTTACATCAATGTACTTTGTCATTTTAAAGATGCAGGTGCAAGTCCAGCTGTTTTAGTTTTATTCCTTAATATATTTTATTCCTGGATGTGTCAAAATTTGCCAAAATTAAACATGCAATGTCACTTTTTGAAACTTCATATTTATCTAGCATTTATTTTTTCAGGTGTTTTTATTGCTCCTTAATAAACACACACTCCTATGAACAGGGACCCCTCTTCAGATTTGATCCGTAACTTGGCCTGTTGCTATTGTCTGCTTATCTCCATGGAGATGCATTTAATGCCATACTGTGGAACATTCCAGGCAAAGCAAGAACATCTCCATGGAGACAAGCAGGTGATGGACTCCTCAGCAGAACTTGGTGTACTTTTAAATCGTACAAGCATAAACCAATATTTGTACAATTATCACATTATAAAACACTGACTACACATATAATAGTTCTTTCTTCATTTTTTTTCAATGCCTATAAAATCAGTTGCACCTCTACCTGTGTTGCCATTATACCAGATTGCATTGTCATATTCCTGCAGTAGCCTTCAGCCTCAAAGACATGATCTGCTGCTCTTTGCCCTGAACTTATTTTTAGCCTCATACAGTAGGACAATCAAGTTCACCCCCGCCCACGGGGTTTAAGCTGATCACTGGACAGGGACACCAGGAGATATTCTGCAAGAGACAGGCCAAACTTATTGGATAGTGGATATTTCAGGAATGTTAACTATTGGAAAGACTATGTGTGCTTGCATACCTTCCTGTAAAGTCACCAATTTTTGTAAAAAAAAAAAAAAAAAAAATTACAATTGACTTCAAAGATATGTTGAAAATGATTGATTGTGGGTACTTTTAGTTAACATGAAGGCTTATTTTGTAGTTCCCAATGACATATTTTACATGCTTTTACTTTTACTTTAAAAAACTAAATATGTGATGGTAAATGATGGTAAAAAAGAGGTATTTGAAAGTCCAACTATGTTTTTTAGGAAGACAGAAAACTTATTCATGAGTTACCCACCAAAGTAGTACCCTGGTCAAACCTGTTTTTTCAAGAACCACTATTGCTTATGCTGACAAATGACATCAGGAAGGTGTATATCTTGTGTCTTGCCTAATGTAAAGTGTTGTTCAGTTTAGGTACTTGGCCGATCTCGAGAACGGCATTTTTTGCACAGTATGAAGATCTTACAATTGAGAATATATTGCTCTAAAGATCAAACCACCAACCACCAAGGCACAGTTGTATGCTAAATCAACAGGTGATTTAAAATACGGTAGCTGTACATTTGGCAGTGATGACATTAACATGCTTTCTCTTGCATGTTCTGCAACTCACCCAAAATAACATCAGATTCTCTCAAAGCTTTTCAATGCTTCAGGGCATTCTGCTGTTGTCAGTGTGAACACGATCAAAGTAAGTATTATCACTCTATGGCCAAATGTCACCCAATATTTTATTGTTTTGTCTGTGCTTTGATCCTTTGGATATTCATTGCCCATTGAGTTACAACAAGTTTCTTTCTTAAAAACTGTCCTTTTATTTTGCACTGTCCATAAATCCAAACTTCTTAGAAAGGGTTTCAGATTAGTGGTTTAGGTTTACACATGTAAACAATTTCTGGCATTACTGAGATTAGCCACATGGAAGCCCTATTATTTTGTCCTACAAGCCTGGAGAAAAAGGGCAAAGCTGTTCATATCTCTCATACAAATAACTGGAGACCAGCCAGCTTCTAATGCATTTTAGGCTTCTAGACCAGAACTATGGAGAGGGGTGTTGTTGACTTGATACTCACTGTAATAAAGAAAATGCCTCAAATCACAAATCAAGCAGTGACATGGACAACTCAGATACATTATAATATTTTGAGACGCAACACAGTAAATTAAAGTATTTAAAGTGTCATTGGCCATATTAATAGCAGTCTTGGCAAAATGGAGAGCAAGTCTAACTAGGACTAAAGCAACTGCTGGGTTGATATAGTGAGACTCAAAGTTGCCTTGTCAATGCTCATATTTCTTTATATGCAAAGCCTTATTAGCATTATTCCCACTCATTTGTCTGTGCATTAAATGTGTTTTGTCTTTTTTTCCAGCGATGTTATGAACACAAACAATACAGAAATGGCCTCAAGTTTTGCAAGCAAATCCTGTCCAACCCCAAGTTTGCAGAGCATGGCGGTGAGTAGCTGATGTCGGAATGATTGATTAAATAAAACCCGCCTTGTGCCCAGGCCTGTCACAGTAATTACAACAATGACTTCAGTGAATGAAAGCTGGAACAATATATTTTGGGTCTCTGTGGCGTGATAAGATTTGAGCTGTAGATGGTTGAATAATTTCATTTAGGATATAAATACTAAATAGGTACTTAATTGTTTCATTCTGACATTTGTTCATTGCAGGTTA
The DNA here is from genome assembly GCA_019594935.1 of Periophthalmus modestus. Lineage (NCBI taxonomy): Eukaryota > Metazoa > Chordata > Actinopteri > Gobiiformes > Gobiidae > Periophthalmus > Periophthalmus modestus. The sequence goes on from JAIEZT010001373.1 coordinate 20,105,220, forward strand.
TGTTTTTTCACAACATTATTACAATAGGGTTTACTTGGAAGATCCTGCTTTAGAGTTATTGTGCCAGTAGCACAGAATTGTTTCACTATTACCTTTATTCAAATTGCTTTGTATTGCAATATCAAACTTCAAAGTGTGTTTTAGTGACATGTCTACAAGTGCCTGTAAGCAACTATTCTCATGTTTGTTTGTCATTGCAGAGACTCTGGCCATGAAGGGTCTCACCTTGAACTGTTTGGGGAAGAAGGAAGAAGCCTACGATCTTGTGAGGAGGGGTCTTCGTAATGACCTCAGGAGCCATGTCTGTATCCTTAAATATTAGGTTTCCTTTGTGCAAAGCCACCTCGTCTGTTTCCCCTGTTTCTGAAATCTTTGCCACAGTAAATCTCAGGCACATTTGCAGAAGATAAGTGCTATCAGAGCCTCAAGCCAAAGCACTGGGCTGATAAAATGAGCCCAAAAGTAATGGTTTTGTTTTATCTCAAAGTAACAGAGTGCAGCGTTTTACATCAATGCGCGCCACAGGATATCTTTTAAAAGAAAAAAAAGTAAATTGTTTAACAATATAATCTAAATTTAGCTTCATCTCAACAAGAAAATCTACACTACTGAAAATATAGTGATTTGGCCAATAGATTGAATAATATGTTGTTGTTTTTTGTGGAAATTTCAGAAACAAAACATTGTGTTTGTGATGATTTTTATTTTTTGTCTGTCTTTAAAAACATAATTTTTATTTATTCTTTTTTTAATTTTTTTTTATGAAATCTACTCAAACTTTCATAATCCCTCTTGCTCCCATAACAAAACTTTGATCAATCCCCAAGTGAATCATATTTGAATATATAGAAATGTGTGAATGTTCCTTAACCATTTGTGACCCAGGCTGGCACGTGTATGGCCTCCTGCAGCGCTCCGATAAGAAATATGACGAAGCCATCAAATGTTACCGAAACGCTCTGAAATGGGACAAGGACAACCTGCAGATCCTCCGGGACCTGTCACTTCTGCAAATTCAGATGAGGGACCTGGAGGGCTACAGGGTGAGCACCTAGAATAATATAAGGCTCTTTTCAGATTCGATGGGCCTTTTTTTGGCTTAGTTATGCTGCTGCATGTAAGTAAACAAGCCAATATGATTACCTTAAAAATTCAATTCCAATTTATCTTACGTACCGTTGTTAAAAAAAGATACTGGCTATAGTTTTTGCTTTTTGATGTATTCTATACTTGAAATAGACTATTATTTGTCTATTTAGTTCTACTTTGACCTTAAAGATTACACTGCATTTGGTAACATTCATGTCTGCCGAGGTAAAGACAATCCTAGCCAGAAATATGATATTTAGCATCTCCTCTAAAACAAGAGCCAAACCCAGTCTAATGCTTCCTAGGACATGTTTCCAGTGAATGTGCATATCCATCTGTCTCTTGGTGGTGAACATTGTGGCTCAGATTTTAGAGAGGAGAGAGTGAGTGAGCAGGCGGGTATCGGATTGCACTTGGTCCTGACAATGTGGAACAGCCCTCATGGGACACAGTGCAGGTTTAAACGCTCATTTACAGACCAGGATAATGGCCAAATGTAAAGCTTTGAAGGCTGTGTTGCTGGTGATAATGACTACACTGCATCAAATACTTGAATCAGCAAAACCACATCTTCCTGCACTCCCAGGCATCTCAAACACATTATTTCATCATACAGCTATAAGGCAGGGTTTTTTTCAACATTTTACAGGGTACATATTTTACATCAACTTTTGTTTTTGTTTTTAACGATATCATGATGGTGTGCCCTGGTGTATTTGATTTTGTGCTTCCTTTCGGGACCCTGGTCATACATGTAGGATTAAAAAATTGTCACTGTCATTTTTCAACAGTAAAAATACTGTAAATAAACATCTGGCCTGGGACCTGTCCGGTCCATATCTGTTGTAAAAAAGAATAAACCTTCATGTATTTCATAACTCACCAGGTTTCGCTAATGGATTATTCATCAAGAGTCTATAGTATTTTTAAACAACAAATGTCATATGCCATCTTTAAGCATAGTTTCAACCCTCTATTTTTCTTTTGTTTGAGTAGGAGACGAGATACCAGCTCCTGCAGTTGAGACCGGCACAGAGGGCCTCCTGGATTGGTTATGCCATCGCCTATCATCTGCTTGAAGACTACGAGATGGCAGCCAAGATCATTGAAGAGTTCAGGAAAACACAACAGGTAGTGCCTCTATTGGACAAATAAACATGAAACTGCTGTTGGATACATTAACTTTAAATTAATTAATCTAATAAAATGTGAATAATGGGCTTTCTTGATGAACAAAAGCAAAACTACAAATCAAGCGTGAACCATGCAACATTTAAAAGCGTACTTAAATATGAACTGCCAAACCAGGGTCACCGACCAGTAGCTTGCGAGTTAACTCTCAGGTAACTCTCTATCCCATCCAAGTACCATTCCAAATGAGTAAAAAAAAAAATCGCACCAATAAATGGAAAATGCCCCATCTAAGGCTAGCCATCACTGTTATGTCAACACAGCACACATTTCCTTCTGACTGCTAAAAGGAGCAGCACTCTGCCATTTGTATTTGTAAAAGTAGTTATCTGGGGAAAAAGGTTGGAGACTCCTGTGTTAAACTAATACAAGAATCGCACACAATTAAAATTGTGATATTGATTTGTTTGTGATTGATTTTGAGTCCCTAATAAAGTTGCAGTTGATTGGTGTTGTTTGGTAATTTTGCAAATGTAATTCATCACTCATTGCCACACAAAAGCTCACATTTGACTTAAATTAATTATATTAATTCCTACATGGTTCAATTAAGTTTTTATTTATTTACTTTTCTTTTGTTCAGACATCACCAGACAAAGTGGACTATGAGTACAGTGAGTTGTTGCTGTACCAGAACCAGGTGCTGAGAGAAGCGGGTCTGTACAGAGAGGCCCTCGAGCACCTGTCCACCTATGAAAAACAGATCTGTGACAAGCTGGCAGTGGAGGAGACGAGAGGTGAGCCACTGTGCTTCTAAGTAAATGCCCCAGTCAAAATTTTTAAATTTTCTTCAACTACTTACTTTATTTCATTTTGGGCCTTTTTATAGATTTCACAATACTTGAGAAATATTGAGGAAATGTACTGTATTTTCCGGACTATAAGTCGCACTTTTTTTCATAGTTTGGCCAGTGGTGCAACTTGTATGTGAAACAAAAAAATATATAATTTCACATTTTCGTTATTGTTGCACTGACAACCGCGTGGTGCTTCATCTACTTCTGGAGTTGACAGAGTTCAGAAGCGACAACTGAGGATGAAGAATTCAATGGATTTAGTAGTTTGGAGATCAAGAGTTGGCTTGTTTTATTTATGCTTTAGTTATCTGATTAACTGTTAATATCTTACATTAACATATTGGACACGTATTCAGTTCGTTGGCTATGCTTCATGTAGCCAAATAAATAAAAATGTATTGGTGTACTTATCTGATTAACTGTTAATATCTTAGGTTAACATACCAGACACGTATTCAGTTTGTGGTCTATGCTTCATGTAGCTGAATAAATATACCGGTAAATGTGTTACGTTAGCATGCTGTACTGCTATTCAGGCTGTTGTTCTCCATTTTATTGTTGTTATTATTATATCTTGCCTTTAAAGATAAAATGCCTGTTCTTGTATTTTCTGAAATAAATTTCCCCCAAAAAATTTGACTTATAGTCCAGTAGGATTTAATGTTTTTTTTCTTCATTATTACGCATTTTTTGACTGGTGCAACTTAAACTCCAGAACGACATAAAGTCCGGAAAATACGGTATATATCGGACTATTGTTAAAATTGAGTGTTGTTTTTTTTTCAGGGGAGCTGCTTTTAAAATTGGAGCGTTATGAAGAAGCAACAACTGTTTACCGGCGCCTGCAGGAGAGGAACCCAGAGAATTGGTCCTATTACCACGGTTTGGAAAAGTCCCTCAAACCAAGTATGTCACAAGTCTGTTCTTGAGGTAAACCTATTTTTCTTGTAATTTAATGTAGTGATGTCTTTTTCTTTAGGCAGTATAGAAGAACGATCAAAGATTTATGAGGATGCATGGGAGAAGTTTCCTAAAGGGCTTGTCCCACGAAGACTGCCTCTCAATTTTCTATCTGGTATGCTTGTAATGTTCTTTTATGAAAAAATTAACTATGGAGGTTCATGTTAAAATGTTGTACAATTACATGTGGTTTCTTCAGGGGATCGCTTCAGGGAGTGCTTGGACAGATATCTGAGGATGAACTTCAGCAAAGGCTGCCCTCCAGTCTTCACCACTTTAAAATCACTCTATAATGACAAAGAAAAGGTAACTGTTTTTTTAATCACTGGTGAGCCGAGATGCTTGTTTTTACTGTAAAATCAGACCCTCTATCATTGTAGGTTGCAATTATAGAAGAACTGGTGGTTGGCTATGAGACGACATTAAGAAGCTGTCGAATGTTCAGTCAAAATGGTGAGGAACAACTTAAAGGTCGGAGTGGGGTCTGCTACCTTTTTGCCTCCATGGAGATGTTATTGCTTTCTCATGTGCCACAGTATGGCCTTAAACATATCTATCATGCATTTATTAAATTACAGATGTATTTTATGCTTAAAAAAATGCCCTCAAAAGTGACCCCAAGCTGGGTTGCCTCTCACCAGATCTGACGTGTACCTTTGACTGCTGGCTTATCTGCTTATCTCCACGGTGATAGACATAGGCATGATGTGACATGCACTATTACATTTTATTTTGATAAATATGCTAAAAGCATATATGAGAATGTTTATTGGTAATGGTGAATGAATGCATGTAGTGCCAAAACAGCTTGAAAATACATCAAGTTCCAACTGTCTGCAACCTTTGATACAACTTGTAGTTACAAATTATGTGTTTATGTTTGCCGTATAACCTTTATTAAAAAATATGTGTACATTTCTTCAGACGATGGCAAAGAGGAGCCACCTACCACTCTCCTATGGGTGCAGTACTTCTTGGCACAGCACTATGACATGGTTGGACAACAGACACTGGCCCTGGAGTACATCAACACAGCCATTGAAAGCACGCCAACCCTCATTGAACTGTTTCTCATAAAGGCCAAGATCTACAAGGTAAACCCCAGCACACATTCAGTATTTCTACTTTAGCTCACATCATGTTGTGTTGACCTTTTGTTTCGCCTGGCAGCACGCAGGAAACATCAAAGAGGCTGCTCAGTGGATGGATGAAGCACAGGCCCTGGACACTGCAGACAGATTCATCAACTCCAAGTGTGCCAAGTACATGCTGAAGGCGGGCATGGTGAAAGAGGCGGAGGAAATGTGCTCCAAGTTCACACGGGTGAGAAAACACTGTGTGGGTGGGTGAGAGCTGCAATCTGACAAGAGGGAAAGATATTTTGTTTACAGATAAATTATAGACGTTAGACACGTTCAATTCAGTGTATTTTGTACTTGATATAACCGAAGGTTTTAGGGCTACATGATTTTGGAAAATAATACCTAATTGCATGTTTTTGTTTCTTTGTTGGACTAGTGTTGCTATAATAGGATTCAGTTCAAAGTCCACATCCACATCCACAACACATCCAGAAGAACTGGCAAAAAGATTGAAATATGAACTCATTAAATTAATACAAGAATCATTTTGTACAAATCTAAACAACAAGTAGTTTTAAGGCAGATTAAGATAGTATTTTTTTATATTGTCTGTGGAGGAAATTCCTGTTCTTCAAAAATGTCAGTCATTTTTGTCTTGGTCTGTTGACAGGAGGGGGCATCGGCGGTGGAGAATCTCAATGAGATGCAGTGTATGTGGTTCCAGACGGAGTGTGCACTTGCCTATAAGGCTATGAACAAATTTGGTGAAGCCCTGAAAAAGTGCCATGAAATCGAAAGGGTAAGCATTTTTTTTTTTTTTTTTGCAAGAATTTGTGAAAGGCTACAGGGTTGCTGTGCTGTTCAGGCCTACTTTTAAAAGACATTTTATTTCATATTGCAGTTTAAATCTAACAGTTACTGTGAATGATTATGCAAAATATGGTTCGGGTGACCATTCACATCATTGGGTATTTTAATGAACTTAACTAACAACAAACACTCTTTACTTTACACTGCTAGGGTGAGTTAGATTTAGTGTAGATATTTGAGCCAGCCCCTTACCAGAGCAGTACATCATCAGAACTACAGAAGATACTTGGATGATTGCAAAACCTAAAGAATTGAACTTTTTGCTAACAGTTGCTAATAAAAGTCTTTAATTTGTGACATAAACATGGCAGAGTATAAAAAAAAATATTTGGGTTTTGTTTCAGCATTTTGTAGAGATCACGGACGACCAGTTTGACTTCCACACCTACTGTATGAGGAAGATGACGCTGCGCTCCTATGTAGACCTTTTAAAGCTGGAGGACGTACTTCGGATGCATCCTTTTTACTATAAGGCTGCCATCACAGCCATTCAAATCTACCTGAGCCTTCATGACAATCCCCTCACTGATGATAGCAAAGAACTACAGGCTGACACAGGTAACAGTGCTATCTATCTTTTTTTATTGATCTAGATTTTTGATTAAGTTTTCCGTTGTCGTATTAAAAACAAACACAATAGCTTTCAAATTTCTCAAAGATAAACTTTACATATAATGTAATTATTGCTGTTTAACACAAACAAATGCATTGAATCTCCATCTTGATTTAGATTTGATTGATTAATCCTAATACTATATATACTGCACCAATATGTTTTTATGATTTGGACAAGCTAAGGCAAGTTTATTTGTATAGCACAATTCGTACACAAGGTAATTCAAAGTGCTTTACAGAATAAGAAAGACATTAAAATCACACAACTCAAACATGAATAATCACAAATAATCATAATAAAATTGACATTAAAACATTAAAACAAAAGAGTGCAGAATAAAAATAAAAACCTTTCAGTCATATGCACAGATAAACAGAACCGTTTTGAGCCTGGATTTAAACATTGTCAAAGTAGAGGCCTGTCTCACATCTTCAGGAAGACTGTTCCAGGTTTTAGCTGCATAAAACTGAAATGCTGATTCTCCATGTTTAGTCCTGACTCTGGGCACCAGCAGGAGGCCGGTCCCTGAAGTCCTCAGAGTGCGAGATGGTTCATATGGCACTAACATGTCAGAGATGTACTTTGGACCTAAGCCATGAATAGACTTGTACACAAAGCTAACATTTTGTATCTTTCTTCTGACAGCAAATTTGTCAGACAAAGAACTGAAAAAGCTTAGGAACAAACAGAGGAGGGCCCAAAAGAAAGCACAGCTAGAAGAGGAGAAGAAAAATGCAGAGAAGGAGAAGCAGCTCAAAAACCAGAAGAAAAAGAAAGAAGACGATGACGAGGAAATCGGGGGTCCCAAAGAGGAGCTCATCCCAGACAAACTGGTGAAGGTGAGTCTTGGAAAGCTGAAGGAGGCCCATGCCCAATTAACTTTCATTATGCAACATTAAAGGTGCACTATGTTACATTTCTTACTTACTAGTCTGGTGGGGGGTCTTCCATTTGCTTATCTCCACTGAGATGCTTTGTTGCTTTGCTTGGACTGTTCCACAGTATGGCACTGCAGTTCTCTCTAGCATTTATTTCATTAGTTTTTTTTTTTTTTGTTTTGCTCAAAATTCCTTGGAAACAAAAGATGCTTTCTTGTTGGAAGTGAGGTTGCCTCTCCACAGATCTGAACTGTAATTTAGCATGGTGGATTCACCTGCTTGTTTTGAAAATGGATACGTTTAATGCTAAACTGTGAAACATTCCAGGCAATGCATCTGTAGGGAGACAAGTTTGAACTATGAAACTTTTTTGATGGAGTGCCTGCCCCCTGCTTAATATAATTTTAAATTTAACATGACGGTGCACCATTTTATTTTAAAAAATACATTGAGTTTTGTTGTTTTTTGTCTTGCTAAAATATAGATATCTGTATTTCCTCTTTCCATGACTACCTAAATAGTGCTGACCATATAGTTTCTTAACCCTTGCACTCAGTAACCACCTGCTTCAGTCACATTACTTGTGCTATTTTAGAATTTAAATAGGTCATCGCACTGTTCTTTAATGATACTGTGTTTTTAATCTTTCATTTATTTATTTTTAAACGGGACAATGCATTTTCAGATGTAAAGTAGCCTTCGGGCTAATTCTGGCATATTTACATTTATATGTTTATGTAGTCCCTGGTCTATCCTAATAAAAGTTCTTATAATGCCCTCACGTCTGCACTTCATCCTTAGAAGCAGTACACCGATGCTGTGATAATAACGTGCTTTGTTTTGACTTACTTGCAGGTAGAAAATCCACTGGAGGAAGCTGTCAAGTTCCTGATGCCTTTGAAGCACCTGGTTAAAGATAAAATTGACACACATTTATTGGCCTTTGAAATCTACTTCAGGAAAGGTAAACAACAAAACAGCTTTCTGCACATAGGAAGGTATGGCTACTTTTTAAAATGTTTTTAAACATGATTTCAGAAAAGTACTTGTTGATGCTTCAGTCGGTGAAGAGGGCATTAGCCATTGACCCAGACCATCCGTGGCTGCACCAGTGTCTTGTACGCTTTTTCAAAGGAGGTATGACATCATCCTTACTAACCATCAGACTTTATTGGAACTAGGAAAAAAATACAGTATGGCACCAACAGTGAATTTGCAGTTAAAGAAGGAAATACTAGAAATTGTGTACACTTAATACGTTTCTACATCTTTCATTTAAATATATTTTCTCTTGTTTGCAGTGTCTGAAAGCAAGGACCTACCAGATGTTGTCCGGACGGTTTTGAAACAGGAGATTACCCGGTTGTTTGGGGACAGCAATGCTAAGAGCTTCAACCAGGCCTACCTCACTAAGCATGGCAACTCCATACCACATCGACTGGCTGGTAGGCCACTTTGACATTGAATACAGTAATAACACTTGGTATATAGGTATTAAGAAAGTTTGTAATTGTTTCCTTTTTTGTTTTGTAGCTGCCAAGATGATGGTATATCTGGATTCATCTATGGAAACTAAAGCCGCAGAGTTGGCTACATCACTTGACGAGTCGCTTGAAAAAAGAACCATACAGGTATAGTTTTAGACAGGGTTACTATGTGTTTAAGCATTGGTAGTATTCAGCTTCTCTGATAATATGATTGTTGCGTTTCTGTGTCCCTCTTCTCTTCAGATCTGCACAGAAACCTTGGAGAACCTTCGGAGCGGTGCTTTGGGTGACTGTAAGGAGCGAGCAGAGTCTTATCGTGCCGAGTGTCACAAGCTTTATCCCTACACATTAGCTTTCATGCCCCCTGGATATGAGGAGAACGCCAAGATTGCTAACGGAGACCTTTCCACAGAGACTGAGGAACTTGGTAATGAGATGTGAGCACAGCAAAACGACTGCAGAGGACAAAAAGGAATTGGGCCTAGTACAGAGCTTTGTGGTACGCCTGGCAGCCATCTTGTAGAGTCAGACACAGGAACCAAAATGTGGGTTTTCGTTCTTTTGGCTCGGCTCAGTCGGGTCTGACCTGGCATGGCTTGGCTCCCTCCCAAAATGGTGAAAATCAAGACTGTGTGTGTGTTCAAGAGTGCATGTGTGTTTGTGTGCATGTCGAGTGTATATTTGTGGAAAAGGGGGGAGAAAAAGGAAGACAAAAGAATGGCAATTTTGTCTCTAGCTAAACTCAAATTTTTCCAGCAAAGTGGGGGTTGTGATGGGCGTGGATGTTGTGGCAACATCAAACTGCTACCCTTATTTTAAAAGAAATGCAAATTTAACAGAATCAGGATACCTCTCTCCCAGGGTAATAGAAGACTGAGCTGACCGGATTCAAGAGAAGATCTGTGAGAAGCTGCAAAGAAGTTACTGAGGACCTAATGTCAGTTATAAGACTTCCAGTGTAAGGTATCCAAATCTGCTGTACCCCTCACCTGCTCTGTAATACATGTAATAAAATGCTGCCCGTGCAAAGAGGACATTCTGCCAGGACTTGCGGCTCTGAACAAGAAATTTCAGGTCGGGCTGTGCTTCCCACTTTTGTTCCTCATTCAACTTTGGGAATAAATCTACATGTAACCGTTTTAATGCTATAATGGAGCAGCTTGTAGCACAGGTTATAACTGTAAAGGTTGTGTTTGTATGGTCTGCTCCATCAAAGTACACTGCTATTCTTAACACTTTTACAACATATTGGACTGGAGAGCACTGGGTCTAAGCAATACATGGACACCTTCCTTCCTTGTGCAAAATGGAAAGTTTGAAGTTTGTTGACGGTAATCATTTTGGATCTGATTTGAAGTTAATGCACAGACAGAGCCACTTTTCTGTTGCCGTTTTTAAATATGTATTTCATCCACAAGGGTCACAGTCGTAATTTAACATAGTTACAGAAGCGCATTGATTTTAACGTCTGGCTCCCATTTAAGTTTGTTTAATGTCTTTTCTTCCCCTTTTTCCTCTTATTTGGGTTCTAATGTGAAAGATGAATTATGAGATGGTGATGTATGATATCTCTGGATTTTTGTATTAAAATCAAACAAAAAAAAATGTGGCTATGGAGTTTTATTCAACAGGTTTAAATGAATAGGTCAACAATGTGATTTAGACTGGCATTACTTCAAAACCTTTTGTCACAGATTGAAGGTGAACACATACAAGGCTGAAATGATGTCAAAAGTTTGTTTCACACCTAGAATACAACCTCATACTGTAGTCCTACCAGTAGATGGCAGCAACATGCTTGATTTTGGCCAGCTTCTGCATTGACAAACTGCTTTTTTTTTTTTTCATAATGCAACATCTTCCTCCACTTTTGGTAGTTTTCAGAGTCATACTCCCAAGATGTTCCCTTTTGCATACATTAAATAGCCTACAATGTTTTCCTATGAACTGTGCAAGAGATAAATTAAAATTGCTGAACCTGATCATTTCAATTAGTGAGCACTAGACCAATAGAAGTCTGCAAATTCACAATATCCATCCAAGCTGCCCCCATCATGGACCTATAGATTCATGCCCCCTGTATCTGTATTCAATAATTTGCCTATAGAGAGCTGTGATGTCATCTGAAACCCAGAAATAAGCCCTCCCAGGAAGGAAACACTCGTCCTGCTTACTTACCAGACACTACCACACCAGAGGAGGAGGGAATGAACGAGCCAAAACCCACTGATCCATCTTGAAACCACATCTGGAGCAGGCGCGCATGGTTTTTGACCTATTTAACATCGTAAATGGATTCTTCGCTTGAGTTTTCCAGCTCGTTGGGGAGTGTATCCTCTCTGTTGGTCCGGCACAGGACTTTTAAGGTGCTGATGATCGGAGACTCCGGCGTGGGGAAGACCTGCCTTACCCACCGGTTCTGCGCTGGAGAGTTTCCCTGCAGAGCTGAAGCCACCATCGGCGTGGACTTCCGAGAGAGGCTGGTGGAGATTGACGGAGAGAAAATCAGGGTAATTCACAACTTTCATGCAATTTGAGTTGACAGCAGACAGTAATAGGTTTGATCTGTGCGTAAACTAGATTCCCAATTTACTGTTTAACTGGAAAAAGTGTGAACGTGTGACTTTACAACTGAATTTAACCTTTATTTATTTACTCAACAGGTAGTCATCATGATCAGTTTTAAGCATAACGATCTTATAGTTTTAATTTTGACATTTTGTGTGAGATTAAAGGCTTTAAGGTTCAGGAAATGCAAACTGAAAGAGGAAGTGTCTTACTTTGATTGTAAGACTTTTTGATCAAATTTCCAGAGACAGTTTGGGGTTTTTCTTAGGTTCTTATTATGACTTACATCAGGCATGCCCAAACAGTACGTTTTACTGTACGTTTCTGAAAATCTACTTTAACAAGCCCATACCAAATATTCATTGTGTCCCATTGAGGATGTAAGCATGAATAAAGATCTAGTGGTTCAGTCTAACTTGTAATAATAATGCAGATTTGAAGTATTCACTGTATTGGCGAACAGTCTGTGGCCCTCAATCAGCTCTCAGCTTTGTCTGTGTTTTTATATGTGGCCCTTAATGAGAAAAGTTTGGACACCCCTGACTTGCATAGATCCCCAATAATATCTGTTTGAACTATCTGAGACTCATAAACAGACTGCACAGGGACAAGTGTTGTAAATTCCATACTCCATGTCTCTTTCATTGCTCTGGTTCCTGCTCAGGGATGACTCATTGACTGTTTCAAATGCTGCCTGATTTTAACACATGACCTTCTTCTTAGCACACTAACTCAACAACAATTGTGTCGACCAGTGGTTCTAGCTGTGGTGCCATTTCACAGTAGTGGTATTGTCTTCGTTGCATTTAGGCATACTACTTTTGGGGTATTTTTTTGAAATCTTCATCCTGGTTAAGTTTATTATCCAAGAAAAAAACAAAAAACAACAACAACTATAGACTGCTTAAAAATATAGGGCCAAACCTTTGCTGATGTAGGTAGCTGTTGTGTAGAATTATCATTCTACACAATTATTATTACTATTATTATTATTATTATTATTATATAGTCTACTAAGAAGGGTGTTCTAGCCCAATTGAAAAGTCTACTCTGCAAGTGTTTAGTGGTAGGGGACAGCGAGAGCATTCAGACATCAGCGGACATGTTGAGAACATGCAAAGAACCACATTATCCGGGTATTGAACCCAAGACTTCCTTGCGGTGGCAGTGTCAAAGAGCCGGACATATTTTAGTGCCTCTCTTTATTCTGACTTTTTTTTGTCTATTTTTAGTTTTTGTTCAATGTTGAAGTCTGCTTTTATAGTCCAGTTTGATTTATCTGATGGTCAATTAACATAAAATGTGGTTGATTTGCAGCTACAGTTGTGGGACACAGCGGGACAGGAGCGGTTTCGGAAGTCCATGGTACAGCACTACTACAGGAACGTTCATGCTGTTTTCTTTGTCTATGACGTCACGTGTCTCGCCAGCTTCAACGGACTCATCTCCTGGATAGAGGAGTTTAGGCAGAACTCACTGGGCCAGGACATCCCAAAGTAAATTATTTGAACTAATTATATTATGCACAGTGATCCAGACACTATAATAGCGATCTCATATATATTGATAAGACCACAGCAAATTATGTTATTATTAATTGACGGGCCAAGAGTAAACAGAAAATGTTAATATGTTAAAATTAGAGAAACAAATATTGACACCAAAAAAATGTTTGTACCAAAATAGGAAAGGTTTTGATATCTCGAAGCGAATAGTATTTAATTTAAGTTACTGACATCTGTTTTGTCTAATGCTGCAATTAAAAATTACTTGGATCAAAGAGCAAGGTCAATAGTCTGGATAGCATAGAAAGCACAGGCCCTGTTATACACAGAGCTGCCATCCAGACTACTGAAAATCCAGCTCTGCAAAACAACAATTAAATAGGCAGCATGGTGGGTCCAAACTATGTGCTCTCGTTTCCTAGTTTTACTTTGCTAAAACTAGGAAACGAGACAATGGACCAACTTCACTTCCACCATAAGGGACACTTCTCAGATAAAGTTGCTTAAGAGTTCTAAAATAATATCTGAAAAAACTTAACTACATCAAAATGCTAGGATACCTTAATTATCTGTCATTTGTTTTTTTCCTCTCTAGATTTTTGGTCGGTAATAAGAGTGACTTGCGTGATCCGAGGAGCGCAAACCACCAGGTGAACCAACAGAAGGCCATGAGCTTTGCCAAGTCCCACGGGATGATGTTTTTTGAAACCTCGGCCAAAATCTCAGCAAACAAACTTTCAAAGATGTCGCAGACGGATGAAAAGGCGCCATTTAAACAGGACCAGATTGAAGACATTGTGCTCACTGTGGCTGGAAAACTCAAAAGACACACAACTATTAATAATATTTCACTGTGCAATGGTTCATTTAAAGTGACAAACAAAAAAGGAACTGAAAAGGAAAGTTGGAGTTGCTGCTAAGAAGTTTTCAAATCTATCGCTGCGAAACTATGTGAACATTTAGCTCTTCAGTGGTTGGTTATCACTGTGAAGGATTGGGCTCATTATAGATTATCGAAAATCATATCGGTGCCATAATGCAAAGTGTAAAATGTGTAAAAGACAACTGCAATAATGAATGAAGAATAAACTGTTACAACTTTTGTAAGAAAAAAAGAAAAATGCAAATAAAATTAGATTTATTTTCTAAGAACTTGTGTGATATTCAAGTGGGTAGTTCTGTGATTCTCTAAAGTCAGACTTTGACTGGCTTTGAAATGTGTTTATGTTATGTGTCTTATATCAAATGAATCGGGATATTTACATAAAATAACAGACACCCGGATCTTTAGAAGGAGTGAACGCATACTTTTTGATATATATAAATAAGACTTTATAAGAATGGCACAATTATTATTTACAAAGGTCAAAATTGTTTTGTTTGTTTTTGAGCTTGAACCTTGATTTTGATGGTACTTTTACAGTGACTTTAGTCTACTGTTAATTCTTTAAATTTGATTATTAATTAGCTGTCCTAGCTCCATATACATACTCCATAATAGACAAATAATAGAAAACTTTTCTCATTGAAATCCATAAAGTCTTCATAGTTAAAACTGGTTAATAAATGTTTCCTGTTGACAAAACCTCCATTACTCCATTGCAAAACCACATTACTCCATGCTCTTCACTGTTCTATTGGGGCTCATGTTTCTGAACACAGTTACATGTTCAAACTGGCAGGGCCACGGGCAGCTCTTGAGTAAACAGTGTGTGGGAGAAAGAAGTGCTAAAGAAAAGAATCACATGTAACGTCATTGTGCATCTGTGATTAAGAAGCGATCACATGGTGAGCACAAAGCAGTTACATAAGTAATATCACAATGTCATGGTCTAGATTCTATTTACGTCAGTACAGACACAATACTTGACATGACATGAACAAAAGATAAATATAATTCAGTTTTAAAAAAAACAACAATTTAAGAACAAAGAAAATCTACCTTATAATACATACAGCTTAAAGAAGATTTAAAAAAATATATATTCAAACTCTAATCTACGGGCTCACCAGTCATGAGTGGTTGTGTGGTTAGACTTCAGTGTCACTTTAGTGCCACATTTTGCAGCTAAATGTTACATGTCTTTAATCTTGAGGAGTGGAGGAAGTTTTTAATTAAAAATCAATGTATTAAATACTATGGAAGACATGAAACAGGATCTAGGAATGCACAAGTCAGAAGTGTAGTCAGGACGTGACCTCTAGTTTTGATAAGCATTGGTTTGATTTTTACGCATCTCATATTATGCAACAGACTAAATAGTCTGTGACTAAACTTGAATGAACATTACATGGATAAAAAGTGTGGCTCAATTCAATGACAAATACATTGATATTTTTTTTCTTTTTCATTTTAGTCTGTATTCACTCTAGTACTGTTTTGGTCCTAGTTTGAGGTCATTTTAGTGCTGGTTTAGACTTGGCCATTTTAGTCTTGGATTAGTCCAGATTTAGTTCATTTTAGCCATAGTTTTGATGTGTTGTGTGAATGCATGATCCCAACATAATTAAGTCATTAGGGTCAGTGGTTTTCAATGAATGCAAAGTAACACCTTCACCAGTGCCACGGAGGGGCACATTAAAAGTAAAGAAGGTTAAGTGTTTTGCCAAAAAGCACAACACTAGAATGCAGTGAAGGAAGCAGGAATGGAAGAGCCAACTTTCCAGCTCTATTTGGGTTAGGCTGCCAGTATTAGGTTAATTGCTACAAATCAGGCAAAAACTACTAAATCCAGGCTCAAAATGGTTCTGTTTAGCTTCTGCGTATGACTGAAAGGTTTTTATTTTGCACACTTCTGTTTTAATGGTAATTTTATGATGATTATTTATGTTTTGATTTGTGTGACTTTCTTATTTTTTAAAGCACTTTGAATTACTTTGTGTACGAATTGTGCTATACAAATAAACTTACCTTGCCTACTAAATGTCACCTAATACCCTGTGTTCTTTCAACATTGACAGATATATTTATGACAAGATAATAATGCCAAGTAGGCTTACAGCAAATAATATAAATAATTAGCCTTTTGTGTGCAAAACTTGAATTCACCCTTGAAAGAAAACATTGGCTGCTGTTGTTCCACGCTGTCACCGTTAGAGGGCGTACAGGAGTACCAAGTTGAAGGGGGCCGTTCCCATGTTAATCAGCATTTAAAGTCCGTGGAGCAGAGTGTGCTATTTATCCCAGAAAGCTGCTGAAAACACACCGATCACCGCTGCTGTTGGTACCCGAGAAAGATGTTCTGCAGACGGGCTTGGCAGAGAGTGGGGCCGCTGGCACGGTGCGCCCTCAAACCCACCACCTGTACCAGTGAGTTTTGTCCAACAACAATGCAAAGTGCTCTTTTGTGATTCTTAACTGACTTCTACAAAGGAATCATCATCATTGAGTGTGCGGATCTGCTTCTTTGTATACGAGTTTTGCCTTTAGTGCCTTTTAGACACAGTTCAAATGTCTTTCCAGTCTTTCAATTGGAGTATGTTTACAATTTGAATCATTGCACATACTTTTCTATAGCAAAATTTACGGTCCTCGTCTAAATTGGTCGTTATTTATTAGCAGTGTATTCTCCTAATGTTTTAATTGTGCAGACTGGTATCGCACGAGGAGGAGGGGGCGTGTCTCTCTTCGGGAACATCCAGTTCTGCACATAAAGTCCTCTGCTGCGAGAAAAGCATCCACTTTATTTCATTTTCATTGCAATATGCTCATTTTGGCAAGACTTACGCATGAATATTGTTGCTCCTCCTAATTTCATTATTATGTGCGCATTGTACTTTTACGCCTCGTGTCTTTGAAATCTTGGCTGTATTTGTGTAGGCCCATGAAGAGGCAGCTGAAATAGTTAAAAGTAGGCTTCACCTTGCATTGCATTGATTATTATTGCATATTTCTTTTTCATTCAATTTCCTTTTGGATTTTGACCATGTGGTATTCAGCTGGAGGGCACAGTGCCATCCCTCTTTTTGAAAAGTCAGGCTAAATTAGTTTTCAATTGTTTCTCCATATGAGATTTTGCAAGAAAATTTCATATACTTTGATGTGTGATATTAGTGTGATATTATTACTACTGAAGTGCTCATAAAAGCTTATTTATTCAGTCAACTTCAGTCTGCCTTACATGTGCATTATATAGAATAATAGACACCACCCTCTCATGACACTCAAGTCAACATTAGAGTTACACGTGACCTCCTCTATAACCTGTACAGTATGTATTTTGTACTTGAACTTTGTACTATATACTCCGATAGGGCAGACAGCTGACAGACAGTAGCAGAGGCATTACATTAACACACGTGCACATGCTCCTCCACTGAAGCCATGTTCGATCTGACTTTGAGGGATTATCTGATTACTGTATAAATAAACTGGATAACTCGTGCTGCTGTGTCATAGGTGTTAGGTAGAGACTCAAGTGTAGATCCAGATCAAAAGGATACTGCAGAGAAAATAAATAAAGGGCTAACAATCCACAGTTAGGTAACTTGAGCATTTCAAGTCTGAAAACTTAATTTAGGTATTTTGTTACACAGTCTTTAACAGTGCTTTCTAGCAAGAAGCCAAATTTGAATTTTCTGCATTGTAAATATGCAGCTCCTCATTGTACCAGTCAATTTGACCAAATTTCCACAGTATGTCATTAAACTTATCCATCTCAATGACATGGAGATAAGCAAGCGGCATCACCAGCCCAAATTACAAGTCAGATTGGTGGAAAGGTTACCCTACTTAACACTTTTTTTTTTTTTTTTTTTTTTTTTAATAAACTACCTGTAATTGAGTGAGATAGATAAGTTTAATGCCATACTGTGCATCATTTCAGATTGAGCTAGCCTAAATCTTGGTGACCACACTAGAAGACTACATATTGCACCTTTCAGTTCAGTTTTACTCCTTAGATGCACAAATGTTATGGTCATTTTGTTTTGGAGAAAAAAATACCCATAGAAGGGAAGAGGCGACATCTACACCTTTAGATAACTTTATCACTAATGCCATAGACTACATGCCCTCAGGTGAGTCATCGTGTGTCTGGGCCTGATCTAGTCATGTGTGAGATATAAAGGAGATTACAAGGATTTGGTGGATCAGATTTTATTTATTGGCTCAGCTGTGGGAACAACTTTAAACACATGCAAAGTATTTTCACACTCAACAGGATGTAAATGAGTGACATATAAAGTGTCATATAAAAGAAGATACAGAAAATGTTATTATGTTGTAATTATCAATGTTATTATTTGCAGTTCTAGTGATTTGATTAAGTCAAGATTCAGAGATTCAGTCCTTTTAAACCTCAAGTCAGTAAAACATGGTTTGGAATAGAGCTCAGATTTGGGAGAAAGACTTTTGGGTTGAATTCCACTGATTTAAAGCTTTTATTATTTAACTTCAGGAAATTTATATTGATAAGTCAAATAAATTAAATCGAACATTGTAACGGGTCAATGTGAGGAACAAAAATTGCGTCATATATTTTTTCTCATATAGATATCACCCAGTCCTATTTCTGTTCTGTCCTCTTAATGTTGCAAGAATCTTTGGGAAATTAGATCAAGAGTTGGAAACTGATTTAGTTTTTGTGGGTTTGTGTTTTTTGCAGCTCCAGTGCGACACATGGCCTTTGGGATTCCCGGTGGATCCACTAACCTGGCGTACTTTGTCCTGTGTGGAGGAGGCCTCACTGCTGCTGCTGTCTATGTCAGTTAACCTTGTTTAGAAAACATCACTTTAAAACTGTCACAAAAATATGATTTGCTTTGAACATAGCATTGGCACATTGAAATGTACAGTTTATCATCTAGTTTGTGCAGGACAAAGTAAAGTTTGATTTAGTGTTGTAACAGTGTTCTCCATTTTATAATGCTATCACTATATGTGTGACAGAATGCTGAACTGCATATCTATGACTTTTGCAGGCATACAAGGCAGTGAATGGAGAGGAGAATGCAGCACCAGCAAAAGGTTAGTTGACAAGTTCTTTAAAACAAAAACATTTATAAATATTTTAATAAAAGTAAAGTATTTTTCCAACATTAGTCAAGTAAATTCCTAATATTTTTGAACAAGGGCTGCCTTTCTCAGCTCTTATACCCAATACCTCAAATCAAAATAGCAAACATGGTCGAGTGGTCACTCTCAATAGCTGAGTCTGGGCTGTCTGTTCAGATTTCTGTGACTGAATGATTTGTCTATTCAGTTCGACTGAGCCCTGGATCCACACCCAAACACTGGTTCCACTGAACATTAGTTTCCAATTTGCTGTAAGCAACGGTACAACCTGTTAGGAAGTTTTATATCTAATGTAAACCTCACTGGTGCTTTGGATAGTTGGGTGGGCTACACTTTTGTCCTTGTAATGGTAAAGCTGAGTCTGGTGAAATGGCTTACTTTCTCCATTAGCACACTAATGTCCACATTATAGAGCTTGGAATCGATCCTAAAGCAACAATTATTGACAAAATCCATCATGTTTTTGTGGTCACACTACTAAATGTTCATAGAGATTATATCTTTTGAATGGGAAAAAGACTCCAAAATGTTGCTGAAATTCATATCTTTGTCCATCTGTGAGTGATGTCAAACTCCTGAATCTGAAAACATCTTGCTTTATTTGTGCAGCTCCAGAGGCAGCCCCAGAAGTCGCACCCCCGGCTGCTGAACCTGCTCCAGCGGCTGATACAGCACCTGAGCCCACCCCTGCCGAACCTGCTGTACCTGAGCCCGCTCCTGCCGAACCTGCCGCACCTGAGCCCGTCCCCGCAGAACCCGCCGCAACTGAACCAGCTGCAGAACCCGCCCCAACAGAACCTGCACCAGAACCTGTGGCAGAGGCAGCAGTAGAAGCAGTGGCAGAAGCAGTGGCCGAACCAGTTGCAGAACCGGTTGCCGAACCAGTGGCGGAGACAGCGGCAGAACCGGTTGTCGAGGCAACTGCTGAAACTGTTCCTGTTCCTGAGGTTGTTGCTGAGGTGACAGCTGAGGTTGCTGCAGAGGTGGTGGCAGAGCCAGCAGCAGCAGTGGTCGAGGAGGCTGCTCCAGTTGAGGTTGCCGTAGAGACCCCAGCCCCCGAGAGTGCTGCTGTCGGTACAGCCCCGGTAGAAGAAGCCCCTGCCCCTGACGCTGCCCCAGCTGCAGATGTGGCTGCATAGAACTGTAAAGCCTTGAATGTTCTCCCAGTAGTGGAGGAAAAAGTTAGTTATCTGAAGTTTTGAGAGTAGGACCACACCTCAAACTCACCTCTTACTGCTGTCATATGCTTATAAATAGCTTCTGGTCTTGTCAGTTCATTTTTGTGCTTTGTATGTTCTACCCCCAATGTCATTAATAGAGGTGGAGAGGTGTGGTCCTTACCTAAAAAGCCAAGAAAATGCACTTTGAACCACTGAAATTTCCCTAATATTGGACAAATAAAGTTTCTATAATATTAATATCCTAATATGAACAGGGAAACAATAAACTAAATAAATTGTATGGCCACCAACTGTCAAATCACAAAGTGGTTCATGAGTCCATATATCTTTTGCTTTCCTTCTTTCCTTAAAAATCATTGCATTGGCATTACTGAGGGATTTCATGAACCAGAAATTGTTTTTTTCTGGTTTCTTGTACAGTTAAAGTATTGTGAAACTGCAAGGGAAAGAGAGCTGTGTGGAGGACTATGTAATGTTTAAAATATGTTTAAGTGCCCTTGAACAAAATCCATCAGACAGTTTAGAATAATTCAACATAGGAATGAGTGGTGTGCAGATGTGTGAAATTGACTTCACTGTTTTGTTTTGATTATCAGGGGTCAGTATTGTCAGTTTTGAACCTGTTATTAACATGACACAAAAGCAGTTATCTTCCAGCTTGAGACACTATTCATTTATTTTCACTCTACACTGCTGTTTGACCGATGTTCCTTTTCAGTTACACTTTATTACAATCGAATCACATGGATGTCTGGGCATCTCAGTCTGTCATGATGATGAATAATATTAATGCTTTAAATAACAATAAAACTACTGGATGATAAAGTTCTAGTATGTCATTTTACATACACACTACAGAGCTTAAATAAGGATAATCATAGAAGAACAAACAAATGGCAATGGCATGTGGTCCCTGTTCATGTATGGAAACAAAACAAACAACAACAAAAAAACACACCTCCTAATCCTTATTTTGTCCAGGCTCCTGTGAATTTCTAAAGATCAACTCGTGTGTTGTATATTTCATATAATTTAATATATATTTTAAGGGGAACTTTCTTTTGATAATCTCAGATAAAGTAGCACTGGCAGGGTGGCAGTAATAATTGACACCAGCAGAGGGAGCAATAGGACAATGAACTTGCAGTCATCTATTGTAATTTGTCCAGCACTGTTGGTTGAGCGGTAATATTATTAAGTTCAGTTTTCTTTCAGTATTGATATTAGTAAACAGATATGAATAAGTAGAAACAAAGTGGAATGCAGATGTTTTTTTTTTCCATTTTAATGAAATTATGCAGAATTTCTTTATGGCCTTGTACATAGGATCAGAGTGGCTCTTTGATTGAATGTGAAAAATGTTTATCCAAACTGTGCAGCCTGATGCCCCAAAATCAATTCATTCAGACTTTTAGCCAGTGTAGAATCCATCTTCATTGATTACATCTTATTTAGATTGTCTTTAATCATCAGAAATACAACATTGATGAAGATAAAGACACAATATTGGTTGACAAAATTACCACATTATAGTTGTTGAACAATACCATCATATGTTGCAATTTCACAATAATCCTTTCCATTAGTGCTCACAGCTGTGGAGATGGCAGCAGCATCTGTCAGAGTCTCAAACCTGTTGCAGGAGGGAAAGAGATTTGTCTTAATCAACAAGGCAGGTATGTTACAAACCACACAATCAAAAACAATACATTTGCTGACTATTTTGTTAAATTCAATTCAAATTTATTTACAGTATTTAGCACATTTAAAACAACTTCTGTTGACCAACTGTTGGTCACATAAAAGTCAACAATAAAACAAAAATAGTTGTTAACCAGTAAATAAAATAGATGTATTCATTGTTTCATGGTTTACTTAATAATACATAAAGAATGATGCATTTGTTTTACATAGCTATCAAAATTGCTGTACAATTTTGCACAGTATTACTGGGAGAAAAATTGGCCTGGGGTCAGATTTACTTGCCGACACATGGTTTATGTTTGTAAATCTGATTGTGACGACATCAGTGCCTCACCAGACAAGAACCTCACCGGACGTCACTGTACGATATGTGCCCTTTAACACACAGTCTGTAATGCAATGAGTTCTTTAGATTAGAAGAACTCACACACTTATAGTAAAAGCCAAAAGTAAAATATGTAAACTGGACAAAAAGTTATAGGACTGAAGACGTTTCGCTGCTCATTCAAGCCGCTTCTTCAGTTCTGGTCAGATTGCTGGTGTACACAGCCTTATATCTATCTGAAGGGAGGAGCTAATGACACTGAAACTGGAAACTAGGTCTATTGAGCTACACTAAGTGTGCACTGTACGTGAGTTATACCTAGCATATTCATTCACCTATCGACCATTGGATTTTACTTTTGGCTTTTACTATGGATCAGACCTTGACGACTGGAGGATTACACAGACAACTCACTCACTTGTCTTACTCCAGTTACTGAAGTAATCTCATTGGAAGAGGCTGCACTCATCCACACTGAATCTCTTGACACAGTTTTACATGAAGTCACTGGGACATTATATATTTAACAGTGTTGAATATGGTTTAGACACAGAGGTAAAACAATCCACAAAGGATGACACATTGTGCTGTCTCTCCTATAAAACTGAAGGAGACGGCCCTGGAGCAGAGGGAGAGGACTGGAACAGTGATGGATAGAGCAAGTTAGGCAGGTGAAGGGCAAGGTAAGAACAATATATCAATAATTGAAACTCATATCATTTATGGAATAGGCTATGAATGTTGTTTATCATATCTGCCATCTTTAAGTAGTCCCCTTTTAAATGTTTATGACAATACAATCTGCAACAAAAAGTGATTTTGTGATGTTAATATATTTCAGTTTTTTGTTTTTTTTTAGACTACTAGGCATATCTTGTCTTGCAGTAGCAGAGCCAGTGGCGTTTGTGACAACCAGACTTTATACAGTCTATGTTGTGTTCCACAAGACTTCAAATAACTTTATTTTTAAGGACTAAGCAAAGAAGGTGGAATAATAGGAAATAATATCATGCTGCCTGTAGATGGCACTGGTGTAACATTTTTTCAACTGCTGAACTTGATAAATAGACCTAAGTTGATTTGTCTGTACATTATATGTGTTTTCTATTAAATATACAGTACAAATGTTCATTCCTTTACTTTTTTCCATATCCAAATGAAAATTTCTAGCCTATTTACATTCTCATTGGATTATGTGCTGTAGGTTAATATGGATGAGAGCTTATATATTTTCTAGTGCTGTGACTTGTGTCTGCAGCACAGCACAACCTGACCACTTGGGGATGACAGATCACTTTTACATTTGTTATTTGGAGGCTATAGTGGATTATCATGTGCTTTACACTGTTGTTTAGTCTACACTCAGTGTTTATCATTATGAATAGTCCTGTGTCCTTTTCACATAAGGGCAGGGCGATATGGTGATAAAAAACTGAATCGCGATCTGAACCCTGTGACAAGCTGCAATGGTCGTCATATCGTTATATTGTTATTCTCTATTTCTCTATTTGATGCAGCTTTCTACTCAAACACACTTTTCCCCCACACAGTTGACAGCTGGATTTAGTCAATCTCTGTAAAGTGTGAACCTTCAGAAAAAAACAGATGATTTATTTCCCCCTTAAAATCAATAGAAAAATACAAAGCGCACATGATGAACCGTGATAAAACTGAAATTGTGATCTGACTCCAAGAAATCTTGATTTTATTATTTTACCATATTGCCCACTCTTATATTAGGTAGTCTGTCTATTTTTAAAAGAGAAAAGGCATTTAGTAATTGTATATGGAAATCTTTGGGAGAAACCAAAATGTGAAAAAGTAATGATTAAAATTGATCATGAATTTGTCCTTTTTGGATGTTGCGTGTCTAGTGTTTATTGTACGCGCTGACGTCACGGGTGTAAAACAAGCGCAGAGTAAAAAAAAAAAAAAAAAAAAGACAACAACAGGCTTCGTCCATTAACAAGACCAAAAGCAGCCTGCCCTGGGTTCAAATACTTGACCCTTGGCGCTAAAAGAGATGCCTGGATGTCCTTCCTTTTGCCCCTGAGTCCAGATCGCCGATTGTAGCGTGTAAAGCCCGTATATTTGATGTAGTAGTGGTCTCCGGAGCGTGAGAGCAGCGTCAGAGCGGTGGAGCGGGGAAGCGGTGCTGGAGGTGGGGGCGACACGGAGCTCTCCACAGCGAAGGAAAGAGGAGGAGGGTCTGACATAAACACAGACACTTCATTAGCAGGCGAGCTAACCCCAAGTTTCCATACAAGTTGCTGACCTAAAGGAAAAAAACAAAGAAACGGTAAGTGAACTGAAGATAGGACGCTTTAGCCGCGTGTTTGTTGACGTTAGTTTGTGTGCTAACACCTTATGCTAATGTTATTAGCCAAGTTTATGTCAGTGTTCCCTGGTCAAACAACTAAAAGCGGTCTTTTTAGCACAGGCTGTATTTGTCACAATTTCTATGTTTCTAGTTAAATCGTCCTTACATTGTGTGATATGTGATACTATATAAATAAGAGAGCTAATAATTCATTGATTAGGTTAGCTACACCGAGGAGCAAAGGTATCATTGAACACTCCCCTGGCTGCTGCTGTAAGGTTGTGCATGTCTAACATAATATGAAGGCTCTGCTCTTGTGAGAAAACGTAAACAGGCCAGACCGCCTACTGTGAATTCAGACACACCTCTAATGTGTGTTTCTGGTTAAAAACACACAGTTAAATATTGATATCAAGCTTCAATACAATTATTAATGGGCTTCTACTTCCATGTAATGGCAACAGGTGGTAATAAGTAGGTCACTGATTCAGTGGTCTTCTTCTTGTCAGTAACTTTTTGTATTCCAAGAGTCCAAATGGATGAAAACTGTACATGTTTTTGACATTTATGGCATTTATACTTGATGTGTGTGCCAAGAGAAAAAAAAGTTATTTCTACAAATTTTCTTACCTTTACAAAATATTGCAATAAATGTGATGCAGACTAGTTTCTTTGTCTGATATCAATATTGATACTTTGCAGCTGATGTACTCAACATTCACTGGGGATGTGATGCTAACTGAAGGCACAACTCTGTCAGACGCTCTATTAGACTTTAATCTGAGCTTTGTTTTAACACAATCTAACCAAAAGACCTGACTTAGTTGGAACTACTACAGGTGAGTTGATTTGTGCTGTTAAACAATTCTCTCTCAAATAACTTTACAATCTAAAAACTAGCTAGTGTTAGCCAAAAGTTTTTTTTAGTTAGTCATTCTCACATTTTTGTTGAAAATCCAACACCTAAGAAGCTCATAGGCAAGGCAAGTTTATTTGTATAGCACAATTCGTACACAAGGTAATTCAAAGTGCTTTACAGAATAAGAAAGACATTAAAATCACACAAATCAAACATGAATAATCACAAATAATCATCATAAAATTGACAAATTGAAAACATTAAAACAAAAGATAAAAAGCTCATATTGATCACAGGCTGTGCTGTTTAAATCCATTTTGTATTTTTCAGACAATTTTAAAACTTTTTAATAGTGCTTGCTAATGTATGCATTGTGTTATTATTATTATTAGAGTAACTTCTGAACAGTCCATCATAGAGAATATGTATATATGTAGAACACCCCTAGTGTCATATCACTGCAAAGAATCAGGCTGGACTGCATATTCTACTCACGAATACCACAACATTACAGCAAAATAATTTAGGTTTTAGGATTTAATAGTAATGTAATGCACAAGAGTGAACTAATTCAACATACCCACACAAAGAAAACTACACTACTAGAGATAGAGGTGAATTGTTTCCTCCTCAAATATTTGTCTTTGATACAAAATGAACATTGCGGTTGTTGGCCAAGGCGCAGCCTGTGC
This sequence comes from Periophthalmus modestus, assembly GCA_019594935.1. NCBI lineage: Eukaryota > Metazoa > Chordata > Actinopteri > Gobiiformes > Gobiidae > Periophthalmus > Periophthalmus modestus. The sequence goes on from JAIEZT010001373.1 coordinate 20,131,360, forward strand.
TGTAGTTAATGATTGAACTTCTGTCTCTCGCTCAGTTCTGTTGTTCCTGTATTGCACCCACACTGTCAAAGTGTGTGTGTTTTTTTTTTTATTAGGACTGTAAAGGTTATTCTGAGTTTGTATTTTAAATGATCTAAAACCTATTATAACATATCTAATTCCCCACCCACTTCCCCTTTTGGTCAGCTTTAGCTGTCTCTTAAAAGCAATATTAATAGATGTACATGAAGTGTGATATATCATAATCCAAGGAAATAGCGATATGAAATTAGTGGTGTAATTACTGCCATGCCGACCCCCTACTATTGCCTTTGCTTTTTTCCTTCCAATGTCTTTATCTTTAGGATGACCATTTTCTTGAAGTTTAAGACAATATTGTAACATAACGTCCCTACTGAATAACATTTTTCAGAGATGGCTAGCTGCAAATAATCTGCCACATAACGGTCTATCGGCCTACAACCTCCAACACTGGCCGTTTTTTGCAAGTACTGCCAATATGTGCATCGTCAATGGAAAAACCCAGAGTGGTTGATTTCTGTTTTTACAATCATACCTGTACAACTGAGAGATTACATAGGCACAAAGTAATTTTTGCTTATACTTCCCTGCTTGTTCCATGCTCTCTGTGTCTCTTATTCCCTCTTTCCCCCTCTCTCTCACTCACTCCATTGCTTTCTCTTTCCTCACTCCCTCTCTCTCTCTCTCTCTCTCTCTTTGAGGTGGGCAGGGCGGCACAAGGCAGTGCGTTGTGTTTTTTCCCCCCAGCAGTAGCAGCAGCAATGGTGGTGGTGCCAGTTACTTGGGACAAAAGCCTTGTTGTTGAAAGAGATCATGTGACTGCGTGTGTTCCACCCTCGTCATGTGACCACAAACCAGGGCTGGAGCTGAGTAGTGCTGAGTTGCTTAGAGCAGACAGACAGGGGCTAAAGATGCAAAGACAAGACAACAGAGCGGATGGCAAGATGAAAACGTGTTTGGAAAGTGGAGAAAAGGATTTTAATTGACAAGGAAACTGTAGTCTTTCTAATTTGTTCATTGTGGATTTAAAAAGTCAACAAGTGTAAGTGAAGATGTTCTTCCACAATGTTGGTAAGTTGATTATTACAAAGCAAGTTTTCTTTTGTAATATATTTTTGAAGTTTAATGCCTGGTTAATCATTTCTGCTGATTCATAGTGCGTTTATAGACTGCAAAAAAAACAAAAAACGAGCGCTTCAAGACATGACTAATGTGTCCACTTAAAGATACAGTAGGGAATGAGCAGTTCATTTATTCCTCCTAGAAAAACCATAATTAAGCGGTGTTGAGGAAAGCTAACCATGTATTAATTATAGAACACCTATTTTTTTTTACTTATTTTATTCATATTTAACTCTGTTCCATATACATTTTTATAGTAGTATTTTTTAAGTACTTTATATTTTTGAAACGGTGTCATGGATCTTTTACTTTTGAGAACTGCTGTTTTTTATATTTTATTCTATTTTCAAAGTACTCAAAATAACAAATTGAGCTATTTCAGCAGAACAATGCTAGTTTATGGGCATAAAGCACATGGCTGCACAAACTGGCAGGTCCTGTCTTACCTGTTTAAACCAACCCTAACCCAGTGAACGCTACTTGATTTTCCAGGGACTGAAATAGGAACAGAAGACAACCTATGCCAAAAAGTCCAGCTCTGGGTATTTCCCTACCATGTCATCATTTAAGTATTGCTGAAATCTCAACTGCTCCTACCGATGATGTCACAATTGACTACTAACCTTTGCTACAATCTCACATTTATATGGAAAAAGCAACAACAAAAAAACAACAAAAAATATGTGTGTGTTGATTTAAATTGAACTTGCTTTTCATAGTTTTTATTTCTCTTCTGTCATATAATGGCCTATCGCATTATGGCCTGTGAACACACCCCTCTGCATACTTGGGCTAGTAGTGCATGTTCTCTTTTTAATGTGGACAAACCTCCTTATCAAAGCTTGATCTTGTCAGATCTCAAAAGCTAAGTAGGGCTGGGCCTGGTTAGCACTTAGATGAGAGGCCACTGAGAACAACAAAAGTCAGAGTGGAATGCCAGTAGCAAAAACTGTTGTTGTGTCCTTAGGTAAGGCACTTCACCCACATTGCCTATATGAATATGGTAATAATAATAATAATAATACATTTTATTTATAGGGCGCCTTTCTGGGCACTCAAGGTCGCCTCACATACATCACACAACACATCACATTAAGACAGTTAAAATCAACAGTTAAAATATACACATTTAAAAACAAGCATGGTGTGTGACTGTTGGTAGTGGTCTGAGTATTAGCTTCAGTCCATAAGGAAGCACTGCACAAAATGTGACTTCACTGCTTATAAGTTTGTTGTGGTGGACACCTAAAATCATTGCTTGTAGAGGTGGGCAAAAAAAAAAAGAAAATCACAGTTTTATTGGAGCCAAATTCTGAGTTTCATTTGGTCATAATTCCTGTACACGTGTTTTTCAGTCGCTTTTGCGACTGAACTTGCCTTGTGCAAGGTCTGATATGCCTGCAAGTGTGTGGTGTCTTGGATGCTGGTCGCCCACAAAAAGAGTTCCGAAAATGCTGTGTTCTTCAAGTTTATTGGCGTGCTTTTGCCATTCACAAATACAGAATATGCAGTACTTCAGCCTCCACACTGCAGCACCAATTATGCAATTGTCCCTCCTTACCATAGGGCAGATTATCTACATAGCATAGTGCAGCAGACAGGCAATATGACTCCAATATATGCCTTTAATGGGTAGATTCAGCCATCTGCAAGTTCACACTCCTCTGAGATTGGTTAAATCCACCTGTCACTCACTCAGAGCCCTACAGAGGTTGACCAATAGGAGAAGTGGGTTGGAAAAAGTATGTGCATCATCTTATCTGTTATTTGATTAGCTGTGTTTTAGTATTTAATAGTGATTGATTTAGTGATTGGGTTCATTGTGTTATGTTCTTGTCTTGTATAAAGAGCATGCATGGAACATGTAGTTTACACCAACTGTTACAATGACACCATGTTTGGCCTGCAAAAAAAAAAAGAAGTGTGTGTGTATGTATGTTATATATAGTTATATATTATATGTATATGTATATATATATATATATATATATATATATATATATATATATATATATATACACACACACACATACACACCAATATACCATTACTGCCGTATCACCAAATGCATAGCCAAGACAGCTAAATCATAAGGATGATTTAATATTCCCAAAATCTGTTATGAACAAAATATAATGTATAATTCACATTTCAGCAGTCCTCTCATTTTTCATATCTATTTCATTGCAATATTAACATTTCTTGCATAATTGCACATTTTTGTCTCATATTATGCAGTACTGTGTATGATTGTTGAGCATGGAATGAACTGGCTTCCTGCTGTGTCCAGTGCTTCCTGCACAACCTACTTCCTGTTGCCTGAGACCAAAGGGGAGACTTTGAAATACATTTGGGATAGCACTAGGGTGACAACTAACTATTATCTCTGTAGTCGGCTAGTCAGAGATAGTTACACTTTTTTAAATCCATTTTTAAAACACATTTTCAATCAGTTTTAATTATAATGTGCCTTTTAATCCTCACATGCCCAAGAACTATTTGTAAATGTCATACAGATTGATGACATTGCGTTTTCCTCCAGGGTGTGGGTGCTCGGAGGGTGGGGTGCTCTTGTCAAATGCACAGCTTGTGAGGGATGACCTCCGTGGTGCTGGTGGAGTCTGGAGGGACTGTGGTGGAGTATGTAACAGCAGAAGAAGAACCTCAACAGGTGCGCACCCACTCCCACAGCACGTTGTTATGACTTAATATTATGATTTACTTTAAAGGTATAAGGGTTGGGTAATATTTTTGATTAAGTTTATAACTTTACTTCCTGGTTGGACACGGGCAGCAGATGTGACATATGCTGGATTGCTGGATTTGAAAACTGTTAACTAGTAACCACACTGTAAACGAGAGCCAAAGCTTGTCTAATTCACATAGTAGTTATAATTTGATGATTAAATATATTCTAACACATTTATTTTGCTAACTTAATCTTACACAATGTTGTTCTTTGTGCCTAAATTATCCCTTGTATTTTGGGTGGAATTGTGTGTATTGATAGAATAGAAATATAGAAATTCCTTTTTTAGAACATCTTAATTCTTGTTCTCCAACTGTTAATTGACAGGTGTAAAACTATGATAAATATTTAGCCCATACAGGTACTATCCCACCAAATGAAGTGATAAAATATGAAAACCTGCCATATGCACTTTAAAGGGTGATGTTCAGTGGCTATGTTGTTTCTCATTGTATTTTGTGCAGGATGGAGAATGTGACGTGGACATTGAGCTGGAGGAGGAAGAGGGGGCATGTGAGGATGAGGAGGATTACCCAGAGATCATTGTGGTGGAGGAGGACCCCGGAGTCAGTGCGGAAGGCCTGGGACAGTCCGGACAGGTGTTTGTGTGTGATGGACAGACCTACATGATCCAAGAGGCATCAGAGGAGCATGAAGTGCAGCCACAAGAAGAGACAGGTGAGAGTGAAAACTTTTGGTGATCATATAATTTGGGTTACATTGCATTATGTTAAAGAAGTAGTATTGGGCAATTAGACATGGCTGCTTTAAGTGAAAAAATAAATAAATAAATACAATACTAACTGGAAGTTAAAACTGGGCTACCTGATTTTGAAGAACATTTTAAAAAAACACATCTGCTCACTATCATATAAATGTGCCTAATTAGAAATAATATTTTATGGGCCACAGATTTGGATACTTCAGGTCTCAAGAATAAAAGCAGACTCTGATAGACATATTCTTTGTCACATACTGCCCTCTTGTGGATAGTTTCTGATGTTTAATCTCTTACATTGAGTGATTGAGTACCTTTATCAGTCACTAATTGCACCATAATCTATTTTCTAATTGTGATCTTTATGTAATCTGGGGTTGTGTTTGATTCATAGAAATGCATTGGCAAATAGGTATGATTGTTTATGATACGTTTATAACTCCATCAGGAAGGTCTAGCACTGGAAATGTTTTAAAATAAAATATGGTTTACAAATTATTCATTAATCTTATTGGGCATGTACATTTCAGTGTTCCACAGGAAACTATGAGGGACAGGCAATTCAATTTATTTGAATAATTTTATTGAATACAATGAGTAAATATGTCACTTGCTGCCTTAACTACTCCAAAAATTACATATAATATAAAAGATAAACTAAAGCTACTTACCCAGTACTATTTTTATGATAAAATAACAAACAAAAAGTATGTTTTTATTACATTTTTACTTTTGCTTAGCTTGTTTAGACTATGGGAGGCCATCATAGTCTAATCTATACAAGACAACTGCATACTGTTTATACTCAATTAGGTTTTCTTGCCTGATATAACGGCTCAATTTCTGCATAACTGTAAAGCTTTTCTTCAAGTAAGTTGTTTTGACAAAGTTAGACCCAGTAATTAATTGTTTGCATTGTCAATGGCCCTCGTTTCACAAAACCGTGAAAGTTAAAGCTAAGTATGAAAGTGTATTATTATGCTATTTGGGTGCTTTGCACGTAAGCCACGCAGAGGGAGGGTTATTTCCTGTGTCGGCGGCGGAGGGATAGCTGTGTCTTTGTGATGCGGCCCGTTGAAGTCAATTGAAATTTCCATTAGCAGCGGAGGGATACGCGCTATTAGCTTCCCATACAATACAGTGAGAACTAGTGTGAATCTGCAGCAAGGGAGAAACATGGCGACTTCGCAACATGAGGGGCAAGCAAATCAACTCGATCTACTCATCAGAGCCGGTAATGTGGCCTATTAGATTAAAATATAGTTATAGCGGCTCTATTTTAATACGCGGTATATTTGTGTAACTCGCCGCTATGTGTCGGTCCGCTCAGCACCGTAGTGAAGCAATGGAGGGCAATCAGGAAGTAATCACCTTGGTAGCAACCTGCATGGCGTTGCTACACGGTTTTTAATGCAAGCTTTACGAGATGAAAAATCAGTAGTTATTACGAAATCTGATTGTGAAATTATTGTAATCTGCACCGGACAGATTTTGCACACAGGACCAGATTTATTGTGTTGCGTGGCCATGCGGAATAACTGTGCGGATGGGTTCTGCAAAACCAGGAAGTGCAAGGATGTTGTCTTTCCTACGTCTTTGCCACGCTGTCTGGGTCGCAAGGACATGTGGATTTATTTTTGCTATGAATAACATGGAAATTGGACTTGCTCCGTAATAAATTATTGTTAAAGAAATCAAGTTTGTTGCTCGGTCTATCCCTTATATAAAAAGCACGGACGCTTTCCATACAAATAAACAAGTATCACAACATATTCGTGGCATGATGGGTATTGCAGCTATATAAAAAAAAATTTAATCTGTATTAGAGACGTAGTAGTTACAGTGTGGACGTTTAGATTCGTTGTATTTAACATTACTTCCGCTGTTGTGCTCCTTTTCCTACAGCGTGGGATGGCCTGCCTTAGCACACTGCCTTTCTTCCTTTTAAATAATACTTCGACTATTTCATTAAATATATAATAGACTAACTGTTGTTTCAACAATCCTTATCATTTACATTGCTTAGTACTTGTTTTTTGTTGTATTGTGCTATTTGTACATGTTTGAAATAGCTATTTTTAAAAGTATTTTTGTCCCATTTCGATGGCGGAAGCGTTGTAAATGTGAGGGGGCGGGGTAAAGCTTTGATTGACAGTAACATTTGCCCAATGGGATTATGACTTAGTTTGACGTCGGCATCTGTCCAATCATTTCTCTGACTGGGCGGATTGATAGACTCAGGAATAGCCAATCAGGGACGAGGAGGGCGTTGATTGACAGGCACACTGGTGCCATTCTTCGAAGAGAACTGGAGGGAAAAGATGGAGTGTAAACACGGAAGTCATCAGCGGCTGCACTACTTTCTGTCGGACTCGCTGCTATTCTTGGCCGTTATACCCTTTGGTGCATAATATAACTTAAGAAAAAAACATTCAAAAGTATACTTGTATAAAATGTTAAAATATTGTGTTATAAAAGTCTCATTTGCTATAGTTTATGGACAGAATTCGGTAATGATGTATGTAGGTGGAATCCTTTTGTTTAAATCAATTTTTATATTGATCTGTCAAATAGCTGGTTACTTGGTATAAACATTAGCATATACAGTAGCGTCCATCTTGCTCATTTGTTTGTATAAGTGACTGTGCGTGTGGGACAAGCTAAAGATAGGTCTTTTCTCACCTCTACTCTGCCTCTTGCCTCAGTCCGATAGCCAAACATGGGCAGAGCACTCGAGTTTCCCACTAGTGACTGACAGCGGCAGCAGGTGCCCTGGGTTTTCTTCTCAGGAACCTTTAGTTATTAGCCCTGCACTTTATATTTGGCCTAGCATTATCAACTTTTTATTTGGCCTAACATTATCAATTGTCACTCTAATATTCAAAAAACAAAATCAGTATTACTTACCAAAGTGATGATTACAAAAAGCTACTATTGCTACTGTCTTGTCAGGTTTTCTCAAGGCAGTTAATTAGCATTATATGACAAGAATTTGCTGTCTTGTTAATTGACAGATAAAAGTAGTTAATTTATTTTTTTTAATTCAGTTTTCAGATTACATCACTCATCATACATTTACTTTATTTAACAAAACTTTGAGTTAAAGTTAAATTGTACAATAGAAATAAGTACCCATAAGGCGTAATAAAGTTAGTCAAAATGTAAAATCATTATCTTCTACATCTATTAGACCCATAGAGTTGACAGTTGTGTTTTATGATTGTTTTGTTCCAGTGGAGGCCTCTGTCCACGGCTCCAGTATCCACTGCTCAGACAAAACCATTGAGGCGGCGGAGGCTCTGCTGCACATGGACTCTCCCTCCAGCCTAAGAGAAGACCGCAGCCCAGGTAACAACTATTCTAAACTATTACACAATGATAAAACCGAAGGATGATGCTCTATGCTTTTCTCCCACTTTAGTATTTATGGCTGTTTGTTGTTTACCTTGTTTAATCTATGTCTTTGTTTTTGTTTTTTTATTGCTGTTAATGTTGTCATGATACTAGAATTTCAGACTCTATTTTGATACTAAGGATTTTGATACTTGATACTCACCACCAATTCCGATCCCACATGATAATAAAGAAAACGCTCTTTCTTCAGATAATAGAATGTCATTTTCAACATTAAATCATAGTACTTTTTTATATTACCACGTGGCCTTATATCTGTGTAATCTCACAGTTGTCTAGGTAGGTTCCATAGTCGCTCATGGGCGTATACTAGACTACGTGGTCTTATACTTGTTCTGATACAGGTCAAGATCATAAAAGTATTCAGGAAAGGTTCATTTCTGTCCTGTGGATGTGACTTTTTTTTTTAGTATTGATACCTGTTCAAATTAGTATCTAGTTTTCATACTAGTTTTAGCATCAATTAATATCTGATTGATATTTTTGACAGTGACTGCAGGGTTTTACATTGTGGCTAGTTCAGCTTTTGTTGTTTTAGATGGGATATAGATGTAACTTTTATTGTGGTGCTTGTGCAGACTTCCTTCATGCTGCCATGCGTCCAGACATGTACGCAGAGACTGAAGTGGAGATTACAACGGAGGACTGTTGTGATGATGAAGATGAGGAGATGGTCACTTTGATAGAGGAACCTGAGCCGGATCATGAGCCAATCAGGAAGAAGAGGGGTAAAATTATCATATAATATTATAGCATATGGTATGGTTGTGTTTTTTTGTTTTTTTTTGTTATTTATTTATTTTTGTAATTTTTTTCCCAAATGCTCAAAATTCAAGTAAAATCAACGTTACACCTCTCCTTTTTAGCACAACTGTTCAGGAGTTAGAAGTTTGCAAAAGATGTATTTATAAGCCTACAGTCTTCACTTCATTGTGGATTTGGTTTTAGCTTAACAGCGGAATGGTTTCCTGTGAAATGTTGACAAACTCGTAAATAGCAGCGCTGAGATTTAACTTTGTCCTGAAGCGTTTTCCAAAACCAAAAACCTCAACTCTAAACCTATGTTATTGCACTCCATCTAGTGGCTGCATCAGGGACTTGAAAATGGTTAAACTGATATTTAAAGGCATGTATCATGTACGACTGACCTATAGGAGTCATTAACTGTGTTATAATGGTGCTCCCACATCATTAACTAGCCTGCCACACACTAGCGGATAATTTGCCCGATTTGCTTTTCCCCAACTTCGGGGAGGAGTGACTTTCGATCCTCATATTCGATTTTCAATCTACTTGGCTCCTCATGTACGGCATTTGGTGTCAGTGCGACTCTGTCATATTGTAACCACAAACCATCACCACTACTGCACCAGCCAATGAAAGGGCAGACTGAGTGATGGACACAGAGGCACAAGATACAAACTCGGGAAATAGCAAATGATTAGGCAACATCTTTACTCACCTGACGTAAAATTGTCAGTGTAATCCCTCAGTCTTCCAGGTCTGATCCATAGCAAAAGACGAAATTTAAATCTGTCAACTGGACAAATCATAGGAGTGAAGGCGTTTCGCTGTCGTAAAAGCATTCTTATCCATATCCATTAGAATTTGTTTTCCTCAAATAATATCCACAAATAGTCCACAAAACGGCACTATTAATCCAGTTTGGCGCGGTCTTTAAGAAGTAAAAAGGCGAGAGTAGTTCCTCAGGTTGGTCTGTTTGCATAAATCCACACAGCAAGGTTAGAGGTGAAGCTGCTGCTAGAGTAAGCATGACTCTGCATCCTGTGTAATTTATTGCCAGCCTTCTTGCATTAAAAAAACTTTTTCTGAATTACTGCACCACATTTCACAAATAACACGGTTTTGACTTGCATCTAAACCAGAACTGAAATGCTTTGATCTTTTGAACACTTTAGAGTCTCAAAGCGAGTTGATTTACTGTAGACAGGAAACGGCTGACGTGAGGTGCCCTATAAGTTTTGATGGGTCATAACTTTGAGCTTGTGGCGTGCGGTATATTCATTGCAGCAACTGTGCTCAGAGAATCATAAGATATAAAATCTCATACAATTCTCATGTCTTTGATGTCTGTTTTTTTTTTTTTTTTTGCACTTTTAAAATCGTATTGTGATTGATTCATGCATGTTTTGAGCAATCCTGTGTTATCCTACACTGTCTTTGAGTGCTTAGATTTTCACCCATCCGGGGCATGTCTCCCTATATAGCCACAATGGCGGTTACATGCATACCAAAAGCAAAATATTATCTGATTTCTGAACCTTTGATTATTTAAATTGGACGCCGTTAAAATTATCTATTTTTCCTGTAGTTGGACGAAAGCCAAAGCCGTTTTCACCTGACTCTCCAGATCTTGGCATCAAGAAGAAGTCCAGAGAGGGCAGAGGTATTGATGGTGTCACTACACAGTCAGTACAATTTAAATTTCTGTTTTGTGTATAAGCTTAACTTCTTGATGTTCAGCAGGATCCACCACTTACCTTTGGGAGTTTCTATTGGACCTGCTCCAGGACAAAAACACGTGTCCCAGATACATCAAGTGGACCCAGAGGGAGAAGGGCATCTTTAAACTGGTCGACTCCAAAGCTGTGTCCAGACTGTGGGGGAAACATAAGAACAAACCTGATATGAACTACGAGACCATGGGCAGGGCTCTGCGGTGAGGGGCTTTCACTTTCTGTATTATGATGAACTTAGCTTTAAACCATGTTATAATTAAGGATCTTACAGTGACGATATTATCACTCTTGTCACATTATATTTAGTCACAATATCAAATTTGAGTATTGTAAAGAGAAACATCACAATTTTATTATTATTCATTTTCATCATTATTAACATAATATTGCTGTATTATAAGATACATTTTAAACTTTAAACAATGCTTTAAGAGATCTCACAATATCGTGTGTTACAATTAGATGACCATTTTTTTGAAGTATAGATTCATTCTGAATTTATTCGATAATTTTTCTTCTTAAATTGTCACATTAATGTTTTATTTCATTTAGTAAGATTATACTGTAAGCTGAATAAACTTGATAATCAGTTAACTGATTCATATTTCTAGTTTGTTTTCTCACTAAAGTTACTGCTAGTAGTTTTTGTTTTAGCATAATTGAACCTGCTTCATTCATTCATTTTTATTTCAAGTCATGCAGAAAATTCCAGGGATTAGGTGTCCAGTAGTTAAGTTTTAAAATTGTATTTTGCATAAATAAAACATGGAAACTGATATTATTTTTCTGTTTGCAGATATTACTACCAGCGAGGAATTCTTGCCAAAGTGGAGGGGCAGCGCTTGGTTTACCAATTTAAGGAAATGCCAAAAAACATTGTGATCATTGACGACAACAAGGCGGACATGACTGAGGACCTGATCAGCTCTGAATCTCCTGCGTCATATGAGCGCGTGCCCCCGCCACCCAACCTTCTACTCAAGTCTGAGCCAACTACACCCACAAAACCCAACATCCTGAGAGGCAGCAAGTCCAGCGTCACTATCAATGCCGTGAACAAGCCAGCAGGGGGCAGCACTCCCATCTCACCAGCTGGTCAAAGAGGCGTCACGGTGGATTCAAGCAAAACGCCACAGTCTCACGCAGCCATCATCACTAGTGCCACAGGGCCAAGGTAATTCCACAACTGTTACCTAGCGACCATAATGTTATCAAGGGCCCAAACCTCTTAATTACACAATAGTTATGATTTTGACTAATAAAAATTAATGACATCTTTATTTTGTTCAGTGAATGGTTAAACTGGCAGAAAAATGTCTTCTTTGAGTGTAGATTGTTTGTTGTTAATGACATATTAGAACTGACTGCTACCTCCTGTATTTTTGTACTTAACTGATGTAAAAAGTAATTACTATTTACTAAAGACACTACTCCACCAAGCAAAGCAATGGTTAGAAAAAACATAACACAAGAACATATGAATGATTTCTGTCCAGCCAGCTCATGGTTTTTCGATAATTTTTTCAGAGCAGTGAGGGTGGCTATGCAGGTCCCAGTGATGATGACCACGTCTCTTGGGCAGAAGATCTCCACTGTAGCGATGCAGCCGAGTGGGACGACCGCCGGCCACACTACCCTCCTCACAAACCCCTCAAATATCAGTGCTGTGCCCAATGCAAACTCACAACAGAAGGTAGAGTAAAGCTACATCATGGAATTCAGTGGTTTTCAAACTGTGGTACATGGGATCCTTTAAAATTCTATTATTTATCCAGATTTTGTCGTTGTTTGGGTTAGGGCTTGTTTAGAAATACCATAGCAATGATGTAGTGCTATTTTAGACCTGGTCCAGCTTTGGTTGTTTAGATCTCGTGGTACTTGGTGCACAAAGTTTGAGAACCATTGAAGTAACTTCTTTCAGTGCATGTATGCGTGTATATTTCAGAGCTAATTGTCCCAAATGCTGCAGGTTGTGATCCAGACCCTCCCGACCATGGTACCAGCCACAGCTGAAAATGGAGACAAAATCACAGTGCAACTCGCCAAAATCATCACAATCCCAGCGCACCAGCTTGCTCAGTGCCAGCTCCAGACCTCGGGGACCAAACCTGGTGTGGGCTCCTCTGCGGGGGGCATCAGTCTGGTGGGTAGTCCCCTCACAGTGCGCACTCTGGCCCCTGTAAATGTGGGCCCGGGTGCCCAGGTGATGAGGCTCACGGTCCCACAGCAGCAGCAGCAGACCGTGGTGGTGTCCCAAGCCGGAGGTGTGGGTGGAACCGGGGTAGTCACGTTATCTGCCGCCAATCAGCCGCGAGTGATCAGTGGCGTTCTGAACGGCTCGGAGCTGCTGATTGGAGGAGCAGGAGTCGCTCTGGAGAAAGTGAAAGTGGAAGCGGTGCCTGTTTCGGTTGGGGTCCAAACGAGTCCTAGAAAAGCCCCCGTGGTCAGCTCTGAGGCGGCGAGCGCAGAGGGGTCAAAGACAGAGGAGCCCGAGTGTTGAAACTCTGCGTTTGAGAGCGTAGTTTGTACAAAAGTCATTTTTACTCTCTGTAACCAGCAGCAGTCTGTGAGACTCAAACTTTTACTTTTCCCTTCTGCTGCACAAGACATTTCTCAACCGGCCCTCCTCAAAACCTCCACAAACTTGGAGACAGGCCGTGTACAGTTCAGATTGTAGCGTCTAACATAGGAACAGACTCGATGGTGAAACTAAAGGGACCAACACTAATCGCTACAAATGTAACTGACTTTGATGAAGAAATGCACTCACTCTATTACAACACTACACATTCAGGCAAATAATTACAACCAAATCTGAAGTGGATGTAATTAAGCCTTTGTCGAGGGCATGTTTAAAATTTATAGAAAAGTGATGCTGGTTTTCACATCCATATCACTGTGCAAAGGTGCTGCAGAAAGCTGCAGGGGGGGGGGGGGCAGTCTACGATCATGTAAATATATACAAAATATATTTACGGAGAAAATGTTAACAGCGGTAGGTTTAAATTTTAACATTTTTGTTTCATGTATCTTTTGAACAGTAAGCTGAACTTTTGTTTTTCTTTTGATACTTTGAACCAAGCACAGTATTACTTAACCTAAGGGAGCTAATACATGTATTTATTAGTGTCTCTTTTATCAGGCTGTTGATTACTAGTGCCAGCAGCATTATGTAGGTCAGAAACCAGGTTATTTGCACTTTCCTTCTCTAAAGAGTTGAGATTCGTCAAATTTATCTTGGTATTTTTCTCTTTTTTTCCTGTGGACACTGCAGTCACACTTTTGGGAATGCATTAAAAAGGCCAGTGCATGCAGTCATGTATTTGAGTTGAACAGATTTACTGTATCTGAGCTCACAATGCAATTTACAATATCATGAAATCAGTGACAAATGTCAAAGGGTCAATCATGGCAGCATCCTCGTTCTGCCATTTCAGCCCACACATTTCAGTTTTTATGGAGGCGAGGTGATTTGTGTTCAGACTGAACTGTTTGTATATTCAACATTTGAAGTATATTCTATTTTGTTGTACTCTTGTTTCAAAGTGTATTAAAGTAGATTTTACTGAAACATGATTCAGAGTTTGTGGCTTTTGTTATGAGAAATTTGTGTAACTGTGATGGAGTAAAGTATGTGTAGAAATGTCTCAAATAAGCCAAAGTTACTGTTTGCTTATTCACCTGTGAAGTTTACACAGCAGCCAGTCTGTTTTACTTTTAAACAGTCACGTTCAGACTCTGTACAAAATGTGCAGGTGTCTGGTGGCATGTGCACACTTAACAGTACTACAGTGGCTGAAAATGAGTAACTCCCTTGAATCTGTAGTGTCAAACATTTAAATATTATTTTAGTATTTAAAGGGTAGGATAACAAAGATTTTGGTTCCTTCATTTTATTATTTCTATTAACCATGAACACCAAACTGCTCAAAGATATTTCATGAACAATTAAACTCGATGTGTTACCAAAGGTCATGTTCAGCCTGCTGTCTCAGTTCTTTTAGACTGTCATTTCAATTTCAGTTTTAGAAATACAACCATCGGAAAAAAGCATGAGTCTTCTTCATTGGCAAGGTTTATAAGGTACAATAGTAATGCAATAATTATAATAGAGCATGATTTAAAAAAAAAAGACACTTATTTTTGTGCAAACTGTCAACACATTACAGTCTTTGTGCCTCAGTTATTTATACCATCAGGTCAAGGTGCAAAACTATTTGATTAGAGTGGACATTATCAAACTTTTCACATTATTTATGATGCCTGCTTAAAAGGGTTAAAGGCAACAAGTCTAGACCAGAATTAAACCAGAACTTTACCCCAAATTAGAGTCAAATCAAACCAAAATACAACAAAATCTGAACTTTTAGCTTTAATAGATCAGTGAATAATGAAAATTGTGTGACACCAGCAATTCCTGTTCCACAATCTGAGCACCACTGATTTGAAATGGGCACTATATAACTTTTCTCTTTGGAAGTCTGTAACCTGCTTGTCTCCATGGAGATATTATTGCTTTGCCTGAACTGTTTCACATCATGGCATTAAACGTATATCTCCACAGTAACAAGCAGGGGACATTACCAGCAGAAGTTACAGGTAAGATCTGAGAGGAGGCGACCCCCTCACAGTAAGAACACATTTTATAACCACCTGTAATTAAATGAATGCAAGACAGAGAAGTTTAATGCTATGCTGTGGAACATCCCGGGTACAGCAAATACAAGTTACAGACACACCATCAAAAAAGGGCATTCACACAAGTTGTTCCCCCAGCTCTGAACAGATACATGCAACTTATTTAGGTAGCATTACTGCCTTTCCTTGAAGCTAAAGTCACAAACTAAAGAGAGGTGGTCAGATGGATAGTTGAAGGACGGTAGCCTGTTAGGGCCAATCTGTTCCTCTGTAGGCATGTCCAGAACTGCCTCTACTTTGAGTGAGTCTTTGGCGTACCAGATATAGTCCAATGTGCTACAACACTCCCCAGTCGGCCTGATCTTCCATGTTGTATAGGCAGGCTCTGTAGTTCCGTCCTGGCTGAGTTTTTTATAAGCGGAGTCCAAACCTAGCAGAGAACTAGTGAAGCGGCGATAGACCTCCTCAGATGGGACTGCATTGAAGTCCCCACACACCAGCAGTGGGACATCCTGGGACGCTGGTGACGGGCTGTGTCTCTGCTGCACCAAGTTTTGGAGTTGTCTGAGGAGGTCTGAACCCTGGGCGCTACGGAGCCACTCCCAACCCGCCCGAGCCTTCAGGTGCGTCACGGCGATGCACACACACCTGTTATTATGGCGACTACGCAGCATTGTCACCACGGCGACCTGCAACAGGAAAAACAAACATTATGATCATAAAAGATTTTGGTAATTTGAATAGCATTGTAAAGAGATCTGTAAGTACTATTTGGCAAGTGAATTGTTTGACGAGTATGTAATGTGTTGTCTTTCAAAGTTACCTCACTACTACAATAATTACTATTACAACATCTCAGGTATTAGAGCTTGTTGCTATACGCAGAACATTCTAGCAAAGCAGAGGTGTAAATACAACCCCGTATGGGCCTTTTTAAAAGTTCAGTGACTTCAAATTACATCGGAAATAGAGGTAACTAAAATAGTAAATGCTACCAATACCAGTACCTCTAGCACTACTACAGTCACTACAACTACTGCAAGTCAATCTATCCAAGATACAGTAAATAGTTTGTTCATTGCTGTCATAGACTGATAGAGTCCTACTGTATCTTACTATATCCATCAGTAACAGAATGGAAAGAATGCATTGTTTCTAGTTATTAACCACCTCAATCAAGTTTAAGGAAAATCCTGCACCTCCTTGATTTAGTTTACCTAATTCACAAGAGTCATGGTGTTATATAATCATACGCTGTAATGATTTGTGTTTACGAGGACTTGCACACATGAACATAATCCTGATCAAACATACTGCACTCGATCTACTGTCCTGTACTTGATATTATTAGTACTTTTATGAGAAAACAATAGTAACGGCCTCTAACCTGATTGGTGGGTATCCTCATTGCAGACAGACGAATATTCACACTATCAAGGAGCTCAAATTCTGACTGATCGTAGAAAAGCGCGCAGCCGTCGGGTCCGTTGTTGCCCTCCACATCCAGACAGGGAGACCAGGGCTTGGGGCAGAAGTGACTGCAGTACCCCAGACCAGCGAGCACAGGCTGGAAGGTGTCAAAGTAGTGGTCCACCTCTTGTAAGCAGAGGATATGCGGTCTGTGGATCAAAATCTCCTCCAGGATCAAGTATTTTCTTTGGGACCAGCTGAGGGCCTCTATGGGGCACTGTACAAAACTGTCCATTCCTTCACCAAGAGCTGGAGGAGATGGGAGAGAGAGATTTGGTCATAGGTTTTTATTGTGCACGCCATCATTTCTAGATAATTTAAAAAATATATATTTATTTACCTCTCTTTTAAAATGCCATATTTTTTTTTTCTTTCTGTAAATTATGCTGTATTATCCTTTTCTGATCCATACGTGAGTGGAAAATTAAATACATTATAACCTAACCTAATATATCCTAATAAAAATGTTGTTAGTGTACTGCTTTACAATATTGATCATGTTTTTAGTAGCTGTAAAAACTTGAAATATCTCTAAAAGTCAGTATACATGGTAGAAGTGTGAAGAAAAGGTATTCAGGGTAAAATATATCAAAAATATGAGCAAATAGTCTTTGAAAAGTGCAGTGAAAACAGTGGGAAAATTCCTTAATAGAGTTTTATGGATATACCTTGTGCCAGTATATTCCACTGCATCACTCTGAAGTGGCCACTGGAGGCGCTTCTCCCATCTTCATTAATGTGAACGAACTTCCTGTGAAATCTGGGTGGTCTGTCTCTGAGCATGTCTTCACACTGTCGTAGCAGCTCCTCAGGATCAGAGCTCCTCACGATGGACCCCCTGTGCTCCTACAAGAGGGAATGAGATTTTACTTAAACATACTATGCTTTTTTCATATTAGTATTTATACTTAAACATACTTTTTTCAGGTATTTAACTATAGCATAGCACTATAGCAACTGTACATAGATCCTCATGTTGCATTTTGTTCATTGTTAACCACAATACTGATCTACAACGGCTTCATAATAGAAACAGGTCCACTGACATCGTGTTCAAAGCATCTTCATTGTGGCATTTTACCGTGGGAAGCAGCAGATTTTCATTTACTTTTATTGCTGAAAAAATGTCTAGGTGACATTTTTAACCCTAAATGTATTACTCTGAGGCTGCTGAATAAACCCATAAAAGTGGGATGAGATAGGGGGTAGGTGAAAAAAGATTTATTCCCTTTAAGAACAAGGTAAAAACATCATAAAAGCTTGCACAGTTGGTTCCCTTTAACTCTGACAGCTCATGTACATCAGCCATGACTTAATCAAACAAGTGCTTGTCCAGCTAAACATTATGGTTGATTGTGTAATCTCTGTATTTCAAAATGACCCAATAAAAAAGATTTTTATTCATGGATATCAGCTTCTTTTTTATAGGTGCTATTTTTTACCTTTTTACTTTTTACCCTTTACTTTTTACCATTCAAAGATATTATATTTTGTTATGAATTGTCGATCTATTTGGCAACAGTGTTAATTTTTCAGTATTTGTAAACCCCATGGATATTGAAAAGTGGTGTATGTACAAAAACAAGCCCTAGTTTCAACCTTTCTAGAAATAAAACAAAATTAACTCACTCAATCATTTGTCTAATCCCTGGTTTATTCCCAATTGAGTTCTACTGTTTAATCGTGCTTAATTGTTGTAGGTTAATCTTAGCTAATCCTGCCACAGTTCACACCTATAAGTAGTGGTGCTACTAACACTGCTACTTTAATTCTCATTTAAACCTTTCGATTTCCTCTGGCATTCTCCCAGAAAGTTAAAGCTAAAGTAGTATTAGCACACAGTATTTGTTATGTAATCTTTGGTTAGATTACATTTAGATAGATAATACTTTATTGTCAGAGTTGAAATGTCTTTTGCAATAAAACAGCAGCTCAAGGGAATCACACAGAGACATAAACACACAGGACAATTCAGAGAGGATGTTCTTGGCCAGTTGCATCATGTGATTATGGTACATGGCTCAAACAGTCCATCCAGGGGTCGTCCCACAATCTTTCATCATATTTTAATCAACTGTCTCAGTCCAGATTTTGCAAGTGACTGAGAGGCAGTTGTACCATCCAGCACTACAGTTCTGCAGCACACTGAAGATGACAGAACTGAAGAAAACAAGGAGCACCTGTTGAGTGGCCCAAATAACCTGAAGTAACGGAGGAAATTGATTCTGTGTGGTCTTTTCACAGATGAAGTCAATATGATGTTTCTAAAATAATGTCGAGTTGATCATTACACCCGAATACTTGACTGCACCTGATTTAGATCTTGTCCAACCAGTTTTTAATCATCTGCACAATATTAGCTCCAAACACTCTTGCTTGTTTGCATAAAGGAGTACATTTTGAATGTCATTTGGTTGGCATTTGAACATTTTTACATGAACTGATGCACTACAAATGCCCTGATGTAATAAGTACATTTAACTGATAAATTGATAAATACATAAATAAACAAATAAATAAATTAAACATAATATCATAATTCAGATAGATACACATTATTATTGCAACGTGTAATACTGTGCAACCCCAATGAAGATACTGATTGCATAAAAACACAACAAGGTTTTACTCACTTCTATTGCTAATGCCATTGTTAGGACTACTGCTACTTCCACCGCTACTTCCTATTGAGTTATTACTATTGTTTACCTTGCAGAAGGCAGGGTCCAGGGTTGTGTTGTTGTGGGGCTCTGGTAGGGCCTGGGGGCGGTTGAGGGTGCTGTAGAGCCTGGTCACCCCTCCACCCATTGGATACACTGGGGGGAGAAAGACAACAGTGAGGTTACTACTGCTACCACTGTTATTACTGGTACTATAACTACTACCACTGCTATCATGGTATAGAGATACATACAGCTAATACCAATATCAAGAAGGCAACTGGTAGCTATTACTACTGCAACTGGAATAAAGACGAGAATTATCATTAGCTACTACTATGACTATCAATAATAATTGCAGTCCTCATGCAATAACAAGTACTACAGCAACAAGGAATGGCAGTGCCACGACTACCACCATAAAATGCAGCACAAAATAGTTCTCAAATAAGGGCAAACTTATTGTTCCCCTTAATTCTAGATGATGTTATGATCATATGATCACATTTTTATTATAGTGCTTTTTTTATTAAAACAATGGTTTTCAGTGTTAACTCCATGAACATAAAGATTTTTACACATAGAAATGGCCACTTTAAGCTTCAAATTCAGTTGCACTCCCCTACTTAATTTTTTAAAAATATATCTACATGCACAACAAAATGCTACAGAGTAATTCAAAGTGTTTTACAGAAGAAAGACATTAAAATCAGAATACAACAAATTAAAAACATAAATAATCATCAGAAAATTAACATTAATAGAGAAGAGTGCAGAATAAAAACCTTTCAGTCATATGCACAGCTAAACAGAACCGTTTTGAGCCTGGATTTAAACATTGTCAAAGTAGAGGCCTGTCTCACATCTTCAGGAAGACTGTTGCAGGTTTTAGCTGCATAAAACTGAAACACTGATTTCTCATGTTTAGTCCTGACTCTGGGCCCCTACCAGGAGGCCGGTCCCTGAAGTCCTTCATATGGCACTAACATGTCGGAGATGTACTTCGATGCTAGGCCATGGAGAGACTTGTTCACAAGCAGAGCTGCTTTAAAGTCTATTCTCTGAGACCCCGGGAAGCCAGTGTTAGATGGTAAAAAAAAACTGCAGATGATTTGATGTGGCCATTAAAGTTCAACTCTGAGGCCATTATTACCCCTAGACTTCTATCACCACAACTTCTACTTATAACACAATAGCAGGCTTTTACCTTCACCAAAGGTGAACATCCTGCCCAGTTTGTGTATTCCAACTCACATTGTGTGTCTGCCATGTGAGAGAGGATGTTTATTGAGAAGGCTCTTGACACCAGAAAACCCTGGCTTCTAAAAACATGGGAGAGATTGCAGGGGTCACAGCTTGTTGATGGTAATCTGCCATGTGCTCCGACTACAACATTCACCATAAAATGCATTATCACAAACATTACACTATTGTTACTCCTGCAAGTTTCTGTATCTGTAACATTCCACTGTTGAGACCTACACACATGATTACATTACTACATACAATACTGCTGCAGCATAAGGCTATGTGCTATTCAAAAATAGTACCAAAACAGTCAAATTAAAAACACTATCCATTTTGATATTTTGAGAGCATAGATACTTTTGCAAACTTGTCACAATATCCATTTTGCACTAGCATCATTACTTTTTGGCCTGAATAATAATAATTGTAGCTTGACATCCTAATGCCTTGATTTTCTGCTGTTAATGCAGCTCACACCTTGTTGACAGTATTCTGTCCATGTGCTTGGATCCAGTTACATTGGCTCAGTCAAAGTCACTAACTGCAGTGAAGTGGGTCACATACTGTCAGAGGGGCAAGTGTATTTTACGTTCCCTTAACTTAATTTCAACCAAAAATTCAGCCAAAACGTAATGTTATCAACGAGATTTTCAAAATCCATTGGTTTCAGAATTAATGCAAATTAGGACCATGGCCATAGCCATTAACAATTTAAAATAAAATATTGTATATGCAAAATGTTGTCTACAAGAGGAAGCTGAAACCTATGAATAGGCAAAACCAATTTCCATATTTCAATTTTGCTGCATGTGTGATGAAAGCTTGAAAACATAAAGCATGACTCCCCAGAATGAAGATGGAACCCAAATCTAGAGAGTCAAAAGAAAATAAAAAAAAAAAAAAAAAGAAAAATATCTGCATTATAACAAATTAAAATAATGTGATCTATTTCAGCTGTAAGTTTCGTAATGTTTTAGGATCCCAAAATAGCTGTAGTTTTCTATATAGTCCAACCACAAGGAGCCACACGCCCTCATGCAACTTTGTCAATGCCAAAGCCAACAGAGAAGAAGAGAGCAGATAGTCCAAAGTGAGTTCTCTGCAACATGGAACAACTTAATATTGTAATGATCTGATGTTTTGTGTTTAGCTCAGAGTTTACACCTTTCGTTGTTCTTGTTACTCTTCATGTGTTGTTAATGTAAATGCTTTTATATGCGACACTTGGTTGCTATGCTGACAAGTTGATGTGAGGTTTTATTCCCCAGTTACAGGTCTGTTTTGGAGACTCTAGTGAGTTGTTTTGCTCTAGTTTGGTGTGGATTATGGCCCAGAGTAGCCCTTGTGTTGAGAAAATAAACAACCAGAAGAAATTTCACTAGAACACTACAATACTATTTGCTATGAAGAAGTAGCAACATCAATTATTTGGTAAATTGTGGTCTTGTCCATTTAAAAACCAAAGATATGATATTGGCTAAAGCCTTTTCTTTCATGTTGCACAGTGGGTTTGGGAGTACATCATAAAACCAATAGAAAGCTTTAAAATCTCTAGACATTATCCTCCATTATCCTTTTAATATAAACTTTACAAGTCCATGCAAAACATACAGACAGAAAAGCAGTCTCTTACCCATAGTCTCCATCTTGTGTTCGAGTCAAAACAAGTCTTTCCTTTCACTGTTGTAGTTTTAAAGCTCTATTTAGTGCTACTGAAAGGTGAGCTAGCTTAGTTTTGTTGTTACTGCCGCAAGAGACAGTGACAGATGGGTGTGAGGAAATCTGAGTCGTCACTGCTCTGTGTGCTGCCTATAAACCAATGAAGGGAGAGGGAGGGAAGAGAGAGAGAGGGAAGAGAGAGAGAGGGAAGGAGAGAGAGGTGGAGAGATTAGGAAGTCCACACGTCATCAAGCCAAACTGGGTATTACAAGTCATGTGCCATAGTAGAGTAGAGCAAACGATACTTGCACTAAGTAGATAAGACACAAGCTGAATGATAATAGTACCAGATATACAGATACTTGGAATTACAAGATCATCTGAGTAATGCACCTAAATGTATGCCATCTGTCACCACGTCCATGAAAAAATACCATTACTACGTCAGATACTACCACATTCACCTCAACATTTACCGCAAATTGCATTCTCACAAATTTACCATTGAGATCATGCATAACTGGTTCACATTACCACATAGACTGCTAGGGTTTGTTTATACAGGATATGACCATGTGCTATTCTGCAATACACCATGTTACAAAATGTGAAGTAAACAGCCAAATCAAAAAGCGTCATTTGAATTTGACTGACTAAAACTGTCACAGTGTCATATTTGAATTTAAAGTCCCTCTTCCTGCAGCCAAATCCGTCACTCCAGCCGGTCGTCGTCGAGTCATCACATCCACCACAGCTGGAGAATTTGTTGCTGCCTTCAAGAACACCACGCTTTATTCTCAGGACCCCTTTCCTCAGTGCCCAGAGGATCTTATTTCCTCCTTCTATTCCACCTGCTCGGGGATTTTTAACATCATTGCTCCTTTCAGGTGCATATCTGCCAGATCCAAACCAGACCCTTGGCTTAATGACACCACCCGCGCTTTCAGGCAGCGGTGTAGACAGGCTGAGCGCAAGTGGAAGAAGGACAAGTTACATGTATCACTAGGTATTTTGAAGGACAGTCTCACCGATTATCAAAATGCAGTCAAAGCTGCTAAATGTCAGTATTTGTCAAATGTTATTTCCACCAGCTGTAATCGCCCCAGAGTGCTATTTAGTACTATTCAGTCTGTTACAAATCCATCTAGTGACGTTCTTCAGCATGCACCAAAGTCAACCTGTGATGATTTTCTTTATCATTTTGTGGACAAAGTAGCCTCTGCTAGACAGAGCACTAACAATATGTGTTACAGCCCTGACTTGCGCTCTTCTCCTGTACTCTCTGTGTTTAATGTGTTTGAGCCAGTGTCA
The DNA here is from genome assembly GCA_019594935.1 of Periophthalmus modestus. Lineage (NCBI taxonomy): Eukaryota > Metazoa > Chordata > Actinopteri > Gobiiformes > Gobiidae > Periophthalmus > Periophthalmus modestus. The sequence goes on from JAIEZT010001373.1 coordinate 20,154,850, forward strand.
CTGCCTCTCCTCTCTAAGGTGGTCCAGGGGTTGAGGCCGACTAATTGTCCTATGGACATTATTCCATCCAAGGTACTTAAACAGGTTTTTAATACAGTGGGTCCTTGTCTCCTCTCATTCATAAACAGCTGCCTCAGATCAGGTTCTGTACCAACTGTTTTCAAGCATGCTGTGGTCAGACCTCTTCTAAAAAAACCCAATCTTGATCCTGCTATTCTGTCAAATTTTAGACCCGTGTCCCATTTGCCGTTTCTGTCCAAGGTTTTGGAAAAAAAAATTTTTTCTTACAGTTACATTCTTTTCTGGAAAACAATCACATTTTTGAAAAATTCCAGTCTGGCTTCAGGACACGACACAGCACCGAATCTGCACTGCTCAAAGTGCAGAATGACATTCTTTTATCTCTTGATGTGAAAAAGCCTGTGCTGTTAGTCATGTTAGACCTTACTGCAGCATTTGACACCGTGGACCATTCAGTCCTCCTAACACGTCTGGCCCAAGAGGTCGGCCTTCAGGGACCTGTGCTGCAGTGGTTTAGGTCATATTTAACAGATAGGACATTCTCTGTTATAATTGGTGACCTCTCCTCCTCCTCAGCCCCTTTGATCTCTGGTGTACCACAGGGATCCATTTTGGGCCCTGTTCTTTTCTCTCTGTACATGTTGCCTTTAGGTGCAATTATCTCAAATCATAATGTGTCCTTCCATCTGTATGCGGATGATTTACAAATCTACTTGCCAATTGTCCCTAATTCCTCTGACAGTCTGGAATCCATCAACACATGTTTAGATGATATTAAACTGTGGCTGTCCAAGAACTTTCTCTGTTTGAATGAGGACAAAACAGAGTGCATTATGTTTGGGACATCCAACCTGCTCAGTACCTCAGTTCCTGGTCTTGCTGCTTTGGTCCCTCATGTTAACCATGCTGTCAAAAATTTGGGGGTGATATTAGATAGCAGTCTCAAATTTGACAAACAAATAGATTCTGTGGTCAGAGCAAGCTTCTTTCAGCTCCGCCTTCTGGCTAAAGTTAAACCCTTTTTGAGCCGTGGTGACCTGGAGAAAGCTATCCATGCCTTTATTAGCTCCCGCATAGACTATTGCAATGCTTTATACATAGGGATCAATCAAGCTGGTCTCCACCGTTTGCAGCTCGTGCAGAATGCTGCAGCTCGCCTGCTCACAAACTGTCGAAAACATGAGCACATCACCCCTGTCCTGTTCTCCTTGCACTGGCTCCCTGTTCATTTTAGAATTAATTTTAAAATTTTAATGTTTGTTTTTAATGCACTCAATGGCCTTGCACCTTCCTACTTATGTGAGATTCTGACCCCTCACCAACCCAGCAGAACTCTACGATCTGCTGGGCAACATCTTCTGGAGGTCCCCCGGTCCCGGGGCAAACAGTGGGGTGATCGGTCTTTCGCAGTGGCAGGTCCAAAACTCTGGAACTCTTTGCCAATCGAGTTACGTTCCATCACTGATCTGCCTCTGTTTAAAGCCAAACTTAAAACCCACCTATTTAGAATGGCTTTTAACACGTAGCCCTGTGACACTTCCTTCCTTTTAATGCTGTAATGTACTTTGCTGATATTTATTGTTTTTTATCTTGTATTTATTGTTTTTATCTTGTTTTTAATGTTGTACAGCACTTTGGTCAGCTTTTGTTGTGGAAGGTGCTATAGAAATAAAGTTTGATTGATTGATTGACAGTAAGAATTTTGTAGCTTTCATGATTATGCTGGCCCCTGAATTATAGTTATGCCTTAACCAAAACATCTGCATCTAATACCTATACTGTACTGGGCTACACTAGATTTTGAATAATATACAATTTTGGACTGCCAAACTTAACTTAAAGCAAATTTAAAAGATCCAGACAGTGGCATGGACATTATTTGCCACATTTTTCTTACCAAAGCTGAATTTTTTAAATATTTTTTCAATCAAAAGTGGATATTTCTCCTCATGTCTCCTGGGTCTCAAAGACGTCACCGGCGTGCTCTGATTAAGATCTGTAATTGCCTGGCTACCTACAGATCGATGACTCATGTATGAAGTGGTTCTCGCAGAGGGGAGTATGTATGTCACAAAGCATCACACAAGACGTCACCCCAGCAACACAAAATAGGAAATCTTGTTTTTTTTATTTAGGTGAAAGGTGATAGGAAATGTACAGCGGTATGTCAAAAAGGTACACCACGTAACCTTTCTAAAAGAGGATCTCCTGCTTGTCTCCATGGGAATCTTATAGGTATTAGTGTAACAAACACTTTAATAGCACACAGCACTTTGAATGTTATTTGCACTCTAAAAGATACAGTTTGCACAAAAGGATTTTAAAATGTTTATTTAACTTGTCTACTTTTATCCAATTTTAGATCTGGAGGCACAGTGGCACTTTAATTGAAGCGTGTCCTAGAGGGAAAAGAGGACAAAGTTAACAGCTAATTAAATTGGATATGTGCAATATTGGTGCAATACATGTTTAAGAATGTTTTTAAGTGTTTGTGTGTGCTGCGTGTGTTGTGTAATTTGTAGTGTTTAGTGAAATAGTGTTTTAAAAATGATCAACCTATCTCCTGTATCTTGTGTCCAGGTACCAAAGAGGTCCCCAGGGCAACAAGCTCCCTTCCGGGGCAGGACCAAAGCAGGGAACGTGTGGGGGAGGCATGCTGGGCATTTTAAATGGTTTATGGGTTTTAAGCATATCTGGTGTTTGGTTTTAGGGTTTATGTATATATACACATATAAAGTTTATGTGTGTTATTGGTTTATTTGGTTTTATGAAGGTTAGAGTTTTAAAAAGGTTTTTTGTTTTTTGTTTTTTTTTAAACACCCCGAGTACTTAACAATAGTTTAATCCAGTTAGTGGGACAGTTTAAAAGGCGCCTGAAACAATCATACTATGTTCTGCTGCTGGAGGAGACGCTGATCCTCTAACCTCCATTGCACATTGCACACAGCACACAGCCCACAGCCTACAGCCCACAGCCCACAGCCCACAGCACACAGCACACAGCACACAGGCCACAGCCCACAGCACCCAGCACACAGCACACAGCCCACAGCCCACAGCCCACAGCACCCAGCCCACAGCACACAGTCCACAACACACAGCCCACAGCACACAGCCCACAGCACACAGCACACAGCCCACAGCACCCAGCCCACAGCACACAGTCCACAACACACAGCCCACAGCACACAGCCCACAGCCCACAGCACACAGCCCACAGAGCCAGCTGCTGTTGACCTCTCTCACTTGTCTCCCTTGCAGCAGGAGGAAATCAAGCATCTGCTTGATCCCACTCTATTTCAGGAGACTCCTGGCTTTGCGTCACTGGTGCAGCACAAAAACAGACTCAAAAACTATGCTCCAGTGAGGCAGAGGAGTTACCGGATACCTGAACGGTTGGTGCCAGTGCTACAAAAAGAAATTAAACTGATGTTGGAAGTTAACATTATTGAAATAACAGTGAATGGTGTAGCTCGGTTGTTCTGGTGCCAAAAAATGTTGGTTCTCTTCTCAATCATACTATGTTCTGCTGCTGGAGGAGACGCTGCTCCTCTAACCTCCATTGCACATTGCACAACGCACGACACACTTTTATGTTAGATGGAAAAGAAATACAAAAAAATTTGGACTGCACCCATGCTGCTGTCTTCTGTCCACATCCCACCGCTAAAGGCCAGCCTATGTTACAATTAGCCAGGAATGTTCCACACTATGACAATAAATGTATCTTCATGAAAACAAGCTGTTGACAAAATCCATAACAGGTCAGATCTGTGGAGCTGAGCCTTATCAAGGTATTTTTGAACAGTAAATATATCTGTAATTGTTCTTGATGAGAATGAGAATTTAATGCTTCGCTGTGTAACATTATGGTCAAATCAATAACATCTCCATGGAGACAAGCAGGTAAAATTGACAATTATTTTAGAGATGTACAAAATTACAATATCAATAACATATTCTATAATTAAAATCTCTGCTACAATGAAACTAAAAGTGTAATCTTGCAGTGTAATCTTTGAAATAAAAGGTTTAAATTTTTAAAATCCATTCATTTTTGTGCAATATTTCATATTCAAACCTCATTCATGACATTTAAAGGTTTTAGCACATTTCTGATTGACTGTCATAATATAATCTAAAGATCATAATATAAAATGAATAAAATATCAAAATTAAAAAGAACATTTGGATCTGATCGAAACCTAAGGTAAAGATCTCGGTGGTATATTTGATGTATAAAATTCCAGATCTATAAGACTGTTTACTTGTACAGTGCACGCTTGAAATGATCACAAAAGAACATCCACTGATATGAAGCGTGAACAGGGTACAGAGTTGAGTCATATCCTGTTTTCACAATTATTCCAGTACAACAGACACAGTGTCAGGAAGAAACAAAAGGACATGATGTTAATGAGACTGCACAGGGTGCCACTCCAAAAGGCTGCTGACATTTTTCAAGAATGAAATACAAGCCGTTTGTTACTGTGTTCAGTGAGGTCAGACTCACACGCTCTGTTTGTGAATGGGATGGTGACACGTAATTACACATGAAACGCATCCACGGGAGTCTCATTTAGAATAGCAATTTGTAATTGACTAAAGAAAGTCTTGGTTTGCTAAAGACATGTCCTGCTGATTGATTGAACATTCTCAAAAACTATTACACATCTATATGTATCTGACCCAAACTGCACTCACCTGACAGAACTGCCCGTGACTATTCATGCAGAGAAAAACTACAAAACTGTATTTTTATAGAAAGACAGACTTGTGAATCATGTGTTTAAAATACTAAACCTTCAGCCAACTCACTCATCCTTTTTGCTGTTAGTCAATTAATATAAGTTTTGTACGACTACTTAATAGACTTACAGGGTTCAAATCATTACCAGACCCAGTTAAACAGACCCATATTACGAATGGGGACAGCCCGGTTAAACAGACCCATAATAGGAATGGGGATGAACAGATGGTGTGAACGCTTGTGGATAAAAGCTATTTTCAGTCTATTAGTCTTGATTAAAAACAAAACAGCAAACACCAAAACCAGCGGACACATATTTTCACTCCTAACCCACTTTACCTGGCAAAAACAGATATGAACACAAACAAACTCAAAGTCTGAATAGCCCATAATCTAGGCTACGAGCTCATATCTTTTCAGAAAATTAGGTACAAGTTCAAGCCTTTTTCTTTTTTGGCACAAAAGGAGGTGTCCTACATTATCACCCCAAACTGCTATCTATGACTGACCCAGATGATTCCACTTGTACACTTAAAAGCAAATAGTACTTTCTGTGAAACAGACATTCATGTGGCTATAATAGATTCAGTGTTGTAGATATCGTCCAAAACAAATCACAATTTCCAGTGACCAGAACCATACTTTTAGTAAAACACTGTGACCTTGTTTAAACACAAACATCTCACTTCCTGGCAGACCACATGACACAGACAAAACCTCAGGCCTTTTAAAAGCCTTTAAGGTCAGTGGACTTCTATATAAAAATATGAATTATTAATAATTCATATTAATAATATTCTCTATAAATCATACTTGTACATGTACTCACCCTCGATTTGTATGTGTATGCATTGCCAGTCTCGGCCAGGTCACTGATCAGTCCTAACTTTTTGTGCTGTGGCATGGAAGGAGCTACAGCAGAAAAGATTATTTTAGAAGTGAACTACTTGGCTCGGGCATCTGCTCAGGATGCCTCCTGGACGCCTCCCTAGGGAGGTGTTCTGGGCATGTCCCACCGGGAGGAGGCCCCGGGGGAAGACCCAGGACACGCTGGAGGGACTATGTCTCTCGGCTGGCCTGGGAACGCCTTGGGGTCCCACCGGAGGAGCTGAAGGACGTGTCTGGGGTGAGGGAAGTCTGGGAGTCCCTGCTTAGACTGCTGCCCCCGCGACCCGGCCCCGGATAAGCGGAAGAAAATGGATGGATGGATGGATACTTGGTGACCATTTTTTGATTAGAAATAATCATTGGACTATTCAACTATTGTACATTGAGACTTTTTGTACACATTTCTACTTACTTCTTAATGTGGATGTGTTATTCATATTATATATATATATATATATATATATATATATATATATATATATATATATATATATATATATATATGTATACATATATACACACACACACACACATATATAGTTTTATAAGTTGTTGTGTACAGTTTTGTATCATGCTTTAGCTTTTGTATATTTATGGAGAATTGTTGTGTGGGAGCATGGATGACATAGGCTTGTGGGCTGAGCATTGGACATAATCTTACAGCTAACTACAAGGAAGGTTGGAACAGGACCTGGGAGGCATACTTAAATACTCAAACATGCATGGATGACCTCTAAAACCCTTTCAGGCACGTTTTTGATGAGGGAACATAACATAACACGGAAGAAAGTGCAAAAAAAATATTTATTTTGCATAATACCTTCTCTTTAACCAAATAAACTTAAATATACTGACTGGAGGCTTCAACTTAGATAATATATATGAATAAAGCAATTTTTTTACGAAAATCCAGAACTTTTTTTTTTTTTTTTTTTTTTTTTTTTTGACATTTTGATATAAAATGCTGCTGTCTTTCTTATAAAAATATATTTTGGCATTTGTTTTAGTCTGAATAGACCAAATAATGAGTACAATCATGAAACTAGAACTATTTTAATAGTGGAGTAGTATTCACATCAATCGATGAAGCCCTAGATGGAGCCAAAAAAAGGCTTTAAGATGAATACCTATGCAAGTGTAATAGGTAATTAAAAAGTTGTGTGACTAGGATTTCAAAGGTAATTTATTAAAAACTTACTCATTGATGAAAGTCAAATATGATCACACTTTGGTTACAAATTATACCTGAAGCTAAAATAGTATTAAAAGCAGTTGGTTAAAACAAAATACCCAGTGTTTTGTGGCTTACCTCATTTACTCACTGTTGTGCTGTATTGTCCTTTTGTCCTGTCAGTTTCCTATTAGTTTGTCCTGATAAAGTGAAAAACAGACATGGGACATGTGCCTCTGTGTGGTCTGGACAGTGGGGCAGCAGCTGCTTTTGCTATGACCTTTCACAGCAAGGGAAGGTCACAGCCATGGAAACAGGGCTCTAACGCTATCTGCTGGTAACAAGTGGGAGCGCTTCACTGACACAAGACATCTGGAAGAGAAAAAGTCAACAGTAAGTACATTTACACAGCCAGAAAAATCTTAAAACTAGAATAATTACATAACCCAATGATTAAACCTGTTTTTGTTGTATGTTTTGTTTTGTACATGCCGTGATGACTGGACTGTAGATGACCCTCTTGTGCCCTGATCCTGTTTTGTGGACCCTTCACTCACATGGCTGAATGACGAAATACCTGACTGGATGAGCCTTAACCTATCCTGGATGAGCCCCCCTCTGTCCCTTAACCCTACGTGGGCCCAGGCCCTACAGATTTGAACTCTGTCTGCAAATGGATGCACACCAGTCCTGGATACAGCTACAGCCAGTCTGTCTGTCTCCTCCTCGAGGTCTTGCTCTCTCCCACCGTTTTATTTTTTTTTCTTTCTTTTTTTTTGTTTTGCTTTTCACAGCCGAGAAGGAAAGTCAGGGGATTTTCTGGAACAGTTTCCATTTGAATGTTGGTTATTTTGTCTGTTATTGGTAAATTACTATTCCGTTGTTTAATTTTACAACATTCTGTTGTGATTTTGGGCTTTACAAAAATTAATTGAATTGCCACGGCCAAGAAAAATCTGATTATTAAAAACACTCGATGACACGAGCCAGTGATATTACGTAAAAAAATGTAATAACACTAAGCCAAGAGTCAACTTCAACTTCTAGTAGTAAAGCAAACTACTATAAGATACTAATGGTACACTGAAAAATGGTGAAATCAGTCATTTGTGTATGTAGTAGTCTTAATTAAATTAGTTTAATTAAAATTACATTTTTAATATCCATTCAAAAGTTTTTTCTGAGTACATATTTTTAAAAGTCCTATTCACACTGTTCATTACCAATATCTATAAAACTGCAAGGCAAAGCCCATTAAGTTTCAGAATAGTCAGTAGTAACTCTAGCTATAACTCCAGCATTTTCACATTGAAAATATATAGAACTTTGTTTTAAATGGTTAGTCCCTTCGGCAACAGTCCTAAATTCTCATTATTTAAATACACAGATATTAGACAGTAATAAAGCAAATTACAATCAAAACTATTTATTTAATCTTTTATGACACACACAAAACACACTGAACCTCTCTTATTGGTAATATTTAAATGAATCCTTTTTAAGACTGAGGCTCCACAGTGATCTTGTCTCCCAGTCTCCTGCTGAAATCCAGCATGTGTTCATGAAGCAGAGCCTGGACATGGCCCAACTGTCTCCCTCTGGTTCTCAGGTGATTCTGCAGAGCACCCATGGGCACCTCCAGCGCTGCATCCACACTGTGCCTCTCCTGGGTCAGTGCCATCTCATCTCTCCATGCTTCCTGTAGACCCCTAAACAATTTCTTAGTGTCTTGTTTAAGCTGCTCAGTCTCCTCTCTGTATCTCTTCTTATCTTCTTTAGCTTTATTCATGTCTTCTGTCATTTGTCGGATGTGCAGGTGAAGACGGCTGTTCTCCATTTGAACTTGCTCGAGTTTGACACTGCTGTCATAAATGCACATCTCCACAAATTTCATATCGGTCGCCTGTTTTCTAAGTTGATCCATATGTTCTGCCTGAGTCCTCTCCAGTTCAACTTTCTTTTCCTCTTTTGGTTCGAGTATTTTGACGGTTTCATTCCTCAGCATGTCAATAGACTCCTCTAAATCACACTTTTTCATCGTAAATTCTGCTTCCTGTCTTTTTAGCTGCTCAAACCTTGATGCCGCATCTCTCCATGTGGCTTCCACCTGTTCCAAAATGTTCTCCTTCTCCTCCACTTCTTTTTGCTTTTCTTCGGAATGATTCATAACAATTTCATTCAGGCATTGTTTGATTTCTTCTCGACAAAGTGACTCTATTTGTTCATATTCTGCCTTACACCTCTCAATATAATCTTTTATTTCATCTGGGCTCATTGGTTGTTTTTGCTTAAGTGTAGCCTCTTCTGTTTGCAGCTCCTTCACTCTCTTCCACATCAATGTGATATTTGCAATCATTTTCTCAGCATATTCTTCTTGTGTGTTCTTTTGCTCCTTTAAATTCTTCTGCAATCGCCTTTTCTCATCTTCCAAAGCTTTTGTGTGTTGTTTTTGTATGTCTATATTGCCACAGAACTCTTTTTGGTTCCTCTCAAAAATTCTCTTGTTTATCACATCATCCTCTTTAAGTTCTTCAATTTTTCTTTCCATCTCTATTATCTCCTTCTTATGTCTAACTATGGAGGCGATGCATTCTTCCAGCTGCATCCTTGATTTTTCCAATAGTCCCGATACATAGTCATACTCAGTCCTCACTTCTTTCTCCTCATCATCCTGAACTTTGAATACTTCATATACTTTAGCTAACGCGTCTTGTATACGAGCCCTGGTAGCTCTAGCACCCACCATTCTTTCTTCAATAGTAGCAATCTCCTCCCTTAAAGCTGCTATTGCTTTATTAGATGCTTTGATCATCTCATTCAGTTGTAGTTCAAGTGCTTCCTTTTGGGTGGTAAGTACTTTACAGTTTTCCTTCTCTGCTTCAAAAATTTTCTCACATTCACTCTTGGATGCCTTTAATCGTTGTATGCTGCTCTCCATTTGTATGGTTTGAATTCTTAGATCATCCAGGCTATCACTGTCATTTCTCTTACTTTCACTGAGCATCTCTAGCTCTCTTTTGCTCCTTACGATCTCCTGCTTCTTCTGGTTAATCTTCTCCTCGTTCTCCTCAAACTCCTTAGACAGGTCATGTCTGCATTTAATAAAAGCCTCTTTCTCCAAAGCCAAATCATGCTGTAATGTCAACCTATTGTGTTCACACGACACTATGGATACCTTGAGATTCTCTATAGTTTCTCTGGTTTGATCCAGTTGTGATTGCAATGCGTACTTCTGCATTCGTTCGTTGTTCAAAGCAGCAATGACCTCTTGATGTTTGGCTTTAATATTCGCTCGCTGAGTAGACAGTGATTCATTTTCAGACACAACCAAATCGTGTTTCTTCACAGTTGCTTCTTGTATCTGTGACACAGCATGGAGGTCTTTCCTTAATTGCTCTATCTCCTCTGCATTGGACGCTCTGGCTGCATTTACATCAGCCATAATCACCGCGCTCATTTCGTCCCTGGTGTTGTTCATTTCATGACGGAGCTTGCTGTTTTCTATTGTTGCCACCTCCAAATTTTCGTGGGCTGCCCGTCTCTCTGCCTCCAAGCCCGTGATAGCGCAGGTGATCTCAGCCAAGTGAACACTAGCCTCCGGAGAGAACGCGACCCCTTCGTCTTTTAGCTCCTTATCAAGCTCTTTAATATGCTCCAAAGCAACCAAAACAGCGGGGAAATCGGGGACGAGGCGTGTTGCCATCGATACTGCTTAATAAACCGCGTTTCAATGTCAAAATAAGCGACTTTTATCGCTCCAAATGTAGCATGCAAGCTAACAAACTTTGGAGTTCTGTCGCCATAGCAACGACATCCACATAATCTTCTACGGAAAGTCGCAGGGCCCCAAATTACCGCAAAATGAATATAAATCAATCTAAATCTAAATAAAATTGAATTTAAGCAAAATATTCATGTATTGTCGAAACGATTAAAAACATACAGGCACTGTAAACCAAAATGTTTTCAGTGTGTCCAACTCTTGAGTCCATATTACTATGGACTATACTACTATATATACCATGACTAAAGGCATTGCAGCACTGCCGATAAGAAACAGTTTTAACAATACCCACCTGAAATGTGCACGGTTCACTGCTGTCTTCACTCTTAACGGCCAAAGTGCAGTGAGCTGAGCGATTTGGGATTGATACCTAGCTGCAGAGTCAGAATGAACCGCATGGATAGCTAAGGTTGTTCGGGTTGCCATATAATACAATATATCTCAATTAAACGCCATAAGTTATTAACACTTGCATGCAAAAAGTGTTGCCAAGACCACACGCACGGGGGGTGGGGAAGGGGGTGTAATAATCCTAACAGTAAAGGGTACCACACCCCCTTTATGCAGGGCCCGAACCGCCCGAACATTTGAGAATCACAATACTGACTCACGTATATTTAGCTAGACTACAATATGTAATAAAAGTGTTGTAAAAAATAACATGCAAATACTTTTGCATAAACAGTACTTTATGATACGATTAACCATTTTACATTTTAATTTAAAACCTGGCAACCCTCTAGGTCGCAGTGTAATGACGACGATGGCTCCATAGAAATACGTTGCAAAATCAATCTAACAATCAATAACGTAGATGAAATTCATCTAAACGGGCTATACTGAAGATTAAACGGTAATTGTACTTCAGAAGGACTCGTGTTTCTTCTGTAGAGGGCTAGTCTGCTGTCGATAGAGCGAGTCTGCAGCTTGTTCTTGTATATGTTCTGCATAGCCGTAGCATTGAGTTTTGCGACAAAAACAGAAAGATGGACCTAATTGGAAAACCAAGAAGCAAATCCGTCGTGTGGATGTACTTTGGCTTTAGAGCAGACGAAAATGGGTTTCCCCTCAGATCAGACGAAGTCATTTGTCGTTTATGTCGCAAGATTGTGCTTGCAAAAGGAGGGAATACAACTAACCTGAGAAGTCATCTAAAACGGCGCCATCGTGCAGAAGTAGCTAATACACCGTTCTCTGCCTCGCTGGGAATTGGACCGGAAACTCAAGGTATTTGAATGAAAGGACTTAAGATACCTCAGATCATTAAACTGATATGCTTTTGTCAACAAGGTCTTAATTTATTATGAACAATGTGTTGAAAATATAAAAGACCCCAAATTAACTATAGCCTATGCTCAATTGTACATGCACAACTGGCTGCATCAGCTTGCAATTGAATGGGAACAAAGATGGATGGAGCGGGTGCAGACAAGATTAGGATCAATAATAAGGGATCAATAGTAGATAGTCAGAATTGCATGCACAAACATAGCTGCTGATTTATAAAAGAGCCATTAAAAAACAGCAACACAACTTTGTAATACTGTAAAAGGGTTGTAAAAATTTGTGTAATTTTGTAGATGACTTTATATAAAACATACTTCGTTGTGTGTTTTTTAGGTCTTGAACAAAGCCACGAGGAGCTGATCCATGAACTTCAGTCTTTAAGTGCCCAAGCTGATACAAACCAGAATTATGTGCCAGATGCTGTGCTTCCACCTGGAGATCCCTGGGTCCATGGTGGACCATCCCGGGCCGCATTATCCCTGCCCTCCTGCCTGTGCCTCTCGGAATACTCAAGAGCACACCTGTCCAATCCCTCACCTGAGAGCTACACCAGAGACATGAAGGTGTATGCCAGATGTCAATTGCAAATCGGAACAATGTTTGGACCCTACATGGGTGAACTAAGCAAAGGACATCTTCCAGACAATCTCACATATGCATGGGCTGTAAGTATACAATATCCAGTAAAGGGGGAGGGACTGGGCAGAATTACAATATTAAGTTGAATTGTGATCTTACCCACTGATAATCAGCTACCAATTTTGATTTCTTGTAATTTATTGATTCAGTATCTTTCTCTTTAAAATAAAATCTGTACACATTTATACAGAGATGCATGCTGTTGTCTACTTTTCCCCACCCATTTCTCCTATTGGCGAACTTCCATCATGCTTTAAATGAGTGACTCAGATTTAACCAATCAGTGTGTGAACTCACATAAGCAGATTTTATTATCTCTTAAAAGGTAAATCTATTAAACTAACAATCTAAACAGTGAGCTAGACTTGTGATATCATTTTTTGGCCATATCTCCCACCTCTAATCCAATCATGCACCTGTATTCAGTTACAAAAATGTAGTATAAATGTGCACAATTTCTTTTGTTTCCATTTTTAGATCAGGGATGAAACATCTTTCATATTTGTTGATGGCTCAGACCCAAACAAATCCAACTGGATGAGGTGGGTATTACCTTTCCAGCATTTAATTTGCCTAATTTCTTTGTGTTTATTTACTTGCCACTTTTTTCAGGTTTGTGACATTCACCAGCTGTGAGGATGAACAAAATCTGACAGTCTTCCAGTTTTTCCGTAAAATCTATTATAAAGTGTCCCAGCCAATCTCAGAAGGGGATGAGCTCAAAGTCTGGGTTGGTAGAGATTATGCCTCTCTGATGGGTCTTGAACACACAGGTGAGAATATGAAGTGTCAAGTTGGAGACAAGGAGTCATTCTTGCGCCCTCTACAGGACATCCAGTTCTCTGCACTCCCAGAACCCAGCAGCTCCTCGCTTTGGTCTGATCACAGCCAGTCTCAAAGTCCAATGCCAATAATTAGTGAAGTGACGAGCATCAATACTGGTGGAAGTGTTGAACATAGTTCCCCTGCATTACCGTCGTCCTCCCTGGGGTACTTCCCACATCCTTACGAAAACAAGTACCACTTTTTGCCGGGTACAGAAAGACTAGTGTGTAACCCTGATCACCCCCACCCACCAACATCTGGTGACGGTAGCTTATGGTACTTCTTTGGGTTTGAGCCTGACCACACCGGGCGCCCACTGGACAGGACGACAGCCATATGTAAACTCTGTGGAGATCTCGTTGCCTGTGGCAACTTGGGAGTTTATGAAATAAAGAGTCACATGATGGTCAAACATCACATCAAACCACGAGAGAGCACCAGTACTGGCAGTCTGCGGCCAAGCACAGGTACGATCACGTTTCTTTCTCTTTGTTATTCTATAGGCTGTTGTCTGCGCAGCGCGTTGCGCAGGACAGAGGTCCTGTGTCCCGGGGGAGGGGGCCCCGCTGGTCACGCTTGTGCACGTTGTAAATTCTTCGGTGCAGTTTGTCGGCGGAAGCAAGTAGGCCTACACACACTAAACACACCTGACGTGTTTATGCAGTTGTTTAATCGGGTCAAATAGCCGCGCTGCTTATTTTTTTGCACGTGGACCATTTTTTTAAACTTAATTTGAGTTTTCATTGTGTGGTCCTCTCTGCGGTAAACACATGGCGAAGGTTGAGCCGAAGGATGAGCCGATTGAGCTGCTGCTCTCCCCGCAGCGCCACAGGTCCAAAGTTTGGAAATATTTCGGGTTTTTAGTGAGCAACGATGGGCAACTGGACAAGACGCATGCACTGTGTCTCATCTGTAACCAGTCACTGAAGTACTCTTGCAGCAGCACATCTAACCTTATGGATCATCTCAGGCGAAAACACGACGTTAAACAAGGAAACTCTTCTCTGCCGCCGATATTCCCGGACATAGTTAGATGTATTTCAAAGAGTCCCACCGCCGCCACCTCAAAGGCCTCGATTCATTCAGATTCAACCCGGGGCAAGACCCCGAGTGACGCGAAAGGTACGACGGTGTATTACAAACAGGTCTACTGCCCTCACAATGCTCAAGTTAACAGTTTTAACACGGTTTGCACACAATTGACAATGACAAATCTTGGTTATAACATTCCAGAGGGTATGTGCTACACGCACATGTTTCATCTGTTTCAGAGGGCTACTCACGGGCTCAAATACTGAGCCGCACAGTTCACCACTGCCCCAGTGCTTCTGGCTGTGGTCCTGTGACAAAGTGGGCCTTTGTCCCTTTTAAATATTTTGTTTGTTCACATGTCTGTCAATTTTCCATAGCTCTCCATATCAAACTAAATAGAGCTATCCCGGGTTTTGTTTAGTTTAGTTTTCATTCATTTAATCACCACTCACACACTTGTTACTTTAAAGATATTTTATTTGGTTAAGTTAACGAATTAGTTCCATATTACATCTACTTACCTGAATCTCCACATGGTCCAGACAAAAGAGGGGGCGTGCCCAATATCGGCCATTTTATAGGCTAGGGTGTGGCTGTGGGCTGGACCATGTGGAGGGGAGAACTGGTTTTGAGTTAATTTTGTTTCTTTTGTTTTAGGGTCTTATGCATTTTGTTTAAATTGTGTGTTTAGTTTATTTTTATAAACACTATATTTCAGTTGGAGGACTTAGGCCAGAGAAAATACTAACAGCTAGAACTAAAAGTCATCCCCACAGCACCTGTGGTAAAGGTGGTGTATGTTGGGGGAGGTGCTTCTATAAGCAGGGCTATTTAAGAAGCCCTAATTAGTGATTCGGGAGACCTGTGTAAGAAGGCTGCCCGTGGGTTTTTTTGTTTTCTCAGTTTGTTAATTTCTGTTGCTTAGATTATGTTGAGCACAGTTAAGTTTTTGTAAATATGTATTATTTTTGCACGTTTCCACGGTGCCTAAATAAATGGATTTAAATGGGACAATTCAGAGTCTGCCTCCTATTTCGATCACTCGGGCCGGCTTTGCCACAGGTCCAGTGTTTTGATGGTCCTTTCTGTCGGACACTCATAATGGCGAAGAGTCGAGCAAGTGTCGCCGCAGCACTTCAAGTCGAAATTTTGAAAATATTTCTGGTTTATAAGCGACAATGTGTAACCAATCATTGACATACATTAGTACAACAAACCTTACTGATGTGAAATACCAGCCATGCAATCACTCTGCAGCTTCCACCTTCATGTTGGACTTAAATCATTTGGATATCCTACATGTTTACGCACACCTCCATCTTATTGGACTGTATCCAGTGAAACCCCTTTTACCAAACACACACCTCCCATGGGCATTATTTTTGAATGTGTTGAATAGAATATAAAGGTCTCTTAAGTTGTCTAGTGGAGGGACTGCCGCCTGCATGTCTCCATGGAGATGTATTTTGCTTTTTTATTGTAACAGTATTGTCCACACTATTCTATTAAACTTAGTGAGGTTACAGGTTAGATATGTGGAGAGGCAACCCCGCTCATTGTAGTAGTTATAATAGTGAATGTTTTTACAGCTATCTTTGAGCAATAATATATTTTAATGGATTTAATTAAGTTCAATACCATACTGTAAAAGGCGATAATATCTCCATGGAAAGTAAAATAAGCCAACTGGAGCTAACAAAATAGTTTTAATTCTAATGTGTGTTTTTGTTGGTTGCAGTTCAGCGTGCTGCTGTCCTACCACCTACACCAGCATCCTCACTCAACTTGACGGACAACATTCTGTATTTCCTGATTATGGATCTCCAGCCTCCTTCTTTAGTACGAGGAAAAGGTTTTCAACATTTAATCAACACTCTTCTCCCCCACAAACTGGATCTGCCCTCAAAAACCAAGCTGGACTACTTGCTCAAAGACTTGCATGCCAAAGGAAAAACAAATGTAGCACAGATGCTCCGACACAAGGCAGACACTATGGATCACACTGCTCCATTAGAGGCTGAACGAAACAGGCGCAAAAAAGACGTCCCACATTTAGTCAACTTCAGCGTGGATGTTTGGTTTCATACGTGGCAGGGAAACACAGAGATGTACCTTTCTCTCTGGGTCCACTACATAGATGCAAACTTCAACAATCACAATCGCGCCTTGGCATCTCAGAAACTCTCCAAATCTGGATTGAACCTAAAAGCAGTAGAGTCCCAAATTAGAGCTATGGCAGAAGATTGGGGCATATCACAAGCTAATCTGACCGTGTTGGGAGGAGAAGGGTGGAACGATATTCGAGCAGTCCCAATGATGAGTGATAATTCTGGGGAAGCAAGTGGGAGCAACACACATCCAAATTCAACTACATTTTTGGAAAGAGATGATTCAACTTCACCAGTGGAACAAGAAAGCAGTGTGGAAAACCAAACTATTGAAGGTCTACCGTCTGTCCCATGCTTTTTCACAGCAGTGCAAAGCTGTATTGATGAATTAATTTCAATGAATGCCATTTCCAAAGTCCTGAGCAAATTTAAAAATATTCTGGCTGGACTTTTTATGGAGCCAATTCAAACCGGAGCTAACAGTGAAACCTTTGCTGATCATCTGTTGCAAGGAATGACCAATGAAGAGCAAGTGGAAGTGAAAATATGGATCCATAGCCGACCAACATGGAATAAGGTCTATCTACTACTAAACACACTACTAAAACATAAAGCTCTACTGCGGGATATTCTAAATAAGCTTAGAGAAGATACGAGTTCTGAATCATCTGCCAATTCAACAGCAAACAGCCAGTATCTACGCACTGAATGGAAAGTTGTTGAGGATTTGTGTCTTGTGCTGAAACCACTGGATGTGGCATGTCAGACTTTGGCCAAAGAGGAGTTCCCGCGCCTGTCACTAATCAAACCCATTCTCACGGGCCTGCTCACCCGCCATCTTGTGACCCGCCCTGGAGATTCGCCCATCCTAAAAGAAGCCAAGACGATGATGAGGTACAACCTGAGCCACTGGTATGACACTCCCACTGTCAACAGGGTCCTGAATGTGGCCTGTGCTCTGGACCCCCAGTTTCATGGACTTGGATTTATGTCTGAAAAGGTGAGTGTATACAGTTTTATATTACCAAAGCTTTTACCTACTGTAAAAATGTTTGTATTGGTCATCAGGGCTGGGAATCACAGGGTCCCTCACAATTACAATAATGTGGCAATATATTCAATAATTGATATATTTTATATGATATTTTGTGATTCATCACATTCTTAAGGAATACATTTTTAGAACAGTTTTCCTTTTTTCTACTAAATGCACATTGTGTCTATGAAATACAATTAATTGGACAGTGAATATGCCACCTGGAGTACATGAATCTATTTGGGGACTTGAAGTGACACCCATTTTTGGTGTTATAACTCTAAATTACTTTCAAAATAATGTTTTTCTTTCATCAAAATTTAACTCATCCAACTCAACGGGGCACAAATATGTATTCTATAAATTACACTTGGTTTTAGAAAGTTCTGTTTTTTGGTATTTTAACAAAAAAAGCACTATAGTGTCCTGTGGTGTGACTGCAATACATAAGTGACTCATTCTAGCTTTTTTAAGAGACAGTCGCCGGGTTTCAGACGAGATCACAACATTCTATAGTCCAATCATATTTAATACAGATGAACTATAATTATTATTGTTCAAATGCAGATTTTTGTTTTATTATAAAAGATTACAGGGTCCAGTCACTAATAGAAATCATCAGGTTTAAAATGTGTGTTTTTACCTTTTGGTTATTTCATGGCAAAGTACAGTGTAACTAAATAGGGAAAACTGTCTTGTGCTCCCCATCTGGGAGTACAGGTGTTGGCTTCCATACAATTGTTGTATTTGGAAATAATTTTTGTATTTTGCTACAAAGTGTTACACCGCATAACAGAAAAAGGTGTTACACCCCCAAGCCCATTTACATGTACCCATTTACTTTTAAATATTAAATTGTAGTGCTGCCACTACTTAGATGTATGAAATGTGATGTAAAATTTCAACGCAAATTGCAACTATCAACACTGAATTAAAAAAAAAATGTATCACAATATATAGATATTTTGGCACGACTCTGTTATAACCATTGGAATGAGTTGTGTAAAACAAGAAGACATTTATGAAATCATAAATGGAATCAGGCAGGTGATGTGTCACCTTTCAGAAAATTACAGCGTTGCTTTAAGTTACTGAAAATTTACTTGGCACACATTATCTTTGGAAACCCATCTTATTATATAACATATGATATGACATTATTGTCGTGTCTATTTTTCAGGAGCAGAGTGACACATTTCAGTGGCTCAAAAACGAGGCTGTGAGGATTTCAAACGAGGGCCAAAATAAAACTCGTTTAAGGAAACCACACCAACAGAACAAGAGAAGCCCCTCCCCCTCAACACCCGAGGAGTCCAGGCGAAGGAGCAAGCGACTCAAAGACTGTCAGCCAATAAACTTCCGCGATATTGACGACTCTGAAGGGAGCGATATCGACCCCAATGACAGTGAATGGGTGGAGCCTCCACCGGAAGACGGGCTGTCCGGGATGGAGTTTTTACTTGGCGACTTGTACAGCACCGGAAATAGGAGCAAGCAGAAATCTGTGGAGGAGTCTGTGGAGTTGGAAATTAATGTTTTCCGGTCAGATAATGGGGCATCTCCAGGTGTGGAGCCTTTGCAGTGGTGGAGGAGCAAAACAATGCAGCTTCCCCTGCTGGCCGCAGTGGCACAGGCCTATCTCGCAGCTCCAGCAGTAGCTGGGAATGTGACACAGGGTTATTTACAAGAAGGAATGGGAACATCAAAAGGGAAAAGGTCCAACATCCCTCCAGAGAATTTGGATGCCATTTTGTTTCTGCACCACAACAACATACACAAAACTAAACTTAAACTGTATTAATCTGTGTTTATACTTGCCTTTTTATGGAGATTTATGTACTTAGCCTTAACTGTGTATCTTTTTACTATTCACTTATATCACTTTATGTTGTAGTTATTTTATACTTCTTTTTGATGGTCGTAGAAGTTAACCTTAAGGTTTATCCGATTGAATGTATTACAAATCAGACATCTAAGCACTGATTGGTGCCCAATTTGTATTAGACACTGAAATAAACATAATACAGAATTGAATTTGGTATTTCATGTCAATCATGTTGGATGAATATAATACTGTTGTCAGCACTGTGTCTTTGCTTTCTTTTTACTGCATTTTATAAGTCAACAAATCAAACTAAAAACGAGTGCATCAGTTTTTTTTATGTTCAAATTGCATTACCAGGAACAACGCATCTCAATATAAAATATAAGTTCACTTAAAAAAAAAAAAATCTAATTTTGTAATAAAATAATTTAAAATGTAGCTTCTGCTAAAACTGTGCCTTGAACAACTTCAGCCTGGTCTGTTTTCTTTTGTGCTGACTTTCTGCACTGAATGTAGATGTTCATGGGGTGAATGAAAGACAGTAGAGTGAAGATGGTCAGAGCAATGTTGACCTGGAATATACAAAATTACTGTATTAGATATTGCATCTCCAAAAATGTGTAGTTTATTAATGTCCAGTTACTCACGTAAAGTGGATCTCCACCTAAAACCCCTTTGACCAAAGCAAAGCATGGATACTGCAGTAAGGACACGATCGCGGACAATGACATCACCAGTCCATACAGCTTCCCAAAGTGGCAGGCTGGAAATCTGGGGAAAAAAAACCCAAAACAACTTAATATGATGCTAACAACTACATAGAATTAAAAAATAAGCTACCATTAAGAAATTATACTGTGTCAGTTGAGATTCCTGTGTTCTTTTACTGCACATGTCCTATTCTTAACAATGTTTATATGCGTAACAGCCAGGTTCTGGGCCTGTTTGGCAGATTAAATATTCCTATAAAACAGGAAAATGAAGTTTCTCTTTGCTTCGCCTCTGCCATATTTATTAATACAATCATGTATTTTCAGCGTTTCAGTTTTTACAGTTGATTCTTATTTCACAATCATCCAATAAAACATCATGTACAGTAAACATTTCCATTTGACATTTCTCTTTACTGTTTAGCTTTATTTGCACAGTTCTGATCTTACTATTTATTCCATAATTTCATATTTTTAACCAAAATACCTTTTATGTACTTTTTATACTCAGAGCTGGACTGCTTTTTCACATAAAATTGTAGTCTACCACCTTTAGTGTAACGACTCACAGATTGCATGGTAATAACCCATGTACTGACTGGCATTTGGCTGTTTAACTTGACCTGTTTATTTTTACTGTTTGAACGCATGCACTCAGACTTAACATAATTACAGTTATAAACAATGTCAGAGCACTATGAATCCTCCTTTTACAAAAATGAGAGCTTAAAATAAATGCACAATAAACTCAAAATGGTGGCCTGTCTTCACGTTTTCACATGTCTCAAACTGGACAAAAGTACAGTATCTACCAAGTGATTTACATCTAAGTAAG
Organism: Periophthalmus modestus; assembly: GCA_019594935.1. NCBI lineage: Eukaryota > Metazoa > Chordata > Actinopteri > Gobiiformes > Gobiidae > Periophthalmus > Periophthalmus modestus. The sequence goes on from JAIEZT010001373.1 coordinate 20,175,761, forward strand.
GAAATCATCTTAGCTATTGATAGATGATATTTGTTTCCTAAAGAGCCTCTAGTATGAGTAGAATAAATATGGTATTGTCTGGGAAGAAAATTACTTGGGGACTGATATAGTTAGTTTATCTTTTAGTGGTCCAGGGTAGACCTACTCAACATGGAGCCTATAATCAGGACACTCAAAAAATTGATCTCTTTTTTAGGACATTTTTATCATTCTCCAAAATAACAATTGCGATACATCCCCCACAGTGACGTGCGGTCAGGTGAACAGAGAAAAAATAATGAAATAGTTATATTTATTCAATAATTTGTACTATAAAGTTATTTTCTATTTAACTTTGCAATTTTATTCTTTTTTTTTTAATCAAAATTGCAGAATTTTTACGTTTACCGTTGAAATCCTAAGAAGAGACGCGCGGTGAGGCACAGGCCGTTCGTGTCTCACATGCACTGACTGTGCTGTGTGCTAAGCTGCTGCTTTAATCGGCTGTGAAAAGGCGCCAGGTGAGGCATGCAGTTACCCTGCCTCATTCTAGGGGCACTCGTGAGCCCAGGGATTCTTGCAACTCCCGCAGACTAAATTACAATTTTGAGTTAGCAAGTCAACTTTAGCAATTCACTTTTTTCTTCTTGTCTGGCCCTACTTTTTAAATGGAGTGAGATTACATATTAAAGCTCAAGCAGTTTTCTAAACTGGACTTTCGGTCGAAGCAGGAGGTTATAATTAAAGAAAGACCAACGTTAAAGGAGCTAAATGGTTTGCTCCAGACGACGGGATGAAAGACTCACTCTTTTCAAACAGAGACGTACAAAATGATAAGAAATTGAATTACTTCAATCCACTGAAAATTGGGGGAAAAGAATAAGGATAAAAAACCATACAAAACCAGCTTGCGTTTTATTTCATACCGCTAGAGCTATTTCATATGGACTTCGGAACTTTTATTTTCCGAACTTTTTTTGTTCTGGCCCCAAGTCACTGGGAGAGAAACTCACCCAGAGCTAAATGTAGTGACACCTGGTTTATATGTTTGTAAATCTGATTGTGACAACATCAGTGCCTCACCAGCCATGAACCTCACCGCACGTCACCGATCCCCCACCTTTAACTGATATAGTAAAAGTTAATTGTATGCATCAGGTAACGCAGGTGACTTACGCTACACTGATAAAGGCGGCGTTTCCCCCGAAGAGGAAGGAGCGGTTGAGAACCTGCAGAGCGAACGTCAGGTACTGCAGCGGGAGGACAGGGACAGAGGCACAGACCGAGAAGCACAAACACTGAAGAGCCGTGAGGAACAGAGAGAGCACAGAGGAACGCAGGTCCGCCTCCTGCTCAGTCTCACCTGTAACAACACAACTGGGGTTAGAAGCAAATACGCCACACAGGAGTTTATTGGTGAATCCTACTGTTTCTTATTATGTATGTGTCTACATGGTTCTTAATTTGACCTATGCCAGGAAAGGATATACAGGGTCAGGGTGTCCATGAAGTCTCTTTACAAGAAAAAATGTAATTACAAAGGCAGTTGATAAGATATATTAATTAGATTTGTTCTGTTGTACTCAGTGGTTATAAAAGTATAAAAGTTTTTTTTCACATTGCATTTGTGTATGTCAGCCACCCTGTTGATTAAAGAGGCATCCTTTTGAATGAACCCCTAAGAAATGGCTACTCCTCAAAAAATGGCACAGTGTGTATTATAGTTTACTGAAAGAAAACCGGATACACAGAAAGCCGGATACGCAGACTCAGTGTAACTACAGAACAAAGTATGGGAGAGATCCACCATCACGGCCAATCAATTCTTACATGGCACAAAACATTTATGGAGACAGGGACTGTGTTAGACAGAGAAGTGGTCGACCAAGAACATTTGAGGAACATCTTTCTCTAGGGCTTTGTTAAAGATATCGTGTGTCGAACAAAGACGGCCATTGATGAGGCTATTGTGTGTGTGTGTGTGTGTGTGTGTCAAATCCAACTAGGCCATCAATGTGTCTTTGAGTAAGACTCTAGACTTTTTCTTAATTCATTTGTGTGATTAAATTATTAAATTTGTCCTCTGCTTTTCATCCATCCTTCAGTGGCGCTGAGGAACCTGTCAGATGCAGTCTGCAGTGCAGTTCTTGAGCTCATTTGTTCTGACTACCTATCTGGAGGTTTATTCTTTTTGTTGATTCGTGAAGATGGACTACACTGAAAAGCAATTATTTCTGCCAGTCTGGCCAAAAAGGCTACAGTATTCATTATAAAATATTGCCTTGAACATGCAATGTTTAATTCATTAGTTTACATAACCCAAAACATGCATAGTTGGCTTGCCATACAGCTTAGTTCTCCTGGCCATAGATGCACGGCTAATGCCTAAAGGTGGGCTTCTGGCTTTCCACGGCACTCGCACTGTGCTCCTACTACATTTTGTACACAGGCACTGTTTGAAGGATGGGTCAGATACAGAGAACAAATAGGGACAAATAAAATCTACAAATACTGTACATAAGGCACACTGATGTTACAGTATTTTACCAGGAGCTAGAGGCTTCCCCTTGTGCCTGTCCATGATCAGGCCATTCCAGGGAGCACACAGCACCCCACAGAGCTGCGTCATGGCAAATGCATTGGTATATTTACTCACTGCAAAAAACAAACCAACAGACACATTTAGTGTCACTGCACAATGTCACCAGTTCCATGACTTATTAAGGGAGGACAGGTTTTTTTTTATTAGTTACCTAAACCCGGGTCATTGTTGGCGAGTCGACTTATCATGGGGTTAAGTGTTCCAATGAAAAGGTAGTGTCTGAGCTGCATGACAGATAACCACAGCAGGTGCCAGAAGAAAACCCAGGATAAAACACAACTTTGGAAACTCTGAGCTGAAATAAATATGAGAAAAAAATGTCAAAAGTAGAAAGTGACTTACTGCACATTTAGAGAGCACTGATCACATAAAACATAAGTAACCTTTTTGTGGGGATGTGCTGTTTGCTTCATTCTCCTTTTTAGATGTGTCTTCTGTAATCTGCTCAAACTTTTCAACATTGTAAGAATTTCCCTTTCCAGTTAAGTTCCTGAAAAGAATGCAGTGCAGTCAAGATGAGGGTGGTGACACATTTTGGCTTTCAAAAGTTAAAAACGGCCTTCTAGTGAGTACACAATTTTTAATGAGATACTGTATGATAATAATTACTAATGGTATTAATTTATACTTAACCAATAGAAAAGAGAATCAAATAAACATTTCAATTATTTTTCTAATCGTGATGTTTTTCTAGGTGTACTGTAGCCTGTAGTGACTTATTGTGTGCAACATGGTATAGATTTTATGTCAGATGCCCTTCCTTATGCCCTTCCATTATTGTTGCTTTATTCAGTAGCTCATAATGAATTTTGAATATTAAAAGCCTTTTTGCTTTTTATTTTATATTAACTCACCCGTAGGTGTACAGTTCTGGTAGAGGGTAGGGGATGTGAGATCTGGGCATCAATAAAAAGGTTCTTGCGAGGTGAAGGACACTACATAGAGACAAAGCTAGAAATGAGGTGCGTAGGGAGACTCCTTGTTCATATAAAATCTGAAAAATATAAATATAAAAATACATACAAATAAATACAAAATACATATTTGTAATGAGGACCTTCAAAGACACATAGCATTAAGACCAATAACTGGTTAAGTAAGCTATTACAGGCATATGCACTGTATGAATGCTTTTGTGTCTATACTAGTCAATATCTAGAAGTACATAGTGTACTACACATAAGTAGTGATAATGTCGGATTAGTGTAATGTTAAAATTATGTTACCTTAAAAATCAGAAAAACAGCGGATGAGGAGTCAAATGCACCATTATACAAAGTGATGACAGTGGAGCGATGACCAGCAAACAGGTTGCCTACCTACAAGCAAAGTAAACTAGAATTATAAGAACATCTTAAGTGTACATTAAAATGGCATTAAGCTATTAATGCATTTACCATTATTTATAATTAGAATAAGACAATTTTGTACCAAATATCACTGTCAGAACTAGGTATATAGTTCTAGTTCGTTTATACAGATGGGCTGTATGGCAAAAAATCTGCCTTTCATGCACTCTAATCATGATTGGAGATTGACCAATTCATGGGTTTCAGTTTCCTGTTAAAGGCAACATTCAAAAAGACATAATATTTAGTTTTAAACTGTTAATCCCTATGGCAGTGGTCCTAGATTCTCATCATTCTGAACAGACCCATGCATAAGAGCATGGATCTACAATAAAGATGCTTTATGTACTTTTTTTTGGTGGAGGATCCGAAATCTTCTGTGTTTTTGTTTTTCCTGGAGTGTTCCACATATCAACTCAAAACTTGTGCTTTTAAAGGTAGAAACAGAAAATAACAATATAATGATCACTCCAAACTGGCCAGTAATCAGGACAGATTTTACATTGTCACACGGCCCACCTCAGTGACGTGCAGTCAGGGGAGGCAGGTGAGGCCGTGCCTCACCTGTCATCACAGAGAAAAACATGTATGAAATAAGGAGGTTATAATTAAAGGACCAAGACCAACGCTAAAGGAGCTAAATGGTTTGCTCCAGAAGACGGGACGAAAGACTCGCTCTTTTCAAACAGAGTGGTACACACGAAAGGGCTGGCAATACAAAACCAGCTTGCTTATTTCATACAGCCTTCGGCAGCTTATTTCATACAGCCTTCGGAACTTTTATTTTGAAATTATTTTTTTTATTCTGGCCGCAAGTCACTGGGAGAGAAATTGGTCCTGGGCCAAATGTACTTGCCGACACCTGGTTTACATGTTTGTATATCTGATTGTGACGACATCAGTGCCTCACCAGCCATGAACCTCACCGCACGTCACTGGCCCACCCCTAGTCCACTTTTCAGAATTGTTGACTGGCCTTTCTGAACTCACCTGCATGTTTGTTATGAGCAGCAGAATCCCCCCTACACCAATGCAGGACATGGCTGGGAAAAGCATCTCGGACAATGCTTTGTGAAAAGAGGACATCTTTTTATTTAGGAGCTATAACAATAAGCTGTTTACATCTTCTGTACATGGATAAGTGTGATTTTCAGATTCAAATGAGAGACAGTACATGTATAAAACCTAGAGAAACTGCAGTAATACACTTACCAGCACTAGAGAATGCCACAAGCAGCGTTCCAGTCGTATACAAAAATCTGTAGCAAAACAAAGGACCTAGTTTAGAGTAGGCCACGTTGACTTACTGGATTACACATGGCTACTCATGTGTTGAAATAATTGATGACATATTCAATATTAAATTCCTGTCCTCTTTTGGACATAATGGACTCTAAATAGACTGAAACACATGTGATTTATCACACAGTGGTATTATTGAATAAACAAGTTGGTACTCATCTATCCAGCAATATTTCTGATTAGACAAAATGCTTTTTAAAATTTACTGAATGAAGCAGAAAATGTTTCCCAGATTTAGTAGAAACAAAATGCAGGTGAAGGTTAACTGGTTAATATATTATAAACCTGACCCACTAACCTCTTTTACCAGTGGGACTTCACACTGATAACCATATCTGGTTATCTGTGTCCACAACTGACTAAATAACAAACTATCAATATATCTATATCTATGTACATGTTACAAATCAGATTTTCTTAGAATTTGTCAAACAAAAACACTATGAGAATCAGGAAGAAATACATGCTGGAATGGATTCACTGTTTTATCGTCTTCAAGGTTACAATATATTTTAGACACTTTCATACTTGTATTTTATGTGTGATTAAATATGGCCTAAATGTAACCTGCCATGCATAAAATCACCTAAAATATGTATTAAAACTTTGCATAATGCTAAAAACAAATTCTAATTTCTAAGTAACAGTATCTGCAATTCTCAATGTGTAATTTTCTAGCCCTAGTTTGACCTTTCCCTCTGGAACTTTCAAAAATAACTTTTCAATTTTACAACTAAAAGATGCTCACACTCACATTCCCAGAAGTCTGGTTATTGTTGTACCAAAGCGGTCAAAAATATATCCATTTGTGAAGGTCATGAAGTTATTGAGGAAAGATGCAATGGTAAACACCAGGGCGAACTGCTCATCTTGGCGACTACAGTCTGAAAAATTTATACAACTTATAAACATAGACAAACAAGCATATTGTAGAAGTGCTGCCCAAAAGAGACATTGTGATGATATATAGACTATATTTTCCATTATCTACAATATAAATGGCAATTAATTATCAGCTCTCTTTTGAATGTTAAAAAAATAACCAAAAACTAACCATTCAAACAAGTTGGGACCCTCACTCACAGCAATTTAAAAATCATAATAGGCTAGTTTATAATTAATCTGACCCCTGTTTGGAAAATGTAAGTAAAATCATGAAATTATCTCACAACCATTACGTCAGTTTTACAATCTCTTTTGGAAACTAATGCTACTGATGGGTTTATGCTAATGGAAAAAGTCCTGATGCTAAGGACTTTTCCCATTCAAGACATATAATATTTTGTTTTAAAATGTAACTTGTTCTGGTAACGGTCCAAATTTTCATCATTCTAAAAACTATACATAGAATTCATACCAAGGTGCTAATTGTATATTTTAAGATCTTAGGGAGTTTTACCTGGAGCCAGTGAAGTGCTGTTCTGATCCCCATCACAGTATTGATCAAAGTATCCATCATCTTTGAGCACAAACACCAAAGAGGCCCATCCGAAAAGTACTCCAGCAAAACACAGGCACTCCACCATCCCAGAGGCCAGGGTGAACAAGTACCGCGGGTTCGTACATCCATCAGGCCCCATCATGGTCTCCTGGTCTGCTTTAAATTTTAGTAATGGTCAGATTTTAGATTTGTCTTGTCCAAGTTTACACTGTTTGGAAGAAGCAGGCATATGTTAATAATGTATTCTTGTATAGTCCCTAGTGTATAATAATATATAGTGCTTCTCACAACTTTGTATATGTGATTAGAGCTAAACTTAAATTAGATCAAGCTGAAGAAAAGGCAGTCTAAAGCATGGCTAATATTTGTTTTACTTGCTGATAGACTTTGTTACTTTGGCCTATGCTATCTGGAAATGTAGCCTATGTCTTCTGCTCTTTAAATTGGTGTGTGCATACTTAACTATATGCTTAAAAAATATTTGCAATTCTCCAGAGTGAAGTGAGTTTAGTAGAAAGTCAAACAGGTCAAGTAGTCTTACAAATCAAAAGTGTTCACATATAGCCTGCAAATGTATAGATAACTACAGTAGGCTCCTGATTGACCCTTATGTGACAGTAGGCTCATTATTCAAAAGCTGTTGTATAACGTTATATTAGTCATTATTGCCAAGTGAGGTGACTATGCCTGTAAAGTCCCTCATGGACGACAGGCGGTGCAACCGTTATTGTAATCCGGATTATTCCTAATCTACACATGGCACAATGTGGAGCCAAGTGCTCCACTGCAGTAACAGAAACAAACAAAAATTACTTATTTATTTATTTGTTTGTACACATCTTCATGTTTTAATTTGGGAATCAAAAGAACGGTTGAAGCTAATTTCTGAGGGAAATTGTAGGCTAAAAGACATTTGCTTTGACGCTCACTATAGAAATATTTTATATCCTACATGGCTCATTTTACGTGGCTGCTGGCACTAGCACTTCTGCCTGAAGCATAACGGTCAGATGAGGATAAATTCGTTAAAACGTTACATGATGCGCGCATAATCTCTACACTCAGACCGAAACAGAAACAACAATCACCTCAACTTCACAAATGACACGTAACGTAGATAAAGGCAGTATATAGATTATAAGATACTCACCAAGTTGTCATATAAACTCTCCGCATTTGAGGAGTCCAAACATAAAGAGGCGCAGAGATGCGCCTGGTCACGTGTCTGTGTGCACTGTGGGGTCAGTCTAGTCTGTGGACTACAGGTGGGCAGGGCGTCAGGGAACACACTGTAGTATGTAACTATCCACAACAGTTATTCTTTGTTTGTGCTCATCACTCTAGCTCATAGGGGCTGTGCAGTGTGTAGTACTTCAAACAATAGGTTATTAGCCTGTTGGTGATGTACAACAAACACATGTTATACTGACCGGAAGAGTTTGAGTAGCTCAATGAGTAGAAAGTTTAAATCTTTTCAGAATTCTGTGGATATTTTAGTCCTGTTGGACCACATCAGAATCCTATTGCATAGTTATCATTCTATTTATATTTATTTGTAAGTAAGAATTCTATTAAACATCATTTAGACTATCCAGACTGATTTATATTCCTTTTGGAAAATTCTACAATATTTTAAGATGTTCCAATAGAAACCTATTAAGTGTTCAGTCGAGCTTGCAAACTCTAGAAATTGTTTAGAGCATCTAAGAGTCTACTGACATTTATTTGAAAAGTGATGTTATGTTGTAACATTACAACTAAATTATATGTCATAATTATTTATCAGCAGAAGCACATAGCCTTCTTTACATAATGGCTTTTGTTTTATGAAAAAGCAAAACATTCACAATTATCAATACAAAAGAAGAAAATTGATAAATTATATTTAATTTAAATGTAGCTATTACAACTGCAGATTTGTATTCCATATTAACAGAGGGTCAAATTTACATTAAAAATAACAACAAAATATACAGAAACAATCACACAACATACTTTAATCTAGCTCAGTACTATTTGGTTGTAAAGCTACATAACTTTTGCTTGACAGTTTGATGTGACCTTTCTGAGTAAATCAGAGGATTTGACAGCAATTTGTTTTCTTGTTTTGGCAACGGACACAATGTGATTCATAGAAGCTGAAAGCAGCCAGTCTTTTTTCATAAAGACAAAGATCTCTGCAAATTGGTTTCTGCCGTGTAGCTGAGCTCTTAATTTGTCAGTCCTTTGTTTTGTGTGCATTTCAAAAAGTTAGAAAAAGTAAGAAAACTCTTATTTGATCAGAGCCCTTCTGGTAGCTACCTTACAATATTATCTGAAAGAAAAACAAGAAAAAAAAATCCATATTTTTTACATTTATTTTGCATTAACATTCTCTGGTTTTGATAGATTATAAAATTACAGAATATAAACATACAAATTGTAAAAATAAAATGGAAACAAACATCAAACATGGATTGTGCCTATCTGTGGATCAGGAACAACATTGTGACCATTGACTTTAGTGTCAGGGAAATATTGGACAGAAAGTTAACATTTTGGCCTCCAGAAATCCAATTTAAGCATAAAATGACTGAGAGTGAGGGCTGGTGAACATGATGATGAAGATCGAATTGTGACCATATGCTCTTTTGGTCGTATTCTCATATTGAGATTCAATTCTTCTTTTATCTGTGCAGCTCTGCGCTCAAACACAGACACCCCACAGCTCTGAGTGAGTGAAAGGTAAATTTAACCAATGACAGTTTAGAGCAAAAAGAAAACAGAAATAGCAATGTAGGCTCTGAGAAAATTGCAGTATGAATTTTGTGACATATTGTCCACCCCTATATGTTGCTATGGGAGATTTCCAAACTACAGTGCTTAAAATTATTTGCGGAGCATAGGGTTAAGACAAGTGGTCCCAAAGTCATTCCTGAAACTGATCAGAGTACATGATAATTCTTACAGTTTTATGACCTTTTATGAGTGTTACACAGCTATCCAAACATGGCTATGTCATGCATGTGTGAGTATTTTCAGATAAGATAAAAAACTAATCTTACAATAGTCACGTGAAGTTTATCGCTCTAGTATTTACCACAATATGACCTCTCATGGCGGCGCAGGCTGTATTCCCATTTAAAAAGCTTACCACAAAATCGACAGGCCAGTTGCTTCTCCTGTGTGTGTTTCATATAGTGTGCTTTCAATAGACTCGGAAAGCGATACATCTTGTTGCAGTACTCACACTTGAACACTTTGCCGGTTAGAGGTAAAGTCTGAGTGTTGCCATTGTTTGGTGTGTTCCAGTTTTTATGGACATAGGGGATTGTGTGCGCAGGCCTTGGTATGTCCAAAGAAGCAAAGGCCATATTATAGGGTGGGTCATAAGAAGCTTGATTGACCAAAAGGAAATCCTATGAAACAAATGTAAGAAGTCAAATTAGACTCAAGTTATCAAAGCAAATATTAAACAAAAATATATATTACACTATGAATGCTTACCTGGGCAGTAGGCTGAGCTTCTGTTATCATCTGACCTGCCTGCATCTGAAATCTTGTGCAATTTCCTAATTCAGAAATGTCAAATATCAGTTCTAGACAAAATGTATGAAAATTTATTAAAGCAAAATTTTTCAATTAGGGGCCACAGCGTATCCTCCTCCCACTTTGAACTGATTTGCAAATTGTAGTAAATTCTATGACAATATGAGAACACACATGTCCAAATTCTGTCATTTTATTTATAATTTCTTTTCAAATTGTTGCTTGTTATTAAATGAAAGATACATAAATTGGCTATAAAATGAGAGGTGGGTATCAGGTGGCTAAATGGAGAAGTAGTTTATGCAAATCAATGCATATTAGGAAGATATGCTGTGGTAACATGAAGAGAAAAGTAATAGCAAAGCAATAGACATTGATAGACAAATTCAAGAAACAGAAAGGTTGAAACAAACAAAATGTTAACTTTTATTATTAGGCAAAAGTAAATGATAAAATATATGAATTTCAATGTTACTACTTTTAGACAAATACAAGTTATTCATGTGTTTTCTTGTTGTGTGTTTTCATGTGTTCCTTCAGGTAGATCATTCGAGAAGTCCTGTAGCCACATATTTGACACACACTTGGCTGTACATCTAAATGCATGATCTCGTGGCGGCGCAGATGGGATCTCGTAATGAATGCTTTTCCACAGATTTGGCAAACATACTTCCTCTCTCGCGTGTGCCAAAGTCGATGATGCTTCAGGTCGCTGGGATAACAGAACTTCTTGTTGCAAAAATCACACTCATACTTTTTAACCTGCTTACTTGGAGGCAAACTCAGCTCAGAATGGCCTGCGTATTGTTTTTCTGGATTAAAAATATATGCGTTCATTTGCTGATCTGGTAAAGAGAAAGAAGGGATGCTCAGCATAGGTCCAGCGTTGTCCAAAGTAGAGGGCAGTGTGTCTTCTGGTCTTGTGTCATAACTATCAAAAGGGATCCCTTGCTCGACATTGGAATTATAATGATCTATATGCCTACCTGTCTCAAAGCCTGGAGTTTCTTCCTCTTGTTTGATATGAAACTCAACATCACGACTGTGGTCTTGATTTGTGGAAATATCTTCATCATATGTTGTACACTGGGACTGATCTGGTGAGTTATAATCAATAAGATGTTTTTTGTTGTCCTCTGGAGGCTCAAAGTTTGACTGCCTGGACTCCTCGCGACTACAGTCTTCCTCTTGTTCAATGGTAGAAGGATTTTTGGAAACCGTAGCAACCTGTTCAAACTTGCAGTTAGTTGACATGTTTTCCTGTGACATACAATACATAATAAAATGAGACCATGAGTGAGATAACAACTAATTTAAATATACACTGTAAAAATTACCTGATCATGGTCAGAAAATGTGGTTGGGAACAGTTTCTCCTTTGCATCTTCTCTGCTGCTTGTTGGGCTCATCTGGTCTTGAGGTTCAATATGATCTGGAATTGAATATGACAATAAAAAATGTTAGTAGATACTTTTTATTTGTTTTCTTTTTGAAAACAGACCCAAGGTAATGGACACTGACCAAAAGCCGTTGCATACATTAAAATTACTGCAGAAATACCGTCGTCTTTTTATATTTCCGGCAGATTTTCCCTTTTCTATTATTTTTTTAAAGTAGCCTTTATCTAACTTGTTATGCTATATGGTGCACAGATTAATTCGTTTATCCCATTCCCATTAGCCCATTGTGCAGGGCCATCTCTTTTGATTTTTTTTTATTAAAAGGACGTAACGTGACAATTACACTTTCTTACCATCGTGTGTCTCTATATAGAAGGAGTCAGAAGAGTGATAGACGCTCTCCCCTCGGTCCTCTCTCGTCCTTTCGTACAGATCCTTGTTTTGAGTTTTCTCTTGGCTAATCTCTTCGCAGAAATCAAACACCAATTCCTTTATCTCCTCCACAGCTAAAACCATCAACTTCTCCAAAATGGCGGACAGCTGAGAGTGAAACGCAACGACAGCAGTGTGCTTTTCGAGACGCATTTTCCCCAATTTAGTGAAATTAAATAAAAGATCAGCAGAAAAAGTGTCTAAGGTGTTTATGTTAGCCTGTGTTCTTGTTTGAGTGATAACTGAAGACAACGGTGTTTCCAAAACGCAGTGAAGATGTTGGCGCCACCTACTGCATCGGAGTGGAAACAGCGCACTTTGCCCGCAGGGTCACAAGGACGGTTTCAACAAATTTGAAAAATAAATATAATGTCGCTCTTTTTGATTGATTGCGATTTTAGATTGCATTATGGAGATGGATTTTGTGATTTAATTTGTAAACTTGGAATATTAATAATGTAATAATAATAATAAGGGAATATTAATTGATTTTTAAAATTAAAACATACTAGCATTGCATCACTTATTACTATAGTAGTTTGGACGATGCATTTTTACATCTACAATTTGCAATGCAAATCTTTTAATTTACAAGTTATGTGAGCATGGGATTTTAATATTACAATAAAAAAATAAAATAAAATAAAGTATCAGTAACCTGTGATGGAAGCAATGAACAGGAACTAGAAAGAAGACATGCATTTTTTTAAATACAAGTTGTCATACATTTCATCAAATTTTTCACTTTCAACTTATCTTTATATTTAGTAAAATGCTAATTGTGGAAGTTTTTAATCAAGCCTTTCAGACCTTCGTGTTTTTCTCACATATCCATCTTGAATATGTGTTACAGGCATAATTTTCCCAATAATGAGTGGACCTGTATAAATAGGTTAATATGCAGTTTTTGTCCTTGTGTGCAGATGGACGGTCCCAGCGTACCCAGCTAAAAATATGAACAGGATTAGTCTCACTTGAATAACGTTTACATTTTTGATATTTTTTATAGAAGTTAAACTTACTCTGATGTATTGGCTGAAATGGACCCATTTACCCATTTCCAAATACCCTCTATGGCGCTCAGACCGATCCAGAAGTAGTGCTGATCCAAAGAACTGACAAATTGCTAACAATAAAACACAATCCAGGCAACATATCAACAGTCATCATTTTGAAAGAGCACATTTCACATTAAAGATGACTGCACCATAATTACAGGTTGTAACTTTTTTGATGGAGGGTTTACCACCAACTGCTTGTCTCTATGGAGATGGTATTGCTTTGCTGAAATGTCCTCGCAATATTCAATTATTGAAAAAAATATAAAATAAAATCTATTAACTAATTGAAATCCTTGAAGTACATGCATTCACACTACAAGCACTTCTCCATAGATCTGTCCTGTAATTTGACTGCTTGTCTCCATGGCAAACCGTCCACCAGAAAAGTTAGATTATATCATCCTTCCTTTCCAGCTTGTTCTGATCTAAAGAGGGCCATCACAGCCTTATCTGTGGGCTACACTTAATGAAACAGAGTCCTAGTTAGTGGCATCACCTGCTCCTCTTCGCTGTCAATGATGATCAGATCAGCGCCTCTGTTTCTGCAGTCATGTTGACTTTCCTTCCAGGTCTGTCTTTCAGTTGAAATGTAATAAAAACTCTGGTTGTACGATCTGCATCCATCTTTACAGAAATTACCTGAAAGTAGCATCTGTGTAATTTAGATGACTCCTATTTACTCCTATGGAAGTAATGTACAACTTCATTAATCTCACAGGGCAGTGATGTAATCAAAGAGCAGAGAGAGGTATGCAGTTAAAATAAAACTACCGTAATTTCACGACCATAAGGCGCACTGGGTTATAAGGCGCAGTTCAGTTACGGTGCTTTTTCTGCATTTAACACATACAAAAGGTGCACCGGGCCTTAGGGCTCAGGCACGGTAAAACATGCATGTTAGTTTTGCTTCCTTTGCCTTTTTTAGAGCACATACTGTGTTCGATTGTGCTTTATTCAAGTATTTAGCAAAATGCTCACATAATTTTTTTCAAATAATTCACAAATCCATCAAAGTCTTCATCCTCTGTATCTGAAATGAACAGCTGCGCTAGATTTCTATAAAAATACACCAGGTTCCCTCTCGTCACTATCAGAGTCCATTTTGTTGCCGTACCGTTCCGCGTGAACGATGCAGACTTTTGCGAAAGCTCAAAGAACAGTGCAAGCAGATACATGAGCCCAAGCATCCACAATCCATTCACAAATCGTGGCGTAACTCGCCCGGCGCTGCCTCCCGGTCTTTGTAAAGCTGTGTTCACCGTCTGTCATCCATCGCTCCCGCAATGTTCCAACTTTTACCCGCGCCTTATGGTCGTGAAATTACAGTAAATAAAAATAAATAAAATAAATAAATAACATATTTGTTTAATATAAGACAAAACAGAAGAATACAGTAAAGGTAGTATAAATTGCCTCAATATATATATGAAAATGAAGATACACTCACCTAGTTCAAATCTCTCTCTGTTTAACTGATCATGTTTTTGTACACATTTCACATTCTCTTGCTGCAGCTTGAGGCCTGGTTCAATGAAACATATTCAATAACTTTTAAGTGTGTGAATATCAATGCAATGGTCACAGAGTTAATAGTATCTGTTTTTATGCCTACGTCTGACTTTGGGTGTAATAGTCAGGGTTTCATTTGCAAATCTGTAGTTATAAGGAACTTTTGGACTGGTGTCATGAGTTGGGGAAATAGGCCAAAACAGCTGCCGAATCCCTCCCTTTATAATTTCTCAAATAGTGGCTAGGTTGAGAGATATAAAGCATAGCCCTACATCTATATCTAAAATGATGAGTACAAACTACTATTGTAGGTATTTAAGTTGTAATCTTCATACTTAACAGCCCAAGAGTTGTGATCCCGGCCAATAAAAGATGACAGAGTAGACTCAAAGACAGTGACATTGCAATGAATGACCTCTTGTTGTAACATGCTGAGAAAAATAGTACAGTTTAAATGTGAATGTACAGAAAATATAGCTTAAATACTGTGCATTACTTACCTTGCTGTGGTGCTGTATCTCCCTGATTTTGGGTGGCATATTCAGAGTTTGGACCTGTATTTTCGGAACCTTCATAAATTGGCACAACTCTTTCCTCTCTTCCATCTCTCTCTGCAGGATTCTCTAACCCTGTATGTGCCATTTGTTCCCCCTCTTCAGGATCATTGTCATAAACCCAACTTGACATGTCTTCTGCTGCTCAGCCTCTGCCTCTTCTAATATTTAAGTTCACACTTCCTTATTTCGTTATGACACATCTTTCTCCTCTCACCTTATAGACTTCTTCATTAAACAGAAGAAATTACTGGACCTAAAAAACAAACAAGCACAATATCTTTACTATGTTAATAAAAAAACAAGAATTTTCCTAAACCATAGAATGAACTGTACTGTACTGAACAACAGTAAAATGTTAAGGTCTACTTATTTGTAATAATTCAGAGCTTGAACTTTGATATAGCCTTTAACTATAGCCTAAAACAATTTTCCTAGATCCCACCTAACAAATACTACCTATCTGCTTCTCCTGACAGCTCACTTCACTGGGAATGATTAAATCACCCCTCACTCACTCACAGCATGATGGAGCCTGACCAGTAGGTGGATGAGGATATGAAAGTTTGTACGTCAAAATAGAGCAGCATTTTTTGTTATATCGCCTAGCCCTACCTATAACAATAACAATTCAAGAAAACAGGGATTTTCTGCAGTATAGATCCAGTGTTGTAGTAGTATGGCAAATTCTTTTTCATGCAGAATATTTTTACTTACAAGTACACATTGTAGGCCTACAGACATGATAAATACAGTTACTACTTTGTTGGATTTTAATAGACATTTAATAGCACATTTAAAAATTTACTAAAGGTGTATATTTTGATATTGGTTTTGTTTAAATTATGTTATTTTCAGGTTACCTTCACCACTTCACGTCCACATTTTGAGGCTGGTAATGGGCATTTTCAGACTTTGACCACGCGGGGGCAGCAGAGGAGCTTAAACACGCACCACTTCCAAACTCTAATCATCCAAACATTAGTAAACCAGTGTTTCTTCAGTCCACAAACAATCAAACTTAACTGTCTCCTACTAAAAGTAATGATAAACAGCTCTTATAAACTTTGTGGTCGTAATTATGTTGGTGTAATATTGTCATTTTAGTTTTTGCCCACAGCCCCCTCCTCTTGCCCCCAGCGGAGAGGAAGAGCAGAGACAAGTGAACAACAACGCAAGGAAGATAGGATAGGAAATCGCGGAGGTGGGTGTTTTCTCCTTTTCATTTTGAGTCCACGTCCTGCTGTGTGCAACGCTTATTTATTTTACCTTTCGGCTGGTTGTTTTGGCACGTTTGGAGCATTTTCCGCCCCAATTCAACTCACTTTTCCGAGGTTTCTTTCGGATTGTATCGGAGCAGCGGCAGCAGCTCTGTCGGCTGTGCTAGGCCTACGTCGACCTCAAAAGCACTTATGGACTTTGAGAAAACAAACTAAACTGTCTTCTGAATAGGTAACTATGCGTCTTTCGTGGGTAAATCTACGCGCAAATACCTGGATTATGTCTTTGTTGAGGAAAAAGTTGTTTAATCGGGGCGAACTTGCTTGTTGTGGATGGACGCAGAGTTAGCATGCTAGCATAGCAGTCGCTAACATGGTGTCGTTCAAACTAGTGTGAGTATGTCATACAAGTTTGCAGGTTAAACATTTTAATACAAATCTTGTGGTAATTGCAGTGCCATTTCATGTAATGTTTAGTGCAGAAAAAGTTGTGATTTCTTGTTTAAACAGCTTGTAATTTCAGTATTATTTTACTTATGGAAAAATATGATTTTATTGTGGTTAAACATTGGCTAATATTTTTCTAGTGCAGCATACGTATATGTTTAGACAGCCCAGATACAAGTTGAATAAGACATTTGGCAGATTTGCTCTGTGTTTTTTGGATATAACTGTATGAATACATTTGGTCCTTTTGAATGTAGTCTTCTGTGTTGTGTCTTAATTGCTATATGGGAGAGTTTAAATTATTATTAAGACACTGGAATTGCTATATCCATAAGCCACTGTAGTAAAGAAATAATACTTATATATTTTCAGATCACAAGTATCTTATAAATTGATATTATACTATGTTTCAGTTCTTTACTTTTATTTCATTCATTCTAGCGGTATTCCCCAGGAGGATAGTAGGTGAGCATCAAGGAAGTAACCACCTTTTGGTTCAGGCCAACCAGCCAGGAGCAAAGTCCAGCTTCCTTATCACTGAGCCATTATTCATTGTACCTGAACGAACGCCCCCTCTCTCTCTATCTCTCTCTCTCTCTCCTGGAAACACTGGAGTAACTGTGGTCTGTGATTCACTTCTTCAAGTCTAAATCGTTCATTGTAGTAGGTGTATTATTAGGCTAGCCCCTTGTTTTAGCAGCTGTCATTTGATGTGGTCACGTCGGTGGAGACTAGAGGAGGGTGAGTAGATCAGAAGTGGTAAAAGGGGGGAGAGACAGAGGAGCAAGACTACAGTCAAACCTGTTATATGAGTCTGTAAAGTGTGCTGTTGCCGCTGCTCTAGTGGGGTGTGGTAAGGTGCAGGCGTGTTTGTTGCACCTTTTATTCTGATGGCTTCTCATCTTACAGTTTAAACCAGGCCTGGGTTACTGCGAAATGGTTATTAGTGTGTTCTCCTAGGATGTTAGTTTGAAAATGCTTTCTAGTGATAGTTATGAGAGTATTTCAAATGTTAACTAACTTTTCTGGTGGAATGTCTGTCACCTGCATGTCTCCTTAAATATTCTCCGTAAGGTGTTAAACTTATTTATCTCTTAGGAGACAATCAAGTGATGCCATACAGCAAAGTTACTGATCAGACATGCTCACAATAAGAACGTTTTAAGATATTTTTTGAGCAATAAAATTCCTGTAATGGAATAAATGGAGGGTAAATATGTTTAATGCAATAATGCAGTACAGAAGCAACATGTTCATGGAGATGAGCAAGTGGCAGACCCTCAACCAAAAAAGCTTTGTGCAGTATTTAAGTTTATAGTTTGAGAAATATCAACAAGTATCAAGTATATCAACATCCTCAGCTTTGCTTCATGGTCTAAAACCTTGCTTGGTTTTCAATGTTTGGTTGAAATAGCTTTGTATTTTCTTCAGTATTGCCTTGTAACTAAAAAACAATTGTACTCTGCTTGATATGTTTGATTATCATTGTAGTTGTCTTTCTCTCTGTAATCTACTAAATATGCTTGAAAACCAATAGAGGAATGTGGAATGGCATATCATGTACTCACGCAAGGTCGCAGATAGCACTGTCTGTCAAGCAATGTTTTGAATTTAAAACTCTCACTAACTTTTCTAATTATCAACTTCTACGAAAAGCTGACAAAGCTGAAAAGCTAGTCTGTTGTACTTTTAAGTGTCTTTGATTGTGATAAAAATCTACATGTGGTGTTATGTTACTAATTTCACTTAAGGTTTTCTTGGTCTTTACAGTATGGACAAATGCCTGACATATTTTTGTAAATAGCTTGAGGTCTTCCCAGTGTTGACCTGTTGCAACAGCCTGTACACAAGGAGAGATTCGCAAGTTTTGACATGTTGCTTCTTCAAGGAAACATCCCTTGTTAAAGACAAACATGTTAAAATTGGCCTAATTTTTAGTTTTATTTCTTTATTTGCCCCTAGATTTACTGTTGTTGGTTGAGAGTGAAGTTTTGCCGCACGGTCAGTTGTTTTAAGTAGCCTATCATTTGTGAGGCTGCGTAATGACGGGCTTCTAGTGCACAGTAAGGGTGTGTCTCACTGACAAACTGAGGTTGAGGGTTTTTTTTTTTATTCTTTGATTCGCTCCTCCTCCTCTTTCTGTCTCTCTCCAGCTTACTCTCAGTCTCGCTCTCACTCCCTCTCTGTGTCTTTCTCCCCCGCTCTCCCCTTCTTTCCCTCTCTCACAGTCTCACCCTATCTCTCTCTTTCTCTTTCTGTCTCACTCTCCCTGTTCTGTCTCTATGCCTGTTTCTCTGTCTCTCTGCCCCCCCGTCTCTTTCTCCCTCTCTCTCCCTCTCTCTCCCCCTCTCTCCCTCTCTCTCTCTTTCGGTTACACCTGCAGCCTGTGTTTTCATTTGAATGATGGGCACGTAGCCACACTGCCGGATCAGGCACTGCTTTGGGACATGTGCTAAAACAAAAAGAACAGATTATGACAGTGTCCTGTAATGATTAACACACAGAATAGCACTATATCTGGACTCACTCTGACCTCATTTATTTTTGATATGCAGATAAACATTTAACTGGAACTAGATATTCATTTGACAAACAGGACAAAATGTGATTGTCCCTGAACAGCTTCAGAATGATCTACATAATGAGCAACATAAAAAAGTACAATTATATTTTTTGTTGAAAAGTACAGTCTATTAATGGGAAAAAAGTAAAAAAAAAATAAAAGATGAATGTGATATCAAACTTAGCATTGAGTATCGTATAAACTATAGTCTTGGTCAAAATTGGGGAAATTGACCTGAATGAGGATAACCCAAGGAGTGGATGAGATGAACGTTAAACCCAGACTCAAAAGATGTCTGCACTGACTCTAATGAAACAAGAACATAACAACATACAACAATGCTTATGTTAAATTGAGTGTCGTACTGTCCGTACCACGTCCCCTGATTGATTCTCACCATAAGTCACCATATAGTTTGAGATGCCTTGGGTTATGACTTGTAAGTTTACATGATCTATCATTGGCAGTGTTGCTTATTGATGTTAGCATGAGCAATAGCATCAGCTTCTTCGAGAAAGTGACATTAGCACAAAACAGTGACCTGCCTTTATAGCTTTGACTATAGCTTCATTGTTGAATGTGGGTCATGCTCTGATCGTGAGACGCCGCAGTAATTCTTCTTAATGACATCAGAACAACACTGGTATTTTTTTTGAAATTATATAAACTTATATAAAAGATTTGTGTTTTCCAGTAGGTCATTTCTCTGAGCACTAACACAAACATATTTGAGGTGCAACTTACTGTGAAATATTGGAGGAATCTGGTTTCATAAATGCATGTGTAGACCTGTAGTGTTTCGTATACCTGTTTAATATTGTATGATTCATCAGATCCTTATGGGAAAGATGGAGCTGATTTTCTAAAACATTATTAAATGGAGGTCATCCAAATTGTCAGGGTTGCATTAAAAACTATGCTACTTTTTTTAATGTTGCAAAATCTGTCATTTACCCGCATTATTAAAAGAGAACGCACAACAAGAATTTTCTTTATCAATTATACACTTTAGTTGGTTAAAATGTATTATAAAAATGGCAATGTACAACAATCGTTTAACTAGGCAACTACTTTAATAATTATTTGTAACCCTGCAGAATATCCATGTTTAAATCAGTTGTAGAGTATATTTTAAACCAATACAAGTATAAAAGAATCACATGCACACCAGAAACTGGTTATGTTAAGCTGTAATATTCCTAAAAAATTGTCGTTTTCTCGTTTTCATCTTTTTCGCCTTTGTGAAAAAGTTTGACACAGGTACCACTGCTGCTTGACCCAGAAATGCCACAGAGTCTAAATTACATAGCGTATGGCCAGTACCCACATAACTGGAGTATTTTTTGCCTCTCCTTTGGCTTACAGCGGTGGCACATTTCCTTCCTGTGAGTGTGGAGAGGAGACAGCTGGAGAGCACAGGGCACTCAGAGGGGTGTGTTTTCTGTACATGTGCTCTATATGTCTGCACTTATGTCACACTCACACCCTCCATTCACAAGACCAGGGACTGTCAAAATCTTACCACACATCACAATGTACAACTGTAAAAGTTGCACAATTATTCTGGTATTTTAAATCAAGGAGTGTCAGCGATGGTGATAGAAATGATTCTGTGGCATAGGTATAGTATCCCAACCAGGACTCATCCACATCAGTTTTCCTGGTTTAGATTACTTTTAGGGCTGGGCAAAAATTTTACTTGCAGTTCAAATCGATTTGTTGTGAAGAAAATAATTTTTCACTACTTTCTAGCATTGAAAATTACATTGGAAACGTAAGAAAGACTGTTCACTGCAGTCACAGGGACCAAAGTTTAACACAGGCGCACGGGGCCACGCGCGGGGTCACGCACAAGGCCACGCAGCTTTGCCTGCTTTGAAATCAGGGATATCAATGAATGAGATAAAGCAAACTGTTGCATTAAAGATTTCCCCAAAGGCCACTGGGTTAAATATGATCCTTGAATACAATGTTTTCAGTTTTTACTATTTTCTGTAGTTTTATTTTCAGGCAAAATCACCCAGCCCTAATACTTCTGAAAACCGAGTCTAAAAAATGGACAAAACCAGGGTTATAAAAGAACAAAAATCATGTTAAATCTGAGTCAAATCTAAAAGTCAAAAACTTTAAACAAAATGAACTAAAATCCATAGCCAGTCTTAACCTTTGATGCCGATGTATGAGGCACTCTAGTTGTCATGCATTAGCCCTGATCTGTCCTGGTCCAGTCTGGATCAGGATGGCACTGAGGCTTTTGGACCTGGGCCAATGCTAACACACAGAGCTCTCTTTGGCCAAATGAGTGACCAGCCCTGAGTCAGCGCAGAGCAAGCCAAACCACAGCTTCACCTCAACTCTGTCTGAGCAACTACAACTGAAATGGCATATAAAGAAGCAGAGGTGGACGTACATTTGAAATTCTCAGAAAGTAAATTCACTGCATTTTAAAGGTGCACTGTGTAACTTTTCTGGTCTAAGGTCCAAAGCTTTGATTGTCTCCATGGATTAATTATTGCTTTTCCTGAAATGTTCAACAGTATGGCGTTAAACTTGTACATCTTGTATTTATTCAGTCAGAGATGTTTTTTGCTAAACATTCACTCTTACGGTGAGGGTGTTGCCTCTCCACAGATCTGACCTGTAATCTAGTGTCTCCATGGAGCATACAGCAGATAAATTGCCATACTGTGAAATATGCAGCATGCAAGCAGGTAGCAGATCCTCCAGCAGCGAAGTTACGCAGGGCACATTTAAATATAATAAAACATTGCTCCTATTACTTTGTATTAGCTTTACAGTTAGGAATGGATGAAACACATCTTCAGCTATTCTCCTCCTCCCATTGCATTGACATGTCTTTATTCAACGGGATCAAGTGTTGGGGATAATTGTGTTAAGCTTTAGCTCCGGTTTAAAAGTAGTTTAGCCTTGTAGTTTGTAAGCTATCCCACTTAGCGTTGCCTTTGCCTACATCCTCCTTACAGTAGATGGATGGCTGATGTCCTGGCTTTAAGTGAGCAGAGCTGTTTGAAACTCGCCACAAGAACAAGTTTTTGAGAGAACGTTGTTTTCATGGACACAAACTTGAAAAATAGATGAAGGCTTATGTTGCCAGAGGTCTATTTAACCTCGCTCTGTGATGTGTAATAAAGGCTTTTTACATCTTTATTTTCAAGTAATATTACTGTAGTAGCTCTTTGACTTGACAATGGATTTCATGGGCACTTAAGATCATTGTAAAATATAATTGACGACCGCATTAGTTGTAAAGAGAATTTTTATTGGTTTGTGGTCAGCTGATGTTGGTCGACTTGCATTGAATGTAATGATCAGGCTTTCAGGTCCAGAAGTTTGGATGCTAGTTGCTAACCTCCTTATTGGTTTGGAAAGTAAGTGACATGGCTTTTATTCACTTAGATGATTTAAATTATAAAATTGTGTGTCTTGTAAAATTTTAGTTACTCCAAAGAATGACTTGACTCAATTATGTTGCATCTTTTTTGTAACTGCTGCTGGTTAAGTTGAGATGGGAACTGATCTGGTGTAAAGCTGCTGAAAAACATAGGTAGGGCGATGCTGTCTTAGTTGACCAACAGTTTTATTATTAATTATGGAAATAAAGGGATATACATGGAAAGTTTCATCTGCCATTTACTCGTTCTTATCGTTTTGCATTGTTGTTAGTGGGTTCATCAGATCAGATCAGTCAGATCATAGAGATATAGTTTTGAGAGCTCACAACATGTCCTGCTTTAGTCAACTAATTAATGCATCGGGAATGTCTTTAGTTGAAAGTATTATAGTAATATTTCTTTAGTCAGCTACAGCCCTTTTTGTAAGCAAATTTTTTGTTATACCTATTATAATACGGGAATCTTGGCTGCTGCCCCCATCTAGGAATGACATCACTTTCTATAATCTTAAACCAACAATTCTGACTGAGCTTGTGCCGAGACTGAAGTGCTTAAAAGTAAAAGTGTTTTTGATTGAAGGATGAGAGGAGCACAGAGCAGAGTGAAGGAGGGACTGTCTCTTGTCTGAACAGAGGAGGCAGGACTTGACATGCAGCGTTCTCCTGGAATGTGTGACAATGGTGCTGCGTGAGAGACTTACAAGGCTCAAAGAGTTCGTGCAACTGAAGGAAAGAAACAAAAGACAGAAGCTGATGTGTTCAGGCAGGATCCATTAATTTGTCATGCTGAAAAAAAACTAATTTACATGCACTGTGCCATGTAGAAGATGTCACCTTGATAATACTAATAATAAAAGATACATATTAGTTTTTGCTTAGAAACACATCAGACATTGGAATTGGAGTTAAACTAAAATTAAATGAATACAACTAATCATTTTTGTGGGCTTAGATTCCTATGTTGAGGACAATTGACAGAACATTGCTTTAAATAGTTAATTGCTATGGTAAGGGTGCAATTTCACTGTAATGATCAATAAATAATAACTGAATAATCAATCAGTGATCATGATTATTATTAAGAATTAAAATAATATGAATTGTGACAAACTACTCAAAAAAATGGATGTAAATGTACAGTGCTTTGTTTTCTGGTTGTTTATGTCACATTACCATTTCTCTAGTATGTGACCAGCTTTATGAACTCAAAAGATAAAAGTAAAGGCAATGTATTAATGACATTTAAGGAGGTTTTCACTGTTGTTTGGGCATGATGTCGCGTATAGTAATTTAGACTGTACCATCCCTATTGTCCATTAGAGCTCTGTGCTTTAGTCTGCCTCATCTGTGCCTCTTCAGCAGTAATGGTTGAGTCTCATACAGTGTTCTTTGTTTGTGCTGCCGGACTCCGATCAGATCGACATGATTCAGAGGACTTTGATGTAGAAAATGCTATTTACCCTCGTCATTTGGAGATGAGTGGCACAAATGTCATCGGCTGATTAGGCTCATTCTTCAGTGTTCAGTGACAGGATGTCCTCATTGTGGATTCTGATTTTTGGGGCTGTCTCTCAGATAGATTAATCAAATTTTAAGCAAATCGAGATATAATCATTTCAAATTCAGCTTTGGATTTTGTCCATGGACTTCACTGTCTTTTATATTTATAACAAATGTGTGTTTCTGCTATGAACTATTAGTGTTGCCCTTTTCCTTCAAATTTCAGTTTATTTTCTGATTTTCAGTGTAACAGGTTAAACCAAATTGTCCTTCTTGCACACATTTTGATTTGGTGTACATTTTTACATCATGTCCTTCCTCTGGCAGCATAATACATTTATACATACTTTGTATTGGCACAAACTATCATCTGCATAGGTCGAGGTAAATTTATTTGTAGAATAGATGCTGGATATCAGTTTAGATAAACGTTTGGGACACTTTGGCCCTGTCTTCCCTGCTGTTCACTTTCCATTTCTCTGGGAAGTCGGTGCTAACGACCTGCTCGCGCTGCCGTCATCAATCTCACTTCTTCACTATTTTTAACCTGCAGCTGAAGGTGAAGAAACCAAATTACATCCACAGCAGGTTAGATTCTGCTAAACTTTGCACATGATCAGACGTGATGATGTATGCCGCTATGAAACTTCTGGAGTGCGATGTGTCTTGGATCGTGCATATTACTTTGGCTGTAACTATTAGAGATGTATTTGGCCAATATTTGCACTTTAGTGTAGTGGCTAACAGCCAATATTTTGTTGAGCAATTAACTGGCTGAATACCTAACTTAGTGTAAAGACTAATACCGTGTTGAGGCCACAGTGTCAGGGACATCGAGTTCACATACAGTCTACGGAAGCACGCGTGTCTGGCAAGTCCAACATATTTGGGGCACACCTTGAGCGTTCATGCGGCATGTTAGAGCTACCGCGTCAGGCGCCAGAGTTGAAAAATACAGTGAAAAAGACAGTAACTGAGGTAATTCATTTCAAATCACATATTTTGGAGACAATCAGCGAAATGTGCCCTACATATCAGCCCAAAAAATATTGGTGAAGCTAATGAACCAACAAAATTGGCATCCACATTCAACATGAATAAACTCTATCTGATGGCTCGTTGTAACTCTAGTTACTAACTTGTAATCTGTCAAATAATTCAAATATAGTAATTTGTCACTTTTAAATTAGGAAAATAATCTATACTACATCTTCATCTGGAAAAATGTGTCACTGATGCTGTTTGCTATAAACCTTTGAGCAGATGTGCTGACTATGAAGCATTCGAGGTCTATTTTTGTACTGTGAAAACCACCATTACACGTTTGATTTTTGCTCTAGTCAATGCTTTATTTCTAATGTTTGTTTAGTATGTTCCAGGTTGTGCTTCTTTTTTAACTTGACAGTGTAGTGTTGCTCACAGCGCCCCTTGTGGTTGGGCAGAAACTAAGCATGTATCGCACAAACAAAGCCCTCTGTGTCTGAGCCTGGATTAAAATGTGTTTGATTAAAGACCTGCCTCAAGTCTGGCCTTGTCAAACACTATCTCTGCTTCCTCCTCCCCCTCCTCCTCCTCCTCCTCCTCCTCCTCCTTCTTAATCTGTCTCCTTGACTGTTTCTTTAATAATCATGTTTTATCTTTGAATTTTCTGTCCTGTCTCCATATTTGTTCTATAAGTTATTTTGATTTGTAGTTGCACAATGTATTACAACAAGGTTGATATTATGAACAAAAATATAAGCTTGATTTGATTGCAGTTGGACCTGGCTGTCCAACTGGCCGAAATCTGTTAAAACATGTCATTTCACATTTGTCTGATACTTGACTTGCACATTTAAAGACAAGTGTAGAAATATCACATTATACCCTTATTTGGAAATTTACAATTTTGTTTTTCATTTTAATTTTAATCAGCTCTTCTTGTTACATTTTTATTATAAACATTATAATTTATAGTTACATTTTAAATATCTTCAAAACAGCATCCACAATATCCACTATTTTTCAATAATCTACCCACCTCTAATTAGATTTGAACATTAACACTTTGTCACCCTATATTATTTTTGTTCATTACAATATTAACTCTTGGATAGTTATACGATATATAATGGCATGTTTTCATATATTGTGCAGCTATAATTTTTGTCACAAGTGAGTCTTTTAATTTTTCCTTAAATATATTTTGTGATATTGTTCTCCCTGTTGTTTTTCTAACTTCTAACCTTGGTGCTTATTTTCATATATTGTTCAGCTTTAAGTGGATCTTTTAATTTTGTGATATTGTTCTCCCTGTTTTTTTTCGGTTTTTTTCTACCGTCTAACCCTGGTGCTGGTCTGCCCCTCTCCTCCCTCTCAGTGTGAATGGAGCAGTGTGCGAGTACGGCCTCTCTGCTGGCCTCTGTGCGGGAGCAGGAGAGGCAGTTTGAGATGCTGAGTCGAGCCCTGGAGGAGGAGCGCAGGTCGTGTGCCGGCACCCTGCCCCGCCCCCTCCCCAACATGCAGGTAACCTCCCTCCAAAAAAAGACATGCTCGTCCCATCTGAATCTGAGCTCATCCTCTGCATCATCTGTATCCATGGCGACATTCCTCTGGTCTGAGTTCATGTGATCCACCTTCATCATGGTTCTTCATCTTCATCCCGTCACTAACACTGAAGAAAATGCCTCCTCCAAGGGCTTTAACAGCTGTTTAGTTTAATGCATCATGCTAATTAATGAATACTATGGGGTTACTTGTAGGGCTGTCACAATAACATTAACAGTAACATTCACAATAAGATTTTGAAGTGCATTATATTGCTATGAAATATGTCACAATAAATAAAGGAATGGGGGCCTTAGACATAATTTATCTTCTATTTATAATTCGATTCCTCAAACAGAGAAAACAGTAGGGCTAGCCTGTATGCTAATAGGTGTGAGAGCATCCACTAGGGGCTGAATAATTATGTATTATTAAGTATGACTCGGGCACACTTCACACTTAATTTAGCTCATTAGACGTAGCCAACAAACAGAAACAATAGGTGTGCAAGTTTCAGTGTAGTTAGCTCTTCCCTTCAGATAGATAAGGCAGTGGTCACCAGCAATCTGACTAGAATTGAAGAAGCAGCTTAGATGAGCAGTGAAACGTCTTAACTCCTACAACTATTTGTCCAGGTGTCAGATTTGAAATGTTCTTTTACTATCACAATAAATGATAATATTCAAACTACTATTCACTACGGCCCATTCACCCTACAGCAGGATATTCCCAGTAAACTCCTTTCTAAATGAACCAAATGCTTAAAGTATGAGCTACAATAACTAAAGCTCTTAAATCTATTGTTCCCGCTTTCATCTAGTGAATGATAAATCAAGGTAGTAATTATAATGACAGGCCTAATGACAATAATGATAAAACAACATGAAGGTTTATTTCTGTAGCATATT
The DNA here is from genome assembly GCA_019594935.1 of Periophthalmus modestus. NCBI lineage: Eukaryota > Metazoa > Chordata > Actinopteri > Gobiiformes > Gobiidae > Periophthalmus > Periophthalmus modestus. Next base: position 20,203,494 of record JAIEZT010001373.1, read on the forward strand.
TAACAGACCCAAAACAGACCTTTTATCTCTTTACATTTTAAATTGTATACTCTGTGGATTTAGAGTTTTGGGGGAAAAGAAACCCATTTGTTAAATAGTTAAGACCATTTTCTCTTAAAGTATCACTCATCAAAGGGGACACACATCACCTCCTGCTCTGTCCACAACTTTCACTTTCAAAACTTAAACTGCTGAAACCCACAATACTCTGGTACTGTTTTCAGTTATTGTGGACAGAAAACACTCTTGCCTCCTTCAGACATCAACACTCCAGTGAATACACAGAAACAAAACCCAAAACACAATATGTGCCACTGTTATTAAGAAAAGGCTATGGTTGTGTAAAGTGGCTGTACAATATTGCGTCAAATTAATCTAAGAAATCTAAGAAAAGCAAATAAATTCAGATTATAGAAAATTTGAAGTGAACCACAGGCTGTTAAAGCCCTTCTGCGGAGGCTGGAGCTCTATGTAATATCAGTAGCTTGTGTCATTGTGGTTGTGTACATACTTTTCTTCAAACTTAACCTATTGTGACTCCCGTTGTTTAGTCTGTTTAATAACGAGCATGTGTTGGAATGTACAGTTTTGCTTTCATATACAGAACATTCTAAGAAATCAACAAACTTTTGCCTTTTGGATCTGTTGTGTTGTCACATCTGACTTGTTCTTTTGGCTTTGATTTTCTGATAAAGTGTCCCGCTGGTGTAGTCCACGCCCTCTGTGCCCTCTTATCGTGCAATAGTTGGTTCAGTTTCAGACAAGTGACTTCATGCTTTTATTGAACAAAGTAGACACACACCCACAAGGTCCTAGTGTCTTCTTGGCCATTGACACACTGCGCTAAAATTGCAGAATTTACAACTAGCTACTGCTAACCATGTCAGGTATGTTTGCCAAAGGGTTTCGTCATACAATGTCGTAATATTCTACAGAGCCCATAGCTTAAAAATTAGGTTTAGATGGAACAAAGTTCAACCTCTTCTTTATCAGCACAACTGTACTACAGTGACATTATGTTTTAATTAATGCCACAAAAACTGTGTGGTTACTTAATGGCACAGGTGTGACTGTTGTCAGTTGAAAGTCAGCCATTATGATTCATATAAAATGGATAACATTTAAGAGTTTTCTGTTAAAAGATTTCTGTCAGAAAACACAAATCACCCAATGAGAAAACAAATTCCATGCAAAAACAAAACTTGATATCAAAACTTCTCTTAGTATAAAAATGCTGTGACCTGACAAGACCAGACTAGAAAGTGGATGCGATCTTTAGGTGACTCACTTAAGCCATTTCAGTTATTTTAATGACCACCGTTGCCTGTCACTGCACATTTGGAAGTGACCCAGTGAAAGCGTACCTCTGATGAAGTGAAAGGAGGAAGCACAGGTGTGTAGTGGTGTGTTGTGGAAAGTTAGCATAGCCGACCTCTTAGCATTAGCCTGTTTTAGCTGTTATCTATCTAACAGTGTTTACACAGCCCAGAGGCTCCAGCATGCCTCTGCCACTCTCCCAGGCAGCGGCCCAGAGCTCAGCCTTCACTGACAGGTTCCCACACGCTCACATCTGCCCCTAACTTTACTCCTGGGAACTCAAGTCTCGAATTTCTTTGTCCAAACCTGTAAATTGTGTTTGAATAGTCTTCCCAGTGGTTGGAAGACATTTTAAAATGGGTTACATTTATTCATTTAGTGCCTCATTTTGATAAGTGTTTTTGTCACATATAAAAAGGCCTCTCCAAATCAGGAAGAATTGGTGTTGAGCAATCACATCCCTCTGTCCTCTTAGCCGCTAGGATTTACCTGTGGAGGCCCTGTACAGAGCGTCCCCTGTGGCAGGAATGGAAAAAGCACCACGCCCATGTCTCTTAGGGCCAGGCAGGGCATTTTTCCACTGAATTTTGTGGCTTTATTGTTGGCTGCTGTTTGTCCATTACTCACCATTTCACCCCATCTGTGTTTTCCATCATCAAGCTCATTAATTTTCTGGAAACATTTGTTCAACTTTTGTCAACTTCACCATTGTTTTGCCTTTGTAGTGTTATAAGATTTGCACAATGTAAGCAAGCAGCAGACAGCAACAGTCTACTGGGGTAATGTGTCTAGGCGGAATAGTTGTCATTAATTTAACAATTTTTAAATGTATTTGACTATTAACTAGCATACTGTGACGATCACTAGTATAGATTATTAGGGCTGCAACTAGCAATTATTTTAGTAATTTTGTAGTATTGTATATTGGGATTTTTAAATACAATTTTAACAATATAAAGGTTGAAATATGGTGACTGAAGTCTTCTAGGTAGAGAAAAATTATGAAAAATATGTATTAGTGATGAAATATTCCTTTTTTAGCACATGACTTTAATTAATTCTGCTGTCAAGTGCCTTTTGGTATATGTTTTAGAGTTTTATATATAGTCAGATAATGATTGCAATTCTCAATCTGATTACATTTATTTTTCTGGTCAACAAGTCGTGATAATCCAACAAATCGTTACTGCCCTATAGACTATTATAAATATGTAGAAGTTCAGAAATGTTATTTTGAGCTGTATCCGCTCTGCTAGGTGAATGCATTAGCTGAAATGGCTTCTTTGGTCTGATTTGATGTCTTCAGTGGTGTTGCCGGTTAACTGTTTTGACTTTCAAAGCCCCCCTCACTCATGTCGCTCATGTTAATGTTTCCTCTTTCCCCAGAACGGGCGCATTCCTGATGCAGGCCTAGAGCGGCTGACTCTGAACGAGGGTTACATCAACGGGACACATCACGTAAGCGCGCCTTAAGAGCCCTCTCCGTTTCATCTGTTGAATAATTCAGTGGCGTTAGTTGAAGTTAATGGTTCTTCTGGTTCTTTGGCTGTTATGTAGTTCATGATGGAGCCGGGTCAGCTGGTGCAAGAGTCCTTCAGCGTGGAGGAGCAGCCCCCAGAGCCGCCTGTCATCACCGTGGAAACTGGAGAGGATGGGACCACACGCCGCACAGAAACCAATGTAAACAAACACAGTATTTTTAATATGATACAACCAAACTACTAGTTATGCAATCTGACACTGTAAGATGTAATATTATAACTTCAAATTGCTCTCTTTGAAAGAATGTGACAGTGAATTTGTTACGGGATGTGTCAGTCCACTTAATCCCACTGGATTAAGTGGAATGATTGCACCATTTACAAAGTCACAGTTAACAGTTGAAATTAAACATTAGTTTATGCAGGGGTAGTTTTAGTTTGGCAATGAACATGCTGTCAGAAATTACAGCATGCATATTTTATCTTATTGAAAATAAACAGGAGTAACAGGAGTGTTCAGGAGTAACAAACCCTTAGTAAATGGTAGTATGTACTTTGAAAACTTGACTGTCAGAATACATTACATGTTGTTTTTCGTATGGTAATGAACTTACATCAGTAAGAGGGTAGCCCTGCGTGTAGTTTTTACAACCACCATTCCTCACAGTTCACTCACAGTTCACGCTTCTATACATCCTCTGACCTATTAAAAATGTTCCTGTTTTGTTTCAGGTAAAGAAAGTAATAAAGACCACTACCACACGCACAGTTATCCCCTCTGTGTCGGACACCTTGTCTCTGGACGGAGGTGGCTCAATGACAGGTATGGGCTACACCACTCCTTACAGGCCGGCACCAGGAGGGCCAATGGAGTACCCCACTCACACTGTACCTCGCAACTACCACTACGGACCACCAGGGGGCTACGACGACTACAGAGGTGGACCCCCGTCTGACACTTACGCCAGCCTCACCCGAGGGGCCCGCATCGACGATCGCTACAGGTCTGTACTCTGATGTATTTGGGAGCAAGACATAAAATGGGCATATTATGTAACATTAACTTATATGAAGTTTTAACCGTGTTGTAGTGGTGTTCCCTTATAATTATCTTACTCAGAGTTGTGTTGTGATTGATCAAAATCCTGTATTATCTTGTTTGTGTGCTCAGAAAAAAAATGATTATCAGCTTTTTTAGAACCCTACTCTGAGGAAATTGTGAATTAATGCTACAAATATATATTTTAAAACTAAAAACATAAAGTATGTCTTCTTTGAACTTCAGTAGACAAGACTTATCCGTGTAATAATGTTTTTCATCTTTAAATCCATTTTTGTTTTAGGCCGGTTCACCCAGATGGTTACAGGACGTTGGATCCAAACTACAGAGCCCAGAGCAGAGGCCAGCTGGACCCCTATGCAGCCCAACCACAGGTATTTTCAACATTCATCCCGGGCTTGTTTGGTGTGCCTCTCCATTTCATGCATCTGTTTTGGTGTCTTTTATTTACATAACAGATCTGGTCATATTCATTTTCAGCTTCCTGTTTAACGGTGACACCATTTTCACCATTCAATGGATGGATAGATTTTTTTTTTCTTCACTCTCAAACCCATGTATATTTCTGTTTATTTTTTTGTGTAGGTCGGACGTGGTAGTGCAATGGAGCTATCGTCCATCCCCCGGTTTGTCCCTGAGCCCTATGGTTTGGAAGACGACCAACGCAGCATGGGATCTTATGAGCCTGACTACGGCATGGGACATCCTATGCACTACAGCACAGTGCCCCGCAACCACCACGCCTTCCCCCACGCCCCGCCACGACGAGCAGGGTATGATCTCACTCTTATGTGTTAGGGATACACAATGATGACATTTTTTGTTTGTTTAACTTAGGCAAAGTACAAGACAAACTGCAGTAATCATATTTGGTTTGTGCCAGAACTCCTAGACAATATTACTATTATTGAATTCAGGGGGTGAAAAAAGAACAAAACACTAAACTACAAAGCTATAACATTGATTACATACTATTAAATGTAGTAAAAGTAACAAACTTTTATATTAGTCCTGTGAGCAAGCAGAAAGATCATTCAAAAAAGTAATGGGTTACAGTTATCCGTTACTTAACGCAAAGTAATTGTGTTGGTAATTGTGTCACTGTGTGATGAAAGTAACTAATTACGAGATGTGGAGCTTATAATGCACCAGCGTTATAAGCTCCACAGAGCTCAAAATCACCAACACAAACTCACAACTGTAATGTCATAACTACGGAGAACAAACTATTATCCCCTTTACACAGCAGACTGTGGCCAAACAACAGTGATATCAGAACACTGCAAACATGGGCACGCCACATGACAACGCTAATACACTTGTAAAACCAGAGGTGAACCACCAAACATATTAAATAAGCTGCAATTACGATAAAGAGCGAAAGCAGAATGCTGTGTCTGCTATCGCCATGCTCACGTCTTTTTAGAAATCTGTAAGCTTCAGATGCATGAGGCACTCCTGCTGTAGACGTACATTTATTCTTCCATCACCAAATAACGATGTTCATAAAATTCACAAGAATCTGCACATTTCTCATTTCTTTTGAAAACGGCGAGTACCGTATTTTTCTGACTATAAGTCGCACTTTTTTTCATAGTTTGGTCGGGGTTGCAACTTGTACTCGGATGCGACTTATATGTGAAATTATTAAAATATATAATTTCACATCTTCGTTATTGTCACACTGACAACCGCGCAAAAGCACTCTAAGCAATGGATTTAGTGATTTGGAGTGAGATCGAGCGTAAACTTATTAGCTTGTTTTTCATGGTTTAGTTATCTGATTAACTGTTATTATCTTACGTTAACATACCATACACGTATTCAGTTCGTTGTCTATGCTTCATGTAGCTGAATAAATATACCGGTAAATGTGCTGTACTGGTATTCAGCCTGTTGTTCTCTATTTTATAGTTATTATTATAAATTACCTTTAAAGATAAAAGGTCTTGGTCTCGGACTCTGTAAAATAAATTTCCCCCAAAAATGTGACTTATAGTCCAGTGCAACATATGTTTTGTTTCTTCATTATTATGCATTTTTTCGCTGGTGTAACTTATACTCCAGAGCAACGTTTAGTCTGGAAAATACGGCATTTGCTCGCTTGTCAGCCCTAAACCAATGAAACCAAGTCTTTACAGCCACCTAACGCTGCTTCTGATTGACCGTCTTTACGATCTTTTTTTTTTTCTTTGCCAGTCACTGTCTCAAATCCCTCGTCTCGATCTTGTTTGCTTCGCATAAAACAAAGGAAAAAACTTTTCAGCTGCTCTGAATGAGACGAGAGGATGGAGTCTAATCTGTCACTACTGCTGTTACTTGCAGTAAAATAACCAACCCTGTTACATTGACAATAACAGTAGCATTGTTACAGCAGAGGAAAGTGTCATTAGATTACTCGTTACTGGTAAAAATAACCTAGCTACCAACCCCATTTAAGTATAATGGGATTAATCATTAACTATTTTTGTCATTATTTTTAATATATATATAATCAATATTCTAATTTTGCATATTTCTACAACAACTGTTTTTCAATATATCTCCCAGCTCTAATTGTTATTTCATTAAATTGTTTGCCAACCAAACTTCACTTTGCATTCTCAGGAGTTATGAGGGCACTTTAGATGGCGATATGAGTGGTCCTGCAGACATGTACTACTGGGGGGGTGCTCCTCTAGCTCAAGGCGAGAGGGGCAGCATGGCCTCTCTCGACAGCACCCTGAGGAAACCCCCTGGGCCCGGCGGCTGGCGACAACCGGAGTTACCAGAGGTCATCGCTATGCTTAACTACAGACTGGACCCGGTCAGGAGCAACGCAGCTGCTTACCTACAGCATCTCACCTATAAGAATGATAAGGTAAATATTAAAGACTTGTATATTAGGGGTAATTTAATTTGCAATATATGTTTAAAAAGTAGGATTATGTTCAGAGTGGACATTTTAAACTATGCCAGTAGCATTAACATATGAGAGGAGACTGAAACATAAACTGATAAACTAAAACTAGAATCCCATGAATTGATTGAATTTCAGAGCTTGTTTGTAGAGGTCTAAACTACAGGTACAACAAAGATACAATATAAAATACATTTTATATTGTATTTTATATCCTATAAGAATATTCCTTATGAAGTCTGTGGTGTGCTACAAAATTAGACAATATACTTTCATATTGTTTGGGCATTTGGAAGTCATACAGCATTGTGATTTCTATGTTTAGTTTATTTAGTGCTATTTGCTTATGTGTGTTACTGTGTTTCAGGTGAAAACCGATGTACGTCGTCTCAAAGGCATCCCGGCGCTGGTCTCGATGCTTGACAACCCAAACAGAGAGGTAAGTGTTTTTGAGTTTACCCTTTTTTTTTTTTTTTATCAACCTTTTGTAAAGGTACACTATGTAACTTTTCTGATAAAGTTTCTGCCACCTGCTTATCCTCATGAATATTATTGTTTTGCCTGAAATATTCTTTATGGCATTGAACATTAAAATATTGTAGCATTCTGGTGTAAGAAAATACACCAAACTTCTTCTGGTTGTTTATTTTCTGAACACAAGGGTAACGCCAAAACAAGAGCAAAACAGCAGTCTCAACACCTAAAGCAAGTCTCCAAAACCAGTAACTGACGAATAGAACCTTCACATCAACTAGTCAACAGAGCAAAGAAGTGTCGCATACAAAAGCAGTTGCATTAACAACAATTCAAATCAAATCACAGTGCACATTTTAAACACATTTGAAAGCACTCTAAAAAATGAACTGCTAAACTAATACAAGAGTCACATTTATTTAAATCACAGCCATTCAATTTGTGATTAAAATTCAACTGTGAACAATATTTCAGCCTTAGTTTAGGTGAACTTGAGACATGCCTCTAATACCAAAGTGATTGGGAGTAAATAAGCAAAATGTCTCGGTCTTCCTGGGCAAATCCTGAAGGTCAACTCTAATGCTAAAAATTGTCGTCCGCTTTCCCTTGGACTCCCTCTCATTTGGCTTGAGCTGTGGCAACTGTTTTGCTGATGTTCGTAAGGCATTACCCTCCAAACCACACCGTACATTCCTGCTGCAGAAGCATCGTAATTTGACATTTCATCCCTATTCCAGTACAGTTTGAAGCCTGGTGACTGTTCGGCCTGAGAAATGGGTCAAACCACTACTGCAGTCTTAACTTTTATATTTTATTATGTGTATTACGATTATATTTTTATGCTTTGTGGTTTGTCACTTGGAGAAATAAATATAATTGTGGTATAGTTTAAATACATGCTTTTGGTAAGATCTCATATGGCAACGACTGAGGTTAGTAATAGTATAGTGCATTTTTAAAGAATTTTAAAGAGGTATCCCAAATATTTCAGCTCTTACTTTCAAGTGAATTATATTGTTTGCTCTATTGACATCGGGTTAAGTAGAGTGGTCTTCTTAGCTGGAAGGTTATGTGACTGACAAGGTGGTCAGAGATGTCATTTTTACTAATTGGCAGTTATATTTCTATTAGCACCATGCTGATGTGGCTGTTTTGCATTATATATTTTCAGTAATAATATCCAAGCAACAATTTAAAATCAGTTGCTAGCTGGACATTCTTGCTAATTGCCTTTATTGATATATCCATGAATTTCCTCTGACAGGTTCACTATGCAGCATGTGGAGCACTAAAGAACATTTCCTATGGCAAAGACCCAGAGAACAAGATTGCCATAAAGAACTGTGATGGCGTTCCTGCACTGGTTCGACTTCTGCGAAAAACCCGTGACCAGGAACTTACCGACTCCATAACAGGTTAATAATCTTCCTTTTTTTACTGATGGCGCTAGTGTCTGTTTACAAATTAATTTTATTTCTGATAATTCTAGGAGAAAATGTATCAGTTATACTAGGTTTGAACTGCATTTTTAAAATGTTGCAGTCGTTTTTCATGCAGAAATAGTGGTTGAAAATGATACTTAAAACATTTTTTTTTTTTCTCAATTGCACTTTATAAACCTGAAATGGTAAATTAGTGTGCCGAAAAACGATTGGGTGAAATTGAGTTGATGGAAAAATTCTGTTTCAAAATACACCATTATCTTTATTGACCATAAAGATTAATAACACAGTGTTATGCTTGGAAAAAAGTATATCTTGTTATTCTCCCTTGACTAAAATAATTAATTGTATAAGTTTAGTTCTTTGAACTATGCAGGAAAGTAACGAACTGCACTCTTATAGCAAGCTTAACTTTTTGCTTTCAGGCACATTATGGAACCTGTCCTCACACGACTCAGTGAAAATGGAGATTGTGGACCACGCGCTTCACGCTTTGTCTGACGAGGTGCTGGTGCCTCACTCGGGCTGGGAAAGGGGTAGCAACGGGGCCGGAGGGGGCGAGGAGAACTGCAAACCCCGACATCTGGAATGGGAGACGGCCCTGACCAACACAGCCGGCTGCCTCAGGTATGGAGGTCTTAGAGGACAGGATTAGAGCTCATGCAGGTCACAGTATAATACTAAAAACTGGGAAAATATTATTATGAGAATTTCACTTGCTAATGTAAGTCATTTCAATCCAATGTTTAAAAAAAGGAAATGTGAAAGAAATGTTTTTAAAAAGTAAAAAAAAATACTTTGTTGGTCCACATGAAACAAACTGGCACAAAGCTACCAACTGCAACTAAAATTTAATTTCTTATAGCATTACCTGATCTCTCACACAAATGAAAGTAGATTTGATCTGGTTTAATAAGGCTCTCAGAAATTGCTGGCACCTACTTCCAAAATGTTGACATCATCAATTTTGAAGACGTGAATGCAATCTTCCATAGATGAGTTATGTCAAGCAAGAAAATGCAATTACATACAAAACCAGTAACTACAATTATTCAGTGCACTTAAAGGCATATAATGGAATATAATGGAAGTAGCAGTAATATGGAAAAAAAACATGTTGATTATTATAATGTGATACAGACAGTAACAGTGGAAACGCATTAACAATAATATGATATTATTTGTCCTTCAGTATTTATAGTCTGATGGATGGAGCAAAATGTGTAGTACATCTCTTGGTATTTACCATATGGAATCTACAAGCCCATAAAAACATTAGTCACATGGTCTTTACGGGAAAACATTTTAGTCTGTTTAAAAGCATCCTTTTAGCGGTCAACTGTCCTTCCCTATTTATGTAATTATCATTCATCATCATTATTCATTCACTCAACGGCACTATAGGCCTTTCACTGGTTTACATGCACACAAGAAATCTGATCGTTATCTGATTTCTGGAGTTTTCAGTTTATAGAAATAGCATGTATATGGCAAAATCTGATGTGAGTAATCTGATTCCTGTCTGATTGTTTACACCTGTGCATTTTTTAACAATGAAAATACAGTTCAAGGGAATTAATACAGCAGTGATAAAGATTAAAGTCTAAATGTGTTCATTTAAAATATATGTTGACTTAATTGATACATGTATATCTTTTTTTTTTTTTGATTATCACATTTCAGATGTAGTTATTGCATTATTAGATTTTTCTGGCCATGTAACTACACACGCCACATTCATACAAAGACAAGGTGGGTGAAGTATCTTGCCCAAGGACTCAACCAGAGCCTCTAGTCCTCTGGTTGGCAGCCAAACGTTCTAACCACTGAGCCTCTGCCGCTTCATTTTTAATGATCTGTTATTTTTTGACCCATGCATCACCTAATGTAGTAATTTGACCCTATATAATCAAATGTTTACTTTCTTTTAGAAAAAATACTGATTACTTAAGCTGGAATCTTTAACCAAATCCAGAGTCCTGCAGTGGACAGTAGTAGTTCAGATACAAGGGCAAACACAGGACAAAGGGGCATTAACTTTAAACAGTGTAAACAGTTTGTGGTTCCCCTGCCTTCTTTATCTCTGCATTCCCCTCATGGTCAACTACTGTGCAGTGTCTGGGAACGACTCAAAATATTTGCAAAGAAAGACTTCAATACTTTATACTTAATGATTTTTAGCATTCTAAGGGAAAACAATATTCATATTGCAATTACATTTTGACAAATTTTTTTTCAAGATTGATTTCACAGTCCAGGGGCATTAATGAAAGGGAGACTTAAATACCACATGCTAAACCAGTACGAGAGTTCAGTACGTTTCAAAACACCCCATACTTCATATTTCCTTCACTTCAGAGGGCATTATGGACATTTTAGTTTGTACTTAGTATTCCCCTTATTCCAGAAGTTTCCATGGGCATGCCATTGCCATTCCTGTTGTATTATTTTGCATGGAGCTGCCGATCCTGACAGCAAATAAGTTGTAGAGGGACTACTGAGCAGTTTTAAAGCCTCCCAGAGAATCGGTGCAGTGTTGACTTGTTGGTCACATGAACATTGAACATTTCACACAAATCAACCTACTTTATATTATATTTTAGCTGCAAAACTTCTCCATTGAAATGAATGGGATTCCCGCTTAACCGGTAGTGCCACCACAAAGAGAGCGCTGTTAACTGCAAAAGTGGGCAGGGTGGAATAAGGTCAATACCAGGTCATTACAATTGTTTCAAAATGGTGGCTTCCAATTCGGCTTAACTCTTATGTTCCGTTAAGGCTAACTGTGACACTTTTTGTTTTTTAAATATTTTCTTTTATTATATTATATTCATTTAATTCAGTAGTGTGAATGCTGTCAAACAAGGTGCAGTGGGTGTGTTTTTTTCCTTTTCTTTTCATTTGGTGTTTCAGGACCAGCCCCAGTGTCGACTTACACTTTATCCTTTCAATTGGGTCAGAAATTTTAGCAAAGTAACCTGATCTTTGAAAACTGCTTTCTTTGTTGGCCATTAAATTCAAGTGGAGTTTCATTCAAGGTGTATTATTGTGCCCTAGACCACAAATTAGTATTTTTTTTCTTTTCTTTGCTCTATTTGTGCTTGTGCTAATCTCTCTTCATACGTGTCGTCCTAGAAACGTGAGTTCGGAGCGCTTTGAGGCGAGGAGGAAGTTGAGGGAATGCACAGGGCTGGTAGACTCTCTCATGTACATTGTCCAGTCCCAGATTGATTGTAAAGATGTTGATAATAAGGTATGTAACGTTAAGATGTGTATAATATAAGAAATATGTATAAATATAATATAAGATATTATGTAATATAATAATATAAAAATCCTATTACATCTGATAGACTGTATGTGGAGAGGCAATACTGGTATGAAATCACTGTAATTTATGTATCGTTTGTAAACAGGGTAGTGTTTATTATTGCTATATAGTTTTTTTTGTTTGTTTTTTTACAAACCAAAGTTATGGCATTATACTGAAGAGCGGCATAACAGAAAAAAAAATTTGGCCCTTATTCAAAAACTTTTTTTTGTCCTTTGTTTTGCTTACATTTTTAAATAAAAAAAATGTCATTATTCAATTATTCATTCAGTCATTTATTTGCAGTTGATAGAGAACAGTGTGTGTCTGCTGAGGAACCTGTCCTATCAGGTGCACCGTGAAATCCCCGGTGCTGAGCGCTACCAGGAGGCCACACCCCTCACCCAAGGCTCCTCCTCCTCCGGCCAAAAGGGCGGGTGCTTCAGCTCTCGAAAAAGCAAAGGTAAGTCTTCAAATTCAACTCAAAACCAGGTATAAAATGTTATATTTATTAAAGGCGCACTATGTAACATGTTTGTGTCAGCCACCTGCTTTATTCCCATGGAGAAGTTTTTGCATTGCCGGGCATTTTTCACAGTATGACATTAAACACATGCATCTTGTATTAATTCAATTACAACTGTTTTTATTGCTTCAAAAAATGCCTTGAAGTACATGCATTCCTGCTGTGAGTCGCTTTTCCACAGATTTGACCTTGGTTTAGTGGCGTCAACTGCTTTTCTCCTTAGAGATAGATGCGATTAATGCCATGGAGTGGAACATCTCCATGGAGATAAGCAGAGCATACTGCTCCTTTAATATTATTTGGTAACAATATGCAAATGAACTCTTTTCAGCAGATTTTCCAAATAGTGGTTATAGAGCGTATATGTCATATGGGACTCTAAAAATCAAATTAAGATCTATTATAATAAGCTTAATGATTAGTTGCATGAGGTGTGGTGTGTGTGTATGTGTATATATATATATATATATATATATATATATATATATATATATATATATATATATATATATATATATATAATAAAATATAATAAAAATATATGTTCAAAAACATGTTCTTTTGCTCATGTTTGTAATACCTGGAGCTGTTATTACTCATTGCAGTTTTCACATCCCGTGACATTTAAAAGAAAGCGTCATACAGAAAAAAACAACTTCTGTCACACTGGTTTTTACGTATTATTTACTGATACTGCCAACACCGCTCAGCCTACACAGATGCACCCTCGTGAAGTGCAGTGGGGTTGAAACAAGGCTTGTGATAGAATTAGTTTAGTAAGAGGCACTTTAGCTGTGATCCAGTGATGCCACACTCACACTGATACCAACAGCACACATATTTTACAAGAGGAATGTCAACTATTTCCACAAGTGAAAGAGGCCGTCTCTGCTGCTCTGTTTGTGTTTCACTCAAAATGTAGATGTTATGCTGCAAGTGTAATTACATGCTGTCAATAATTAATGCATCACTTCTTTGATCCAACTATAGTGGTATACAAAGCTATATTTTAGTTGCCATATTGCATTTTTGGAATAAAAAAAAATTGCATCTATTAGCTCAGTTAATTATCTTGAATTTACAGTTGCATACATTTTGTTATACATGGTGATTTTCTGTCTTACAAGTTTAGAAAATTATTCAAATTTTTACAATGCCTTCTGTACAGAAAATGTGGATAGGCAAGGTAAGTTTATTTGTATAGCACAATTTGTACACAAAGTAATTCAAAGTGCTTTACAGAATAAGAAAGATTCAAATCACAATACAACAAATCAAAACAAATAATCACAAATAATTGTCATAAAATTAACATTAAAAGAGAAGAGTGCAGAATAAAAACCTTTCAGTCATAAAGAACGATAAAAAAAAATGAGAAATTCACTTGTTTGTTATAATAGTTTACTGTTGTATGCATATTACAACATGGTTCTTTGGTTTATTAAATAGTGAATATACATGCTGTTGTTTGGGATCTGGGCCTAATCTCATGCGTACATTTGAAGTTGTACATGTTCTGGCCTCCACATGCAGCATGTGCAGTTGCTGACTGTTTGTGGTGCTCTGGGATGTGGACAGGTGTTTACTGGTGCCTCAGTTATGGCTGCTTCTCCTTTTTTACTTAATCCTTTTTACTCTTCCTCCTGTTCTGCTCCTCTCTCTCCTCTCCCTCTTTTGACCGGGCGGCAGATGAGTGGTTTTCTAAAGGTAAGCTCTCCCATTCACTGCACTTTGCTTCAAATCTATGTCGTCCTTGTAATTGTACTAGATCTGCTTGTCTAACTAGTCTTAATGTTTATAGCACTAACAAGCATGTAGTTTCTGCACTGGAAGTTACTGAAGTTTACACGTGTGTAGTTGTGTTGGGTTTTTGTCTGCACTCATGGCACGTTTGTCTAATATTAGTAGAACTCTTACTAACCAACAACTTTATCGTGTGGGTTTCCTGGTTTTAATTGTTTATATATTTTGCAGGTAAGAAAGAAGATAATCTTGGAGAGGACACGGTAGACATCCCAAAAAGGACAACTCCAGCCAAAGGTAATGATTATATTCACCACTAATACAATGTTTCCATTGGTTTATTGGTTTGGCTCATTTATCCCTGAAGTCCGAGCTCTTCATCAAACCACAAACCTTTTACTGACAGAGGCGATAGACCCTTCTATTGAAAAAACAAGCAGGTCATTGATTAAACGTGACTCAATCTCTATAAAAATCTGATGTCCTGATTGGTTTATGTAAATATGGTTTGTGATTTTTTTTTTTCTATTTTCAATGTTATTAATTACCCGATAACTTAACAATGTAATTATTTTTAGGATATGAACTCTTGTATCAGCCTGAGGTTGTCCGGATCTACACATCTCTTCTGAAAGAGTCGAAAAACCCCACTGTATTGGAGGCTTCAGCCGGAGCTGTTCAAAACCTGTGTGCTGGGCGCTGGACTGTAAGATAACAATTTTATTTTTGTCCTATTTCTTATTTTTCTTATTTTATTTGTAAAGGGGCAGCATATATTCATGAACATTTAAAAATGTAATTATGTAAAGATTATAGCCAATGTGGCTAATTTCCATCTTCAGTTCCTCGGCAGGTCCATTCATTTAACTTTCTTTTATATAATTTACTGTCAATTTCATTATAAAAGCAAATATAAGACTGTGTTCATGAGAGGAGATGGGATTATCTATTTTACTTTTGTATAAAGGCATATACAGAATTTTAGGCAAAAAATGCAATGGCATCGATGTAGTTTGCAGGGAAAAGTGAAATAAAACGCTGGAGATATTACAGGCAATAGATTTCTTTATTGCTCACCTATGGTTCATGATGATAAAAATTACATTACGACATTAAACAGACTCTAGAAATCATATTAATACCAATACATTCTTACATCATATATAAATCAGTCATGTGTTTTATTAGTGACTTTTTAAACCCATAAATTAGCATTGTAACATGTGAAATGAGAAAACTAAGTAGTATGTTAAGGGATTGTATGATACTACTTGCAAGACAGAAATTATCTTAAATACAATAGAACACCACTAACAGTAACCTGAGCTTGTTGTTTTGTCTTGCAGTATGGCAGATATATCCGGGGGATGCTGCGTAAAGAGCAGGGACTGCCCATGATGACAGAGCTTTTGGCCCATGGCAACGACCGTGTGGTCCGAGCCATGTCTGGAGCCTTACGCAACCTGGCCATCGACCCAAGAAACAGGGAGTTATTGGGTGAGAAACAACATAAATCATAAAATACAATCAAAACTGAGTATATATAATTACTGTTAATATAAATTTAGCTAACAATAAGTAAATTACTGCAACTGCAATTGTTTAAAAGTTTTCAATTGGCTGCAGACAATGCACTAATTTACAATAATAAAGTTTTTAAGGGAATTTATTTTACAGTTTCTTCCAGGGAAAACCTGTCACTTGTTTTTAATCATGATCTTAATTAATCTTCTTAAAACTTAAAAGATGAAGGTGGGAAATGCAAAGATTGAGTATGACACTTCTAGTCTTGTAAATAAATGATATAATGAATAATGAATAATTTACATTTACATTTGTATGCAATTAAATTGAATAACATACACATTTTTAAAGTATAGGTGACATACTCTACAATTATGAATATTGTTGGCTTTTTTTCATATGCCACAGCCCTAGTCAATCCGTTGTGTAGAATAAAATACTGTGTGTATTTATTAGGTCAACATGCAGTGCCTCACCTGGTGGCGAACCTGCCTGGAGGTGGTCAGAGCCAGCCGGTCAGAGCTCTGTCTGAGGAGACTGTGGTGTCTGTACTGAGCACGCTCCACGAGGTCCTAGGCTCCAGTTTAGAGGCTGCCAAGACTCTGAGAGCGTCGCAAGGAATAGAGAGACTGGTACTCATCAACAAGGACGGGTGAGTGGTTGTGTTCACCTGACGAGTGGTAATTTTGTTAACCCAAAAGTCGTCATATTTTCTTTCAACTAAAACTAAAACTAAACTATGCTAAAAACTGAAAATAATTTTAGTCTAAAGGCTGTCAAAGCCTTAAACTCAAAATTATTAACACTGCACTTGACATGACAGTCTAAAGAGTTCCTAGTTTAAAATCAAGGTTGAAGTTATTGAAGAATTTCCTTTTTTAATAGGGCCCTATTGCTTTTTTTTTTTTGCTTTTTTTCCTTTTTTTTTTTTTTTTTTTTACACGTTTTTTATGGTTATGGGCCTAATATCCACATGAAACAATAACATTCTTTGTTTGCAAAAATGAGGGAGGTGTAACTATAGTTTAACAAAATGGTAATATGGCTAATTTATGCTGGCATAATATTTTGCATATGGAAGTAAATATAAATAAGCAAAAGGAAAACAAATATAAAACTTGATAATTTAAATTGGTGACATTGTACACCTTATCATTGGCTTTCAGAATGGTTAAATAGCACCTTTGCAATAGCAACTGAAAATTCCTAACAAACATATTATCACTTGAATGGAGAAAAGTGCTCAAACGTGCATATCAAAGGGAACCTGACACCCATGAATTTATACAACCACAAAAAATCTGTAACCTACTATGTTTACTCAATTACAATTTTTGTTCTTCTCGGCCCCTGTAGAAACCGTTCAGAGCGCGAGGTGCGGGGGGCTGGCCTGGTGCTACAGACTGTCTGGGGATACAAGGAGCTGCGGCGGGCCTTAGAGAAAGACGGCTGGAAGAAGACGGACTTCACGGTGAATCTGAACCACGTCAACCCCCCCAGCAACACCCGGGCCAACGGAGGCTATGAGGAAAGCACTCAGCCTCTCATAGACAAAGGTACAGCATCGGTTTACTGTGTACCAAGTGTGGATTTTGTATTGCATGCTTTTTTTTGTTGGTATGACCATAGACTAATTATATGTCTAGGGATATGACTGCATTGATGTCAATGAGGATATTGTTTTTGTATGTAAAAGAATAACCAAGCTCACAAACAAAGAATAAATAAATCATTAAACAGAGAGTAGTTGGTAGTTCGTGCTCTTGCCTCATGGCAAGAATGTTCCATCTGACTCCCGGGCCAGCTGGACACTCTGTTTGGAGTTTGCATGTTTCTCCCTATGTTTAGGTGCTGGAGCATTCTGGTTTTCCCCAACAATCAAAAACATGCACCGTAGGTAAAAGTCCTCCAACCAAAAGTAGTCCTGACCAAGCCTAAAAATCTGCTCTTCAGCACCCAATGCTCCTGACAGGATACCCCAACAGAATTGACGGATGGTTCAAATACAGAGGACAAATTTCCCTTTGGGGACAATAATCTTTACTTTGTAGATGTCAGATTACAGTGTTTGCTCAATATGTATTGCTGCTCTAGAAAAAACAAACTTGCACTATTTTTAGTATCAGATTATTCATTCTGAGTGTCCCAACGCAGTCACTTGAAACTCTTAATGTTGGTACAAAACTGATGTAATGTTTTTGCTGCACAGGGGCCAAAGGGGATAGAGATATGATTCCAATGAATGACTTGGGACCAGGTAAGGCTCCTTACACTGGAGATCACCACAGTAAATTAAAATGTATGCGTTATGAAATTGTAAATATATTAAATAGTAATTTTAACCTGTCTTCCATTGTTCTGTATAGATGCCTACTCCACACTGGATCAGAAAGGGAGAAGGAACACTCTGGACAACACACTCGAACCTGCTGACAAAGATGCGGTCCAGGTAACCTCAAGTCTCCTGTGAAGAATGCATGGTTTAAAAAGCTTTATTCTACCCTGTTACTTTATGGTTGTAGAGCTAAACTTTATGGAGGACCAAAATGACACAATTGGAAATAAAATAATTAAAGAACAAATAAAATGAATACAATTATAATTTATTTTTACATTAATTTGTTTACATATTTATACATTTCCTCAATTAGGAATTAGCAGCAGTAGCAGTATTTCTGTGTGCATTCTTCTTTTATTTACATTTTGATAATTAATCATTTACTTCTAGTTTTTGTCCTCCATACAACTTTGCATTTAGGTCATTTAAAGTATAATTTGTGCAAAGTTAAAAACAATACCATACATTATCACTGAGAGGTAAAGCTGCTGCTAAAATGATCATTCGCTTTGCAGCTATTTTCAGAGATGTCAGTGTTGAGTCTGTGCCAATACAAACAGAATTTTCTTATTATAAACTATTGTAATACTTTGCGATGTCAACATGCTACTAGTTAATCTCTTAATTCAAGTTCTGTTACACAGACCAATAAGCTCACATCGAGTTAAAAGTGTTTGTGAAGGGACATGCGCTTCCTCACTCCCACGGACAGCATGTTGACGCATGTCCTCAGAGCTGTGTGCACATTATGTCTGCTGCGTCCTCTCCTGTAACACAAGATAATACTGAACTAACAAAGGGCTGTACTGACAGTTAGGTTACATTTGTGATTGCAATTGTTGCTGCAATACGTAATAAATATAGTATAGGGAAAAAAGTTATATTTGTTAGTGACAATGAACATCTGTAATTGGTGTAAGTTTGCCGGATTATGACAAACATGGACATTTTCATCTGTTGTCTCTAAACAGGTGACACAGAAGACAATTACAAAATCTTGCACAGAGCCATAGCACAGAACCGTGAAAAGAGTTAAACGTGTTCAGACTTTTTCCCCTTCATCCACAGTTTAAGTTGCAGCTTGAAAGTGAACAATGATGGATTTTCTCTTATGATCAGAGGTAGTCCATTTGACAGACGGCACAGAATGACCGAAAGCGGTGCATCTGTGTGGCCTTCAAAGTTTTGCATGGACTTGTTCCTCCTCCACTGAATACAAAATTTAGTTTTGTCATAACAGAGTAAATTCTGCTTATCATAAACAATGCAGTGGTGAAATATATATATATAATTTATTTTTTTTTGTCTAAGATTTTTATGGCCTTTTCATAAATTCTAAAATTTCTATGGGTTTGAGGTATTAAAGCATCCCAGCAGCATTCAGTGTTATTAACACGACAGTACATTTATTTTTTCATTGTTTTGATCTTTATTTTACACTGCAGAACATTAAAAGTGAACTATGCACTTATCTATTTACTTCCATGGATGTTATTGCTTCATGTGAAATATTCCACAGTATGGCATTATACTTTCATTCAAAAGTAATTACAACCATTTACACAGTATTGCACTACCTTGTAAAACATGCCGGGTCACCTCTCCACAGATCTGTTGTTTCATACTTGATCTGGTGGCATTATCTGCTTGTCTCTGAGCATATAGATATCTTTAAAGGCATACTGTGGAATATTCCAGGCAAAGCAATAATGGAAGCAAGTAAACAAGTGGGACTCTCCTCCAGAAGAGTTACATGATGTACCTTTAACAACAAA
Organism: Periophthalmus modestus; assembly: GCA_019594935.1. Lineage (NCBI taxonomy): Eukaryota > Metazoa > Chordata > Actinopteri > Gobiiformes > Gobiidae > Periophthalmus > Periophthalmus modestus. Next base: position 20,223,383 of record JAIEZT010001373.1, read on the forward strand.
TCTTATTCACAACATTGACCAGTTCCAATGCTACCAATTTACCTTTAAGTGCACATAAATGTTCCAAAAAATATGTATTTCAATTGTAACCCAGATAATCAAGTTTTTTTCCTTTTAATCAAGTTTTTTCATACTTTGAGCATCCCAAACTAACATGTTTTAACCTTCTTTCTCCCCTTAACGTTGTTCTTTTCCCTCTAATTCTATTTAAAACTCCTCTCCCTGCTCTCCTCCTGTCTACACTTGTGTCTCTTCAGGGAGGGATGTATGAGAGACAAGCCTCTTTGCCTCTCTTGGATTCTTACGATGGTTAGGCCACACCCACTGTTCACTGCATGTCCCGCATGGTATGTGTGTTCCGCTACTGCACTCACTCATTCAGCGGCCTTGTACTTTAAGTTTGTATCACTTAAACAGTGACGTCTGTCTTGTGCATACACTGTAATGTACTGTGTCTGTCATGCACCCCCTGCTGGTGACAACTATATTTTGGTCATTGTATATTGTTCATTTGATTTTACCCCTGTTCAGTTTACGTCCACAGCAGAGGTGGAAAGAAAATGAATACTTTGAAAATGTTATTTGGTAAACAGTGGGATCTATAATGTTCTTGGGTTTAAACAATTCTTCAAATTACAAGCAAAAGTACACATGATAAGAAATCTAATTTATTTTTTCTTCAATCAACTGCTCTGGGTCACATCAAATACCCCTTTGACAGCCCGTGTTACTCTTACTAAAATAATATTCAACATGATTATTATTATTAACATTATATTTTCCAATTACAAGTGCATAGAACAAATTCAATAAATGTGTTTTTGTTTTTTGAATGTCTAGGTGTTTTAGCTATTATGAGAATATATACTTTTCTCCCATTCACACAAAATAATTGTAAATATTGCAATACCAAATAATACTTTTCAGTTCAAGTTTATTTATATAGCACATTTGAAATGACTTCAGGTGACCAAAGAGTAAAAGAAGACAAATATACAGATAACACTATACATATGATGCCAGCTTTCATCAAATAAATAATACATTTAATTTATTTAGCATTTTGTTTCTACTCAAATTATGGACTTTATACATACATTACATTTAAATCAATATTAGTATAACTATAGTGTGACATCGTTCATTGCATTTATGTAAAATCCATTTATAGTGGTTGTACTGCCTTCAGATGTATGCAGAAAGTTTAGCCCGGTCTTCATTTTTTGTAGGATGTTATTCCACCTTTGCCCCCGTGAATATATTATTTTTATGGTGAACCCAATTTAAATGTGGTAATTTTCTTGTCCAGGCATGCCCACCTCCCCTAGGTATCTTCTTACAACCCATTCTCCAGTTACTTATGTCTTTTCTCTTATTTGCAGAAAAACTAATCGTGTGCATCACCAGACGACAGCCTCCTCCCACCTACTGCCCTTGCTGAACTCACAAAATGGAGGACCACTTCCAAACCAATGACTCCTGACTCCATTTGTGCATCTGATCTTCTGTCTTTCCTCAAAATCTTTCTCAAATTGCTTTTCTCTTCCTCCTCTTACCGTTTACATTCCTCTTCTCTTGTGGCTCTCCTGTGGATAACTGGACATTTAACTAAAAAAGAAATGCCACTTTATTCTTACCTTCAACAAACACTATGGAAAAAACACTAAATGGGAAGAAAGAAGTCTTCTCTGAACTTTATTTTGTTTAAGCATTGACTAATTACGGCAAACTATGGGATCTAAATGGGACACTTTCTTTGGTGGTAATCTACAGGAATGCGTATTACTGTTTTGGAAGAAAGAAATTAGGGAATGTGTATTTTTCTGTAACGTTTAAGTACTAAATTCCTCACAAATGATCTTTATTAACCTCCTAATCTCAAACCTGTGCTTCTATTATTCAGTTGTGGTTCTCTTGCTTTTTGCACTGTACCACATTTTTGTAGATGTGCCAAAATGTTCCTGCTACTGCCGCATCTGCCAATACAAATGCATTCAGATTTTGAATTTGTATAGAAAGTCCTTATGGCCTTTACAAATATGCATATTTGATTCACTTTACTAAAATGCATGAAGCTGCTGCATTTTCTGATCATGAATGTCGCCTGTAGATTCAAATGGGATTTGAGAATAGTCCTGAGCTAACAAATTTTTTCGTCTTCAAGTTCACAACAATGAGTAAAATGTTATGGAAAAGTAAAGTCTTAGTAGCTAAATTTACAAATTGAAATCTCATGCATAACCAATCGGGCACTGAACAAGAATAATACAAAATGGCCCAATTTCTACAATGTAAAGAGATACGAGTCCACACAAAATGTGAAATAGCCTTTAAAGTAGTGGCTACATTTTAACTGAGATTAAATCTGTATATTAATTAAATCTGATGTTTTATAGGTTATTCATAGGTCTCAGAGTGATGACAGACTTTGCACTGTTACCATAGCAGTTAACAATTCAGAACAAAAATTGAAATCCATGAATATTTGGTTTTCACAAGTTGACCAAAAAACAACAACTTCAATCTATTATTCTGTGTATTCTCACATCTGCTGCTTCGAGTGCTCACTTTGAATTTTTAAATTTGCATTGCATAACTTTATGCAATGTGAATTTAAACTTTTACTCTTTATCTGTTACGTAGTATGGCATTAAACCTGTTCAGTTTCATATTTCATTACAGGTGTTTTCCTCACTCAAAAAGTAAATACATACATTCTTCCAGTGAGTGGGAACACCTCTACACAGATCTGACCTGCTACTTGGCCAGGTGGCACTGTCTGCTTGTCTCCATGGATATGGATATGTTTAATGCCAAACTGTGGAAGTGTTATTGCTTTGCCTAGAATGTTCTGCAGAGACGGACAAGGAGGTAGTGTACACTTTACTATAACAGTTACTCAGAGCACCTCTGAGCATCTATCTATTGAAAGAACTACTTTTCCATGACATTTTAAATGATTGATGGGCTATACATTTAACGAGTTTATTGAAAAATCCTTAAGTAGTTAACAGTTGTCTTATTTTTGCTAAACTTGTCACTGTATGTTCCTTCACTTTGTAACATTTGAGGGATATTGCTGCAGTGAGACTAATGTTGGGGGGTCCTTTCTAACTTCAGGTCTATATTCTTATTGAATGTGTATAAAATGTCGGTAACAGTGTCTTAATAGTGGGCCAATGGAGTGCCTCTGTGTCCTGCTTAACACTATACAACATGACTAAAATCAATATCTTTTACTCAACTTGGTATAAGTTGAGTTGAACTTTTCTACTCAAGATAACGGTTAATATGTGAACTTAATGTTACGTATGATTCTTGTGGGATTGGCATTTTATAAGGTATTAAACTCCGCTGTTCAAACATGTAGTCTAAACTCTACAAAAGCAGTGTTTTTTCTGCTAACGTTGGCTTTTCCTGTCATAAATACCTAATGCAAATTGAGGTGTACATAATTACATTAAGCATAGGGGGTTAACCATCTTTTTCGATAATTTTTGTTGCTTTTTCTTGTATTTTTTTCTTAAGCCAATCCAAACACTACAAAGTTGCCTTCAAGAGTGGACTGACAAAGAGGACATTTGGGGAGAGCAAGGGCTCGTAAAAGTAATTGGTGTCATTACGGAGGCAAAGACCAGAATTTGCTATAGTTAAAGTGGAATAAAAAATAAAAATAAAAAAGCACATTTAAACTATATATACCAGAGAATATTTGTTAATTTTAATGCTTTTATGTATTTTTGTGTTTCTTTTTATATTGATTTTTGGTTTAATTGTTTTGGGTGCTTTGGGTGAACGCATATGCAATCAGTTGTAGTTTGATTCAACAGTTTATGTCTTAATTAAATGCAAAAAAAAAAAAAAAAAAAACTTCAGCCTTCAACATACTGGAAACACTAATGACAAGAAAATCTAATTGTTATGCCTTGGCTCTTAAAGTTGCACATTTATGAATGAAACATGTAACTAGCAATACTGTTTTTAATAAAAGAGAAAATGATTTTTCGAAGTAAGAGTTTGTTTGAGTTTTCTTTTGTGTGGCCAGTAGAGGTCACTGTCAGCGCTAGGGGGATATTTAGCAAAACGGTAATTATTCAAAAGGATGTTAAAACTTTAGTATTTGCTATGACAGGTCTCAGTCCAAAAATCAGGATTTCTACTAATTGCAGCACTATAGGCCTACAGGTAAGTGGAAGTCTAGATGTTTTTTTTCTACCTCGTTCATATTTGGAACAATCAATCAGACAATTGCTTCACTAACTAAATGTTGGATACCCATAAAATGCACTCTAGTAAATGCGTTTTGAACAACGTGCTTGTATACTTGTGGTATTTTAATTTTGATATGAGCCTTCTGAAATCAGACTGCTAAATGTTTCAGTGGCTAAAACAAAGTAGAATATTTGTCTGTAGCCTGTCAAAACCATTGTGAAAACACGTATTAATGTTGCAAATAAGTGCGTGAATTTAATCAAGGCATTAATGTTTCACTTAAAAGTAAGTTCTTTCATTTTTTCCAAGTGTGTATCTCCACGTGCGCCTAGGTCAAGGCACAGCGCTGATGCTATGCTAACTGTGCTAACTACAGACCAGACAGCTAACTGCTTTTGTTTGACATCTTCAAACTCAGGGAAGCCGCAAAAATGAGCATAGGATGACATTTATTATTTGCTTTTTTTTTTTTTTTTTTTTTTTTTTTTTTTTTCTTTAAAACGGATTAATGTTGATTTGATTTCTTTACATTTACTTAGGCCAAATGTAAACATGCGGAGGTACTGGTTGCCAGATTATGAGAAGAAGCTAATTGGAGAGCTGCAAAGACAACAAAACAGTGCTGAGTTTTGCGACACTTTACTGCAAACAGAAGGTAAGACACTCTTTGAATTTTGCACATTTGATTTAAAAAAACCCCAACTCAAATAGGAGTTTTTTTTTTTTATTCTATATTGGACAGCTGGCCCATTATGCAGGAGTATTGCCCACTAACTACATTGTGAATGCCTGAAATGCTAAGTGAGTCTCAAATATTTCACTCCAGATATCAGCAAGAAAGTATTTGGCCTTTGGGGTACCACCTTACAGGTGTATAAAGGTATGATTCTAGGTCTAAACTAGCCCTAAAACAGGGCTAAAGTAGGAAGACATAATTGCTACTCTAGTTCTAACAGAGACTAACCATAAAAAGTGGATTAGATTGACTCAGCAAAAATTTGAACTAAATTTTTTTTATTGTTTGTTTATTTTTTAATGAAGGGACAATGCATATTAAGAACAGAGGCATGGGGAACGAATCCCACAACTGTAAATATGCAGGATTATAGCCAGTGCTAATTTTCATCCTTTGTCCCTTGCTGGAAAGAAAAAAAAAAAACAGCCACCCAGCCATTGTCTTGGCGCATTATAAGATAAAAACATATACACTCTTTTACTTACTATGCTGTACACATTGAGCTATTTTTCCTTCTATTGTTTCTGCAGGTATTTCCATCCCCACTCACAGCAGTGTCCTGGCAGCTCTGAGCCGGCACCTGTCCGAGAGACTGCCTGCCTCTCCATCTTACCCTGCTGGTCAAAAGTGCAGACTGCAGCTTCATGCTCTGAAGCCTCAGATTTTGATAAAGCTGATTGGCTTGTTGTACTCCGGAGAGCTTGAGGTTAGTGGTGCTGTAGAGCAGAGGGATGTACTAGCAGCTGCTCATTTGTTTGGACTCCCAGATCTAGTGGAAGAAGAAAAAGTTGACGTTAGAAATGATCATAATGGTTGCAAATACTGTAAGAGGATTGAATTTGAGAAAAGAGATGCACAAATTCAAGTTACACCCAAAAGCTTTTGTGTATCCACTGGCACACAGACAATTACGGAAGACGCTAATCAGACAATGGAAAATTCTGAGCATCAAGAGGCTGCCTTCATCAAGAGACTGTCCTTATTCGCTGCTCCTCAAAGTTGTAGCAGTGTTGAAACAACTTGCTCAGTGAATTCAAAGACATACAGTGAAGAAGAGTCCATTTTGGAACAGTCGATAAGTGCAACAGTCTGTTTGTCATGTCCAAGTGAAAATATGAAGTTGCAACTTTCACCAACCGAGGAGTCAATTTGTTCAAGGCTTCAAGAAGGAGAAGCCCAGCCAACCCAACCCGAGACCAGTGGGGAATGCGTCATTGGCAATCCAGTAGTGGTGGAGGAGGAAGAGGAGGAGGAAGAGAAGAATGACAGGCAAAGAAAAGTGCCAAAAGATAAAGAGAAGACTAATCAGGCAGCTGGGAATGAGGGCACTGCTGTAGTTGAAAAAAGCCAAGTTCGTAAAAAAGTGGCGACTAAAAGTCTGGAGAAGATGCAGGAGATGATGGAGACTACACAGATTTCAATCAAGGTTAGAGCATTTTCTTTTGATGAACCTTAAGTAAGGAGTGAGAAACGTGGTTTCTTATAAAGAAACTATTATAATTTTTGCAATGTATTCAAAACAATGCTTTTTCACTTCATGAAAGCAACAAAGGAAGAGCTAAAAGGAAAAAAAGAAATCAAAACAAACAATGAGATAAAATAAATTCCAAATAATAATTGGTGTTATTATTTTACTTAGGATAGGGAACCCATAAATATATTTCTCACATCTTTAAAGCACTACCTAGTGCAATTCAGTTTCAATAGCATACTGCATACTGTTTCAAAATTTGAGCAGGTTAAGTTGAGGAGGAGGGGGACCATGGAGGAGATATGGGAGGTGGTGAACCTGCAAGACCCTGATGCTCTTTCAGGTGCTACCTCTCTGAGAACGGTAAAAAAAAGAACCCTTTGGTTATTATTATTTTAATGTTAACGTCTGTCAACATTGTGTATTGTTATTCTTTAGGATAATTGTAAAATGTCACAGGGAGACCTTACAGCTATCCAACCTTCTACATCCACCGATCAAGCCCCTGAACCCGTCACCAGCTCTCCTAAACCAGGACTTCACACCAGCGATATTAGTGAGTCAGTGAGTGCCCCAAGTGGTGACCCTGTGCTACTGCAGCTATCTCACCCTGTAGAAGAGACGGAGGAGCAGATTGAGAAGCTGCTGGAGGACATTATGATTGGGCTGAACATACTGCCGAATATTGACAAGAGAAATGACAAGTCCAGTGACCTAGATCTGAGCCCCGAAGGCTATGAGGATCAGAATGACAACTCCTCAACAGAAACGGGTATATCGTGGATACAGTCTACATTTTACAGTGAAATTTTTAAATAAATACAAATAATAGTATACTAAAAAAAAACGTTCAAAACTCAAAATTAGATGTTTTTATTGCTCAAAAATACCTTGAAAAACTCATTCTTACTGTGAGCCGGGTCTCCTCTCCATATACACCTGACCTGTAATCTGGCCAAGTGGTGCCACCTACTTATCTCCATGGAGACAAATAAGTTGAATGCCATACTGTGGAAGATTTCATGAAAGCAGGTGACTGATCCTCCACCAGAATAGTTTTATCTATTATTATTATTATTATTATTATTATTATTATTATTTCAGTGATGAATTTTAGGGGGAAAATGTCATTAATGAGTTTTAAGCCATGCTTCACTATCTGTGAAAATATTTAAAATGTTAACACTAATAATAGATGTTAACACTAATACTTTTTTCTGGCTAAAACAAAAAAAGAATTTCTGTTCCTGTATTGACTGCTGTTGTGTTGCTGCTTTAGGTGAGTCTGGTTGCACTGTCCACCCTCCTTCAAAACCGTGTAGCACCAAGAGTGATTTAAGCCTGAATAATCCTTGCACCTCTGATGGAAGAAGAGACAGTCCCCAAAACTCACCATGTCCAACAATGTTTCCCTGCCTTCTCACAGCTAACCCAGGATTAAATCCCCCAGAAGACCCAAACGTCCTGGAGTTACTGGATCTTTCCACTGAAAATGAGGACAATTTGTTTTCTATGGCTGATCTGCAGTTTCTCCCATGTTTGTCTCCTTTAGATTCTAACAATAATTCAAACTACGGGAATAAAACCCCAGCTCACTTGTCAGTGCCTGGGCAAACCTGGCTTTTGCACAACCCTAGATCATTACAGTTTCCATTGACAGCTGTTATTGCTAGTACTAGCAGTGGCTGTAAGGAAGCAGGAAGCAATGATGAGCCAAATGCACAACTTGGTAAGAAACAAAAAGTGTCAAAAGTATGTAGAACATTGGAACACGATGGAACACCTCACAGTGCAAAAAGTAGGTGCCCAAATCTTGGACTAAATAAGACTTGCAGCGATTTAAAAGTGAAGACAGATGCAAATATTAACTTCAGTCACTGTTTGGTGAGTTTGTCAAGCAATAATGTCCTAGCAAAGGAGAGAAAGAGTCCCACCTTTCCACTACCAAGCAATGTAAGCGAACTACAGACACAGATAACAAAACGTTTAAGACCCAAGACCAAAACCAGCGGAGATACTTCGAGAAAAACGCCAGTCAGGACGAGAAGAAAATCGCAGCATAGTGATAGCACTCCTGAAATGTCTTACCCCAATCCCGAAATGAGTAAAAATGGCAGAAAAAGAGGAAGGCCAAGAAAAAGAACTGTGAATAGGGAGAAAAGTGAAGTTCAAAAAAATACAAGTTTGGAAAAGTCAGATGAAGTACCAAGCCAAGCAAAAAGGCTCAGACTGGAAGAAGACATTGATGATGATCCCTCAAAACAGGTTATGCCCATAGATAGTTCATTTGATGCCAAAACGGATGACAATAACATAGCTGCAACAGAGAAGAGACCTCGTATGGTGAGCCTGAAGGAGTTTCAAGAACTTGTAAAACGCAAGCACTTGAAAACACAAGGCACAAGAAACAAAAGTGAGAAAAAACAGAGTGAAAAAGCAAAAAACTATGAAAGGGGGAATGCAGTTATGGCAGACTCAGTTTGGGAAACAAGTATTGCTAGTATCCAGTCAGATAATATTGATGTGAAAGAAGACTGTAATGAACAGACCCTAAGCAGTCCACTTTCAAACCAATTGTCAAATGACTTCAAGACTCCACCTCCAGTAGACAACAGCACAAGCTCCATCAGTGAGTTTAATAATTTATCTGAAAACAGTGATGAGTCTGAGATCTGCATCAGTGTCATTCCTGAAGAGGTGACCAAGGTCTCTGAAGAAATGGAAGAGGCAATGCCAAAGCTGATTGATAATGGTAAGGTTAAAGTTAGGCTTCATTCAGGCTGTGTGTTGTATACCATTCACTAGAGTGTCTACCTATTCTGATTCCCACTTTAGTTTAGCATAGGTTTACGTAAAAAGGCACTAGCAGATGTTTTTACTATTTATCAAGTAATGGAATTGACAGAGTAGAGCCAATCTACTTTTGTATATTTTTCCTTGCGGATTAAACTTGTGCTTGATTTATGTCTTAATAATTGCCTAAGAGCCTAATTACAATAACCTGTCCTAAAGATAAATGTTGTACAAGTTCAAAAATTAATGCTGCCGCTGGATATGTTGTTTATAGTAAAATATAGTATTTGAATAATTTAAGTAGCAATTGGACACACTTTTGTGCCTCAATATCTTGCTAGATTAAAATAACAAACAAAAAAAAAAACAAGGATTACATGAAACTGCTGAAGACTGCAATAATCATGATCAGAAACTAGGGCATGCAGTTTTAAAACAATTCATAATAATAGTAAATAATACAAAAATGTTAAATTAACACTAAACACATCCATCCCTTTTAGGTAAACAGTTAAAGCTCATTACAAAAGAAATCATGCTATTCATATCTTGTTCTTCGGGGGGAAAAAAATATCTTTGCAACTTATTTGTCTTCTTGACTTCTTCCTGCAGGTGTCACAGACAGTGCAAGTGAAAATGAACTCACCATTGACGATTCATTCCAACACATTGTCACTCGCAAAGAAAACTACACCCCGGCAAACAGCTCAAACTTGTGTGAATCCAAAAACAATGATTCTGAGAACTCAAAAGAAACTGAACCAAGTACCAGGGGCTCGAGCTCTCTCCAGGATGAAGAGGAGGACGTGGACGTTCTGCTTCATTCTCCAGACCGAACATTTGTAACAGAGGGTCAAAAATCTGTGGAAAGCTCCCATGATGAAGAGGAGGAAGAGGATAGTAATGATGTTGACGTGACTGGAAGTGAGACAGATGTATAAAGACTTGTATCTATTATGTCTGACCGTTTTAATGTTAACAATGCTGTTTTGTTCCTAGTAAAACACATTCATTGAAGTGTCAACAATCAGTCAGACTTGCCATGTTGCTAAGTTTAGCCATGTTTATGTTCTAGAAATATATTGTTTTTCTATTTTATTTTTAAGTTGACCTTAGTGTCTCCGTTTTAAATTTAAAATGATGTGCTAATGGTCATTATTTTTGTTGTTTGAGCATTTTATTTGTCTGTTTTACTTAATTGTATGTTTATTACACTTATTACAGCTTCATTAACAAAAACATTTTGTGCACCTGTATCTAAAGAAATATGTTAAATATAAAATATTTATATATAGATTAATTAGAGGGTTTTGTTCAAGGTGTTGCTATTTTGTTGTGAAAAATCACAACGTTGTAACATTTTAATCTAGACGAGTTTAACGGAAGTGTCAGTAGAGGGCGCGCTGATTTAATAGTCACTTTGAATGTAACTTTATTGACACCGGAAGTAGTGAGTGAAGCTCCACACGTGTGGTTTGCTCAGGATTTGAAGGTTAAAGCCGAGGCAGCGGGCAGGTTCAGGTAGTCTGTCCGCAGAGTGAGGGCTAAAGCCGGGTGAGAGTGACCGGTGGACGGTGCGTGAGCAGCGGACAGACGTAGACATGGATCCGATGAAGGCGCAGCAGCTTGCGGCGGAGCTGGAGGTGGAGATGATGGCTGACATGTACAACCGGTAAACTACACAGTAGCTAATACTGAATTTATACACAACATTTTAGAGTTTGATTATTATTATGTCATAGCCGGAACATAGGAGGATGTGATCATTTTACTCTCCGAGACACATTGATTCATTGGGTTTCAAAATAGTCCTCCGCAGAGCATGCACGTGAATTACATTACAGCCATGCTCCCTTTTGAAAATTAGTGTAATGAAGTGTAATGAAGAATAGGCCTATGTAAAGTGTCGGTTTGTCTTTATTGTCATAAGTGGTATGATTAAACATTAATTGCAGATCTGAAATGGTCTGCTATAGATATAGCGGTCTATAGTAACCTAAAGCGTCAATTTGCTTCAAAAACATCTGTATATAATGCTTTCAAGAGAGTCTGCAGGTTGCAGAGTCCACGCAGAGGACCCTCGCAGTTGCCTGGCAAATCCAGAATGATGGCTCTCTGTATTTTTTATGCAGATTGATATCAGCCTGGTCCTTGGAAATATAATAAGGTCAGAGAATGAAACTCTAATGAAACTAGAAATAAATCTATTGGTGCTTAAACCTCTTTGAAGTACTTCAAGTACGCTCCGAAGTATTTGAAATTTGTAAAAACTTTATTACCTGTATTGACTTTTAATAGACAATTAACCAAGACAACAACAGATAGAAATTAAGCTGTAAACTGAAAGTAAACTAATGAAAAATTGGGAGGGACATGTATGTGGAGGTACATCTTTCTAGAGGTCTGGAGCCAGAGTTTGTTGGAGTTTTGGCATGGCCTGTTTGTTTACTTTTAGGGATCTGTGGATGTAGGCAAGTGTATGAGGGTCCTCCTGGTGGAGGTCTGCAGCCAGAGCCATCTCGGTGTACTTTGACACAGCAACATACCCAGCCATCAGTATCTTTTATTCACCCGTTCATTGTATTTTGCTTGTTCCAATTAGAGGCTGTGTGTGTCTTCCCTCTGACTCTACACCATAAAACATTTTATATCTGTACTTTTGAGCTTTATCTTTATTGTGATTGTTTCTACTGTATTTCTTTCTGTATAATTTATGCTTTACCATTTCAGAATGACAAATGCATGCCATCGGAAGTGTGTCCCACCACATTACAAAGAGGCAGAGCTCACCAAAGGAGAGTCTGTGTGTTTGGACCGATGTGTGGCCAAATACTTGGACCTTCACGAGAGACTGGGGCGAAAACTGACTGAACTGTCCGTGCAGGATGAGGAGATGATGAGGAAAGGGGCTGTCGGGAGCGGATAAAAGGAAAAGAATAGAAACAACTAAATATATAACATGACTGGTGGGAACCGGCAGGGGCTTTTTGGTCAAAATGGTGTTAAGTTTTGTTGATGGAAATGGAAATAAAAAAACAGGAAGTACTCTCTCACCTGGGACTGAGCAGAAGCATGATATGAAAGAGTTGCCTGTTTATCTACAATTAACAATAAGTTGGACTGAACAGGCTTCTATCTTTGGACTGTATGTAGTTGCTAATTGAAAGACACATTTTCATATGCCAAAATCAGAGTTAATAGTTTGTGAGACTATTTGGCAGGTGAAATAATTCAACCATATCCTCAGTTTTGTCTGACTCGAAACAATATTTAAGTTTTCTTTCTTGTGAAACATATTTTGAGACACTCTTCAGTCTACTTCAATAGGATGGTTTACATCGTGGTCAAGCTGTCTGTTATGCAGACAATGTTAATTTACAGTAAACTGAAAGAAGAAGCTGGATGCACTGAAGTTTGTAAGTCTTTACAAAAGCACTATGCATTGTTTAGTCTATGAGAAGAAATTTACCATTCTCTGGTGTACTGGATTTTCTGATTACTTACAGTCTATTTACATACATAATGTGAAAACTATTTTGTGCTTTGTCTGTGGACCATGTATTGATTTGTTTTTTTTCTGTATTATTTGTAGTTTTTTAAAATCTTCATATTCAAAGTCACATAATGTTTAAATGTCCAGTGTCTCAAATAAACCAAGGCAATTATAATTAATGTTGCCTTATGTTTTGTTTTTTTTAATGCATTTATGCATTTTTTTATGGAAGTTCCTCGTTGATACTTCGATTTAAAGTGACAGTAACTCACTCCGCAGATATGATTGAAGCTTTCCTAGTAGTGTGTGCCTGCTCCTTTAAGAAAAAAAAATGAGGAAGCGACGACCGTACTAACTTTTTCGCTTCCCTCGTGAAAGGTTTATTTAAAAGATCAGGTTTTACACATGAAAAGAGAACTAGCAGCTGCGGACTGCGACAGGGACAGTCCATGCGAGCTGTTCAAGATAAAGAGCATAACTTTATAATTAAAACATAAAGCAAGTGGAACGTAACAAGAATGGTAAGTGATCCGGCAATATTAAAGTAAACAGTGGTGCAACTAGGCATTGCTATAAAATCGTGGTTAATATCGATAATATGTTAAGTCAAGGTTTTAAATGAATTGATCAGTTTTAAAAGGTGTGTACTACTGTGTCAGTATTAAAGAGGTGTAAACCTGTAGACCACACATGCTGCGGATGAAGGGTTAATCTATCACGCATAATGCAAAGAGAAGTGGATTAATTCACATCCTCTTATTTAGCCATTTCGTACAAAACATTTAGAAAGAGGAACTAAATGTATTCTATCCATTCATTTGTAATATTAAACTCATGCCTGATAGTGACTACATGATGCTTTTCTTTGGATACAATTATATTTAAGATTTTTATTATTATTATTATCATTATTATCATCATTATTATGCTTAAGGCCAGTTATATTCATTGTTCTTGAAATCTCTATACAGACCTTGATACTCACAAGGGCTTTTCTGTTATCTGATGAGGTAATAGGTCGGTGCAATCCTTTATTTGTACACAGTGATTCAAGGTAAAAAAGTCATTTGAAATCTGTGAAATTGTCTATTCATTCCCCTAAAGCTAAGGAAGTCCATTTTAAAATTCTTTCAGGCATATACCCCTCTAAAGAAGTGCTTACACAGTGTTTTGGGATGGATGAAAATTGTTGTGCTTTCTGTGATGTAAATATTGAATCGACAGAGCATTTATTTTTTGAATGTATGTTTTCTAAAGCCCTTTGGGACGATACACTACTGTTTTTTGTTTTTTTGTTTTTTTGTTTTTTTTTACCTGGATTCCAAATTTTACAATACAATACCAGAGTTTACAATCAAAGACATCATTTTTGGTACTCTTATGCATCAAATGATTTTAAATGCATGTGAAATACTTTATCCACAATTCTTAGGTTCTGAAAAAACAAACCATCCTTCCTCACATTTCATAAAGATCTCTCTGTTTTGTTTTTGTTTTGTTTTTTTTACCTGTAAGTTTTATGGAGAAAAAAAAACAAAAAAAACAATGCTATAAAACTTAAAAATGTGACCGCTAGTTGTCCATAAGTAGTATTGGGCTTATATGAAACGTTTTCTACCTAACATCAAGAAAACAAATACACATATTTCTGTATGTGAATTTACATTAATGGATATACATTTTAGCCAATAAAAAAAAACAAAAAAAAAAACAACGATAAATGCAAATTAAAATACATGCCCAACATGAACATTGAATGAATTTGTTGTGCAGCTACAATGCCAAAATACATGTATGTGTGCACAAAGTTTCTCACTTTCATACATTCCTGTAAGTGTGGAGCTAATGTGCTGCTTGTTTTGGTCACTAGATGGAAGCAACTGATGGGGAAGAGTTGATCGGAGAGGCTGGTGAACCTGCAGCGCCTCCCAATGGTGCAATCAATGAAATGCTTGACGTGGGCCAGGAAGACAACATGCAAGAACAGGTATGATGGAAGATTTGTGTTATAATTATTGTGAGAAGAAACATCACAATTTGATATTTTTTTTAATAATTCTGACACCATGACCATAACTCTGTGAACTCCTTAATTTTCTTCCATTCACTTTGTCTAAGAGATCATAATTCCTGCTGGTAAATGGATATTTGCTTATTTGTTTGTTTGCCAGATAAAATGTTCAAAACAAAGTTAATAACATGCAGTTAAATGCCAAAAGGAATTCCACTTCTGTCTTTAGGTGGAAATGTCCAATTTACAGTTACTGATCACATTATTTTTCCTTTTACCATTGTCACTATTATTATCTGTCAGCTCTTGTGACTGATTATATTTTGGCCAGCAAAATCACAATTAACCATCTTGAGTTATATAAGAATAAAACAGACCTTATTATATGTAGTCTATTCTCCATATATTTCTTATGTTTAAAATCTGTCACGTGTAGTATTTGTAAGTTAAGGTTTTCTTTTGTGAGATGGAGGAGTTTCTGGGCCCACAGCCTGAGTACAATGAGGAGGAGGAGGAGAGGAAGTACTACAGAAGGAAGAGGCTGGGAGTGATCAAGAACGTGATTTCAGCCAGCGTTGCAGCCATGATCGTATATGGAGTCTACATGGGTGGGTCTCAAATCAAAAGCATGACGTGAGAAACATGCAATATCCCAAACAGATTTGAACTAATATAACACTGATGAATATCAATGCAGTTTTGAGCATAAAATGGTCAGATTTTGTCACAAAGTATTATTTTTGCCATACACTTTATGGGTGGAAAAAGGTTACAAGTCAAAAGTTAGATGTATACATTTTCTTCTCATATAGATATGAGTCTCACTGTTTATGTCATATCCGTTAGATACAATAGGTTGTTCATAAGCACCTTTACCTGGTTTAAGATTGTGTACACATTGAAAACAAGAACTAGACAAATCTGCTTTGTGACATTCTTTACACCACTGTTTTTAAACTACTGCTCTGTTGATCACACACAGATACCAGCTGTACTTTTACATCATGTTGTACAGGTTATGCATCCTCACAGGATCTTAAGGAATGCGTTTGTTTCTATTTAATGTAGTGGTTTAGACAATGTAGCATTTTAAAGTCACTTACTATATTTTTATAATACTGTATGATGATGAAGATGATGAAGTGTTTGAAGTTTATTGGGCCCCATAAGTATAAAGGCATCTTCAGATTATGAGAGAAATAGATGAACTATGTAACTTTTCTACTGCTTTTGTCCATGGATATTTGAATGATCTGCCTGGAATGAATTTGATATTAAACTTTTGTATTTAGCATTTATTCAGTCAAAGGTGTTTTTATTGCTCCCAAATATCTTTAAAAAGCATGCATTCTTACTATGGGGGGGGGGGGCAACCTCCACAGATGAGTTAAATGCCATACTGTAGAACATTCCAGACAAAGCAGGAACATCTCCATGGAGACAAGCAGGTGGCAGCCTCTTTGCCAGAATAGTTCACCTTTAAGAGCCCTGAACACTTGTTCAGGTGTGTTAGTGGAGTTTTTTTTTTCTGGTACATGTGTCTAATGCTTGTTTTATCATCGTTAAATAATAGAAAATAATTTAGGTCATGGTTTGTTCCTGTTTTCTATTCAACATTGACTAAATCAGGTCAAGAGCCCATTTCTCAAATGTGCCTGAATGTTTTGTACAGGCCTCTTACAGATGCAGCTGATCCTCCATTATGACATGACGTACCGTGAGGTGAAGTACAGTAACCTTGGGCTTCGGGATATTGACCAAAAGATGATGATGGGAATCAATGTCACTCCCATCATAGGCCTGCTCTACACGCCTCTGCTCATCAGGTACAAAACTAACTACAGACGTTTAAAGGTGGAGGGTCCTTCACCTGCTTGTCTCTGTGGAGAAGTTACTGCTTTGCCTTGAATATTCCATGATATGACTGGAAATGTTACAAGTTACAAGTCAGTTCTGTGTAGAGGCAATTCAGCTCACAGTAAGAATGCATATTTTTTGCTTTAACAATAAAAACACTTGTAATTTAAAAAAAACCCATCAGATATGTACATTTAATGCCATTCTGTGGAACTTTCCCTAGAGTGGCGGACCCTTCACCTTTAAAAACAACCATAACATTTTTGTTGTCTTGTACTTTTACTTGGCTAACTTTAGAATATTATTTTACTGTTGTTTTCTGTCAACATACTTTTACTTGTAAATTTGTAAATTAATTTAGTAACAGTACTCTAAAATACCAGCTCATTTGTGAGACAATAGTCATATTTCTGTTGACTTCCTGTCCAGGTTTTTAGGCACCAAGTGGATGATGTTTTTGGCTTCAGGAATCTATGCTCTGTTTGTGTCCACTAACTACTGGGAGCGGTACTACACCCTGGTCCCATCAGCTGTGGCCATTGGAGCAGCCATTGTGCCTCTTTGGGCGTCACTGGGACATTACATGACCAGGTGAGGGATGCTGTAAAAGAGCGCATGAAAATCGCTGTGTTTGACGTCAAAGCAGAGAAGGAGGTTAGCAGACCACAGTCCTGCACCTCTATACTTGTCCACACTTTAGACCTCAAATAACATCTGCTGCAAATTACTGTTAACACACCCTAGTTAAATTGCATAATGTCTTTGATTAGAAAAATCTAAGGTGGTCTGACATACTTAAGCTTTCTATACTTTTTTTTCTTGCACTACTGTTAAATTTTGTCAAGTAAATCGATTCAAAAAGGCATCATAAGATATTGTTAGTTTTTGGTTCATGCCTTTCCCAAGCATGGATAAATGGAGAAGCTTACATTCAGAATTGCTTCCAGTCCCAATCTAAAATGTAAAAATCACTGCTTGGTAGGAAAAAGATGGTTTTCTGTAGAAATATTTTTATATAAATAGTTAGCTGACATTATTTACAACTCAGTACTTCATGTAAATAGAGAGTGTATAAATGGATTACTGTTGAGAGAGTAGTCACATCTCCTTAATTTAGGAAAGTGAAACTAGGTGGGCTGTTGTCATGCACTAAAGAAAACAAGTCTTAGTTCAATACCAGCTTAACTTTTTTTTCCACAGTGCTAGTGCAGTGTTATGTAATCTAAACAATGAGTAGTTTGTCGATATTTGTACAAAATGTGTTAGGTCATTGTTTTACAGTCTAACACAGACTTTTTCAGTAAACAAAACGTTTCTAGCTAATTTTGTGTCTAGAAGTTACAGTGTTAAAATGGTAAAATCGGTAAAAATCAGTCAAATGTAAACCTAATGAGTAAGTTGCTGTTATAGCTTTACGTTGTAGACTTGTGTATCATACTTAAATCATTCTTTACTTTTTAATGCATACAGTATTTGCAGTATTATTTATGTTGTTTGGCTGTTTTCCCAGAATGGCCCAGCAGTATTACGAGTATGTGAATTACAAAGAGGACCACGTTCAGGAGCAGAAGAAGCTCCCAAAAGGCGCCTGTCACAGCTACATCATTGTTTTCCACTCTGTCTTCCACATTATCTTCAACGTGAGTGTCCCTGCGGCGAGCTCTGTAAATTGACTTTATATAAAAATAACTTTAAGATAACAGCTGAAAAGTTTCGGTTTGTGTGTTTCTCTACAGTTAAGTTTCGTCTTTGCTCAGTTCCCCATGCGTCTCGTCCTGCATGACTATCTCATTGACAACAACTCACACATTCTCTGCAATGTCAAGTCTTGTGGTGAATATACAATTATCAACTAAAAGTACCTCTTTTAATTAATGGTGCACTTTGTCACTTTACTGATGGGGGGGTTCCCTCACTTTCTTGATTATTGCTTTACCTGTAACTACAATATGGTATAGTCTTGCATTCAATACAGGCATTCTTATTGCTAAAAGTACTTATTGGCTTGGTAGTGTTAGCTGCTTGTCTCCATAGAGATAGATACGTTTAATGCTAAATTGTGGAACATTCCAAGCAAAGTAATAACACCTCCACATAGACACAAAAGTGGCAGCTCCTTTACCAGAAAAAGTTTAAAATTCAGGAGCAATAAAATTTTAGATCAGGCTGAAATTTCATTAGTATTACAAGGTTCAGGTGCATTCGAAAACATGCTTATTGAGACATGTTGCCATATATAACTTTAAGCTTTCTCTGTTCGTCTTTGCCAATAGTTTGACCTTTGGTTTAGTTTGTACATAGAACATAAGCCGCTTCCTATTTCACTATAAATTGTTATGGGTAAGATTATATTTTCTCTTCTTCAACTGTAACAATAATAATAAAGACCTGAAACTAAGTAATTTAATACCTCATTCACTTTTTATATGATAGTTTTAAATGCACCGATATATTTATAATCACGTTTTAGCACATTTCTGACAAAATATCGTCTGAAATCTGTCATCACAATAATGTGAAAAAATATCAAGAAATGAATTACTGTCAATATTGCACCAACTGGAAACACAGATGCTTGAAGAATTAATAGATGCAAGACATTTTGCCCTAAAAAATGTACATTAGATGAAATTAAATAAGAACAATCTGTACCATTATAGTCTCAGCAAAAAAAAAAAAAAAAAAAAAAAAGAACTAGAAAGAAAATTTGCTTTTTAAGGTAACAAACATTTGCTTTTTACTTTTTTATTTGACATTTTTCTAGATGATAAATTGTGCTCTCTTTTGTTCTAGGGGCCTCAATAAGTGGATTGATCCCTGGGTTTAATGTGACTGTGTTACGCAACCTGCCTCGGTCCATGCTGTTGATTGAAGTTGAAAGTGGCCTCATGGCTTTTGCCTTTTTGGCTATGATCATGGTACGAGTCAATACTTCTCACTTTGGCTCCAGTTCTTTCATGATTTGATTTTCTTGGTTTGCTTGTAGGGCTGTAGTTGACTAAAGAAACTCTTTGTCAACTAAAGACATGTCCTGCTAATTATTTAGTTGATTAAAAGGGGGCATGGCAAAAGGTCTCTTGTATATCGCTATGTATCTGACCTGAATTGCACTTAAAAGATTACTGTCACACAGGAGTTAATGCAAAACATTTATTTATGCACAAAAATTCACCAGGAAACCATATAAAAGAGATTAAACTTATGAATCATGAATTTAACCTGCTCACTCACTAACATCTCCTCTCTACTGTTGTCCAACATAAAGCCTTATAGTCTAAATAAAATGATAAGTAACTGCAGCCCGACTGATGTATAAACTATCAATGGGCCGTTTATGTTATAATGGACTGTAATTGTTGATGGAGCCCACAAACCCCCGAAAAACATACAAAATTCCACCCATAGTTGTGTTGTTGGGCAAGATGCTTCACTCCCAGTGTCTACAAAGGATTTTCTGACCAAGACCTAGACCAAAATTGCATCAACTTTATGCATGCTCTTGTGTTTAGTTCCTGGTTTTGTGTGGTCCAGCCTATCGTCCGACAGAAGAGATCGACCTCCGCAGCATTGGGTGGGGGAACATCTTTCAGCTCCCGTTCAAGCACCACCGGGATTATCGCCTGAGACTCCTCTGTCCTTTCTTCATCTACAGCGGATTCGAAATACTGTTTGCTGTGTCTGGATTCTCACTGGTACATGGCCTTTGTCAATACATCAGTCAGACGTAATAATATCACCCATGCTTATCATCATTGAACATTATTATGTCAGTCCATAGGTTTCAGAATGATGAGACATTAGACCCAGTGACATAGTAACTAATCTAAATATTTTATCTCTTGGATTGGAAAAAGTTCTAAAAATGCTGCATATAACTGGAAGTTGAGACCCATAAAACTAAATAATGAATTACAAACAAGTGATATTATTTGACACCACTCTGTTCCACCTTGTGATGTCATGCGGTAATCCAGGATGTGCTCCACTGTGTGAATAATTTTTCATCAGTTTATATAAAAAATAACATTAACTTTTTAAAACGTTTTCTTGTCCATCACAATTTGTGCTATTTCATTTATTAGATGACTTGGACAACTTTTGATATTTTCGATAAATATCCCTTTGGATTTCACCCAAAAAGCCACAGTTTTGACCTGGCTGGCTAGTTATTACAAATCAAGTTCTTTATAATCATTAAACTTGTCTAGTTCTTTCTTCTAACAAACTATAAAAATGCCTATTTTCCTGCCTACTATATTGTTTACAAATGGAATTTCTATATCTTTGTGGAAATATTAAAAATGAGTAAACAAAGGATCAAATGATAAACCCTTAATCCTTAACTAGTAACAGATGTTCAGATAATGAATTTGTTAGGTGATCCAATGCTGATATGTACAATGTATTAAAACAATAATATCCTAGGTCAGTGTATTGGTTATCAGCATTTTCAAACTTATTTTATCAATATATAACACTTACCCTTTTGCTTATAAGGTCATAATATTATACCTGATCAATGTAATATGTATCTAATATTTTACTTAACTCATCCTTTCTCCCTCCAGTCTTATGGCGTCTGTGCATTGGGGTTGAAGCAATTGTGGCTCATCATTATTGTCTATGGATTTTCTGCATCAGTTTTCTCCTCCCTGTCCTTGTGCCTGCTGCGCCTGCCCCGCTGGGTGTGCCTGATAGGGGGTGCTATTGTCCATGGGGCTCTCATCATTACTCTCTTGGCGTTTTCCCCGGTTCCCAGGGGGGAATCAGTGTGGAAGAGTTTCACCCGAAAACAGCCCGGACTACCTAGCACCCATCCTGATCATAGCCCTCCTGTGGGGGCTCGGGACAGCTCTGAACAAGACTGGAGTTGGGAGTGAGTATCATAACAATTTGTCTAACTAGCATTAGACTAGCATTTTAAACAAGTTTTCAAATATTTGATTTTTGTTCAAATCTATATTATATTGTACTATTTGTATTTTATGTATGTTGTACTGTAATTGAATGCGCAATATACAAGTTTAATGCCAAACTGTGAAAAATTACACATAAAGACATTTTTTACAGAATGGATACACCTTTTTGGTGATCGACCTTTCAACAGAAAAAAGTTACGTAGTGCATCTTTTAGCTGACCCAACACTTATGTTTTTGTGCAAGTGGCCTAGTACATTTTGTCAATTTCATTAGATAATCAAGTACATTTATCTCTCCTTTTTATAATGATATTAACCATAAACTATGACAAATGAATCTGAACACTGACACAAACTATACCAAAGAATCCCCACACACCCTTTACCTCAATCTCACACTATAGGCACCATATTCTTTCACCTCCAATCCTGAAAAAAGTAATCTCTTTCTGTCTTGCAGTTCTGGTGGGGATTCTGTACGCGGAGGAAAAAGAGCGTCTTGACTTTGTTTACACCATCTATCACTGGTTTCAGGCTGTGGCCATTTTTGTAGTATATTTGTGGTCCGAAATGCCCATGAGGGTACGTGTCTTCAGTGCAGCGATTGTGAAAACTAAAATAAAACTAATATTTCTCTCTTTCTCTTCCTTCAGGCCAAACTGTCTATCCTCTTGGCAACATTACTGTTGGCCTGTTATTGTTACTGGGTGATGGAGAGGAGGCTATTCAGAAAAGTGCCCTACAGACTGCCTCGGATTCCCCGTCCAAGACACAAAGTACAAGACAGTATAGAGTTTGGTTTTGTGAAGTGATCATAGCAAATACCAATGGCCCTAAAAACAGTTGTGAAAATGGATATGAAGAGAAATTTGGATGTAGAGGTTGAGGTTTGAAAGCCTAAAGGGCCCATTTTACTCTTATTTTCTGATCTATGTTATTATAATGTTGTTTCCTCATCACAAACATACAGTTGTGTTTTGATTCATTCACACATGTTTAACACACAAACCCTGCGTATTTAGACTGAGTTCTTCTCTCAAGCTGAAAACACCCTGTTTCACCTTGTGTGTCATGTGGTAATACAGGAAGTGCTCCACTGTGTTTTATTCCATCCAACCATTTTCTTCCGCTTTATCTGGAGCTGGGTTGCCAGACTTCCCTGTCCACACACACTTCCTCCAGCTCTTCCTGGATGAACCCGAGGCATTCCCAGGCCAGCAGAGAGACATAGACCCTCCAGCGTGTCCTGGGTCAGCCCGGGGCCTCCTCCCGGCGAGACGTGCCCAGAACACCTCCTAGAGAGGCCACTAGACAGGCGTCCAGGAGGCATCCTGAACAGCTGCCCGAGCCACCTCAACTGGCTCCTCTCGATGTGGAGGAGCAGCAGCTGTACTCCGAGCTCCTCCCGTGTGACTGAGCTTCTCATCCTATCTCTAAGGGAGCGCCCAGCCACAATGCGGAGGAAACTCATTTCGGCCGCTTGTATCCGCGATCTTGTCCTTTCAGTCATTACCCAGAGCTCATGACCATAGGTGAGGGTAGGAACGTAGATTGACCAGTAAATCGAGAGCTTTGCCTTTCGACTCAGCTCCTTTTTTACCACAACGGTCCGATACAGCGACCGCATCACTGCAGACGCTGCACCGATCCGCCTGTCAATCTCACGCTCCATCCTTCCCTCACTCATGAACAAAACCCCAGATACTTGAACTCCTCCACTTGAGGCAAGGACTCTCCACCCACCCGGAGAGGGCAAGCCATCCTTTTTCCTGTCGAGAACCATGGCCATGGATTTGGAGATTCTGATTTTCATCCCAGCCCCAGTGCTGTTGCAGGTCCTGGCTTGACAAAGCCATCAGGACAACATCATCTGCAAACAGCAGCGATGAGATCCTGTGGTTCCCAAACCAGAACCCCTCCGGCCCCTGACGGCGCCTAGAAATTCTGTCCATAGATATAATGAACAGAACTGGTGACAAAGGGCAGCCCTGGCAGAGTCCAACATGCACTGGTCTGACTAACTGCCGACAATGCAAACACAGCTCCTGCTCCGGTCATACAGGGACAGGACAGCCCTTGGCAAAGGGCCCCGGACCCCATACTCCCAGAGCACGAGGGACATGTTCGAATGCCAGGTCAATTCCAGGTCCACAAAACACATGTGAACTAGTTGAGCAAACTCCAATGAGCCCTCGAGTACCCGATGGAGAGTATAGAGCTGGTCCAGTGTTCCGCGACCAGGACGAAAACCACACTGCTCCTTGTGGATCCGAGTTTCGACTGTCGGTCAGATTCTCCTCTCCAGTACCCTGGAATAGATCTTACTGGGAAGGCTGAAGAGTTCACTAGATTCATTGGAATGATTTCAACCCTGGAGTTCCCAATTGCTACTAAACTAAAGGTAAAAGATAGCTATTAACTTGAAAACTACTACTTCATGACATCACAAGGTGGAACCACCATTTGGAGATGTACACAGGGTTACTCAAACATGTGTGTGTGAATGAAACAAATCAATCTGATCAAAGTTTATTGACATAACATACATTTAATTAAAAATGTATTACCTC